>JAQLOL010000014.1:2666979-2682221 GCA_029783665.1 Naso thynnoides
TGCAGGTGACGATGTTCCTAATCCAACAAAACACACACACACACACACACACACACCTACATAAAGATTTGTCTAACCTCATGGAACGCAGTGTAAAAAAACGACCCTTTGAGACTGAAACTGGGACATAAAGCTGCACGTGTGTAGTTTGGCATGACTTGCTGACTTTGGAGGAGCCTTTGGTGGAGCAGTAGAGTCCCGAACGTCGGAGGAAGAAGTAGATCTTCTTCCAGGCTTTACGACTGGGTTCTTTTACGTGCAGGAAACCCTGAATCTCTGGACACGTGCCAGACCGCAGCAGGTTCTGCTGAGCACATGGGAAGATTAATATTTTACTCAAAATAATGAGAGAATGCATTCGTTTATTTTAATATTACAGATTTTTAAAATGGGACTGTGGGACATTATCAGCAGCTCTTAGGCATGTTCTCAGAATTTTTCTCATTTCATGAGTTGTGATCGGGGCAAGAGGATTGTGTCTCATTCACCAGAGAGTTAGCAGCTAAAACTTTTAACATTAAACAGTTTTTGGTTTTGTGTTTTTAAATGTGAGGACATGCTTCTTGTCTCCATTTTAAACCTTTGTAAACTGAATATTTTCAGTGCTGGACATCGGACCTTCTAAATGTTCCCAGTGTGGTTAACGTGTTCCTAAATCAGTGTGACTGAGGCTCCTGATTTCCACTGATTTACCTGAATGAGCTCTGATGATGTCATCCCCTTGCTGACATCAGCGCTGTCGGAGATCATGCTCTCTGGAAAGAAGAGCTGAGAGAGCGAGAGGAAGGCTGTCATTAACATCCTGTGAGCGGGAAAGACTCATCAGACAGAGACGACACATCACTTCATCCTCCAGCTGCTCAGGATCCTGAACACGTGGATGAAACGCTGGAATCACACTCCTTTGATTAAGATGAGTTAGAGGCAGCGAAATAAACTATGGGGTGATCGATTAGTTTGTGGCTCAGTGTGTTTTTCTGAACTTAAAAATCAGCCCTGGATGTTCAGATGTTTCAAATGTATTTTTTTCTGAGTGATAAAGGTGAAAATGGTGAAAATAAATGTTTTTAACAACTTTAAATTCATCTTCGGTTCTGTTTGTATGATGCATTGCTCACCTTGTGCACATGGTGGAGGTGTGAGTCTGATTCTAAATGTAAAATTAGGTGAAGCATAAATCTAATTCACTTGTGCGCCTTCTGGAGGCAGTGTGGGCAAACTTCAGAGACTGTGTGTGTGTGTGTGTGTGTGTGTGTGTGTGTGTGTGTGAGTGTCATCGAAACCAGCTTTCAGTGTGAACTGTCACCTTTGTTCAGCAGCACAGACGACACAGATCTGACGTAATGAAATACCTGAAGCATTGAGTAAGTGTGTCTGCAGCAGCACATAAACCATCAGTCACTCAGAGTCACTGAGCGCCATGACGTCAGACTGTCTGCTGAGCCAACATGTTCAATAAAAAGCAGCAAAGTCCTGCTTTTTCCCGCTGTCATGTGAAAGAAGGGACAGATGTTTGTTCTGTCCTTTGTTAGCCTAAAGGTTGAAGAGCTTAAACACTCTGCGGGCTGCGTACCATCGGCTTCCTGAAGAACTCGTACTTGGCGTAGTTTTTACAGAAAACGAGCCTTGTGTCACCTTTAAGAGACCAGGTCGCCTGAACCTCCAGCACATCCTCGTGGTCCTCCAGACATCTCTCTGTGGAGACAGGAGGAGCATGTGTGTAAAATCTGAAACACTTCATAAATCATAATACTCCATGTGGTCCGTTAGGTTATACGTCTGTTCTTTAGTCTCACCGAGGCCCAGTGTGGGATGGAGTTCGAGCAGAGCCCAGTTTTCCTGATCGCTGCAGTGCGCCGTCTGGACCAACATGTGGCAGACCTCTCTGGCTGAAGCTCCTGGAGAAACCCACAGCGACCTGCTGTGACTGTCCTCTCCATAAACCTTCACCAACTGCAACAGCAGCACATCAAATAATCAGATCCTTCACTCAAGCACAAGGACGAAAACCACAAGTGGGAGTCTCGCGCGAAAGTTACATTTTTAGTGCACTAGCCCTTTAATGCATTTCTGTTCTCTTTGCAGTAGATTTAATTATTGGTGACTGAGTGCTTCATTCTCTTGCTCAATTTCACACACGAGTTACTGAGGAAACAATGCAGCAGGTAATCCAGCAAAATTTAAATTAACTGATAATATTCACTGTTTATTACACTTGAGGTGTCTGCTGATGCAAAAACATCCTTCGCTTTCGCTGCTTTGAATTAAAGCATTTAACTGGAAAAAACTTGAGCAGGTTTCTCAAAAATGTGTCAACGAAAGAAAAAGAAAAAAACCTCCTTATTCTTTTTTAGCATTTTTGTATCAGTGGATCAGATGTAAATGTTTCAGTGGGGAAACTGAGGAAAGAGGAGCAGCAGTGAGCTGCGAGATTCATCAGTTCTGTGATTTTTTTAAGTAAGTTGGAAGAAGTTTGAGTCACCCAACACATAACATACTTCTCACAGCCTGCTTTGGCATTTCATCAACATGGGTACACGCAAGACGAGAAGCCAAAACGTGAAGCCAAGAAACTGTCAACTGTTCTGCAAAACAGACGCAGTCATTATCTAATGTGTCATGACACTCGAGACAGCCCTTACATTCTGACGGATCTGACACAGGCACTCGAGCAAGTCGTTTTTATTCTTTAGCTTCTCAGACGGGCTGAATTGAAATGACACACTCAGCACACAGGCTTCACATTTTACTCTGCACCTCGTGAGCTGTTCAGCAAATAAAAAATCTAAAATAAAGGGCAAATCTCCTCCTGACTGCCGACGCTCTGCCAGCGTTCACTGTATCTGATTGTTGGAGCGGCCATGTGTGTGAACTCTGTGGCCCTGATGCCGCTGAGGTGAACTGGAAGCAGGTTATTCAAGGGTCAGGACGTCTCTCAGAGCACGCTGCGGTGTGACGCAGCGGCTGCAACCAGCAGCACGCCTCAAACCAAAAGACAACAAACCTGCCCAACCAGAAACCTGCAGCTGTCAATCAACAAGTCCTGACTGGTCGGGCGGGTGCTGACATCAGACAGGACAAATACATGGCTGAGTTTCAACCAGTTTCATAAGTCCTCCAGAGGAAAATTCACAGTTCAATATTTTCTCAAAGGAGAGAAAAATATGTTTCTCTTCATTCGGGAAAAATCAAGTTTCTGTGCTTTGATCATGAAGCTAACGATGCGTAGCAGCAGCGCAGATTAGATCAGCACTCAAACACAGAGAGCGACATTTTATTTTGTGGCTGTAATCTGGAGTGAAAGTGCTGATTGTAATGCATAAACGGTTTATACTAAAGAACTCATTTCTAATCAAAGAGATTTTCTTTACAGACAAAATTCTGTGAACCCTAATCTGCAGCTTCTCCTCCAGATGCTGACACCAACGGCCCGCTGGCTTCCATCAGTGAACATTTAACCCTGCGGTGAGTGCGGCGCGGCGACAAGCTGCTGTGATTCCAGACATGTTTACTCTGGCAGTGTTTGTCAGTGAAAATACAGCAGCGTCGGCATGGCAACGCAGCTCCCCTGTCAATCATAATCACAAGCAACCTTCACCTGCCCTGTTAGCAAACAAGTCGAGTCACATTTGAAGGATCCACTTGCTGATGCCACCTGACAGACCCACAGAGCGACAGGTGTGAGAGGATAAAACGACAGATTCGTCCAAACAAGCGCCTTTTAAATAGGCTGCCATTGTTTTTCTTTTTCTAATAAACAAGATCAGAGCAGCAATGTGTTCCTCATTTCTGACTTCCTTAACTCGTCTGTGGCTCTCAGCTCCAAAGCCAAATGCTTCCGACTACAAATAATTCAAAACAGATCAAAAACACATAAATCGAGACTTAGGAATTTCCCTTTTTTCAAACAGGAGGAAGTAGTGCACTCACTAGGGACTACTTTTTGTGGTGGATTGATAAAAATCTGGCTTCACACACACACACACACACACACACTTGTTAGTATGATTTTGATCTCCTCATGGGGCATGAAAGAGAAATATGCCCAATTTTGCGAGACTCGTCTTTTAAATGTTGATTTTTTTTATCAAAAATGAGGTTTAAATTTTGAGCTCTGACCATTTTATTTTAAATTGTGGGTAATCCAAGTGAGTGACATCACACTGTCACCTGTTCAGTGTTGGTGTAAAAGTGAGACTTAAGACGCTGAAGTGAAACGAATCAAAATAACATAAAACACAGGAACCAGACGCCTGCAGTCTGTCTGTTTGTCAAACCGTTTCAGAATGGATGAACCTCTGAAGCAGCTTCTCACTGACGCGGCTGTGAACTCACATGTTTGTCACTGGACTTTGGTGAAAGTGAACTGGTGAGCACTGGAGACTTGGAGGGGCTGCACAGCTCCGGAAACGGGTTTGGTATCAACGGGACGGAGGAAGAGAAAGACTCGACAGCTTTTGTCCTAAAATTGAGCAGAAGAAAAATAACAAGGGTCAGCAGCGGCTGAAGCTCGGGCCGTGAACTTATCAATCATCCCTCACACCTCTCAGGACTGCGTTTGTGTCAAAGCTGCAGCAGCTTCTGAGTAGCAACACAGACACAAATCAAATCAATACTTTCTTTGGCTTCAGGGCAGGAGAAACAAACATGCTGTGAAAAAGTAAATAACAAGGAAGTGAGACAAAAGCAAAAGTCTCTGCAGAACACACGCCGCCCGCCCGCTCTGCAACCACACTTTATTATTTGTGTCTTGAAGGCGGAGTTTCTGGCACAGTCGTTGTTTTTACAGAAACTCGTCACTTCTTTACACATCGGATGACTTCTGACCTGAGTTTGAGTCACTGTTGAGTCAACATTCACCGTTTCCTTAAGAAGTTTATTGACTCAAGTCCACTACGTGTGAGTCATGCTCTGTGTGCTGGCGTGGCAGCTTCCTGTTGGTTGTACCTGTTTGAGGTGATGAGGATGGGCTGGGAGCGGGGGACGGATGGTGAATCAGCTACCAGAGGAGCCAGAGTCAGAGTGGAGCTCCCGAGCAACGTGTCCGCTCCTCCGGACGTCTCCGTCCTCTCAGAGCCCTCGAACACTTCTGTCCAGGGTCCTGCCACCTCCATCATGTTACCTGAGGGGACGGACGGAGGCCAGACGTCTCTGTGTCCTGATGCGTCCCTGCTGTAATCAGTTCAAAAGTTAAATCCACATGACTGACCTCTGTTTATGCAGAAGTGACTCACCGAAGGCTGCAGAAGGAGAGCGCTGACTGCAGTACAGCTTCAGTTAACATGTGCATAATATACCTGATGATAAGGAAAATGTCCATCCACAGAAGTCACAGCCGGCCGGTGGTTACGTTTAAGCCATTTAAGCAAACTGAGAAACTTTCCCTTAAGAGTTTTTTTTCATTTTTAAGGTTCAAAGAACTTAAAGTTGATCTCTGCGGTTGATTTTTTATCCTGAGGGTTTCTAGCAAACCACCGGCTCCAAAGCAAACTGAACTGATCCCAAGTTCTAAACTTTCCAGGTCAAACTCTCACCATCAAGGATTCAAACTGAAATCTGAACTTGGACTACAAGACAAGGCAGCAGCTGCTTTAACAATAAGAAAGAATGAGATAATTATTGATCTGAGAGGAAACTGGTCTGTGAGGATTTTCAATAACCTGAGTCATCAGTAAGAAGCATTTCACATCAGGAAAGATGGTTTTTAAAAAGGCCTGGGTGGTCTGTGGTGCAAAGATTTTTTTTTTTTCCAATTGGTGCTACATGACCAGAGACAACAGAGAAAAATAGACGTTCTTCCTTTTTGCATCAGAGGTGGAAAACCTACAACAACCAGAT
Organism: Naso thynnoides; assembly: GCA_029783665.1. Taxonomy (NCBI): domain Eukaryota; kingdom Metazoa; phylum Chordata; class Actinopteri; order Acanthuriformes; family Acanthuridae; genus Naso; species Naso thynnoides. The sequence continues at coordinate 2,672,818 of JAQLOL010000014.1, forward strand.
GCACCGCACTGAGGCCAGAGACGCTCCACGCCAGAATTCAGCCTCCTGGGGTGAAAACTGTGGCTGCCAAAGAGAACTGATGTGGGCCGACCACCGGAGCTGCTGGTCGCAACGGCTAAAAATCCAAACAAACCGCCTACAGTGGGGTTGATTTAACTAAATGTCAGAATACGAATAACATTAATAACATCGCTCAGATTTAAATATCCATCACAACACGGCAGATGTCTGTAAATCACATGTAAAATATGTAAAATGTTGTTCAGCTCAGTGAACTTTGTTTGAGTTTTCTGTCTTACACACAAAACTCTTCAAATGTGTAAAACAAAACTTCATTACTACGCAAACTCCCGCCAAATCTTTGCTTTTCAAACAAATATAGATTAGCTGGAATGATTCACCTGCAGCAGGTTTTTGTAAAACACTAAAACATCAAATCATTGCAATATGATTTCACTGTAAATTAATCAAATATTGTAGATTTTATCCATGATCTAACACTGCAGTGTTTGGTACTGAACAGCAGGTACTCACTGCACATTATCCATCTGAAATCATTTATTTATTCATGATTTATTCATGATTTATTTCCATCTTTGGTCTGAAACACTAAAATGCTCTTCGCTCTGTTGTTAGGACTCAAGGAAAACAGCATCTGACGTGCAGCTAAGAGAGACGATGTTCACACAAACGATGATTCTTTGGCGGACGAGTGTTTGAACTAGAGGGAAAATACTCGACGCTCAAATGTCTCACACACACACACACACACAGAGCAACAGGTGGTGTCATAAGGTGTGTGTGGAAAATCAGGTTGTATTTTTTGTGGCTCTGTGCCATGAAAGTATTTTTAGAGGAGAGAATGACTGAAGCGTGTTTGTCTCATTGTATGCTAATGAGCTGTCCGTCATCATGAAGAGGCTGCAGTCATCACGCACACACCAACACCTGTGTGTGTGTGTGTGTGTGTGTGTGTGTGTTAGCAGCTAGAGAGTCCAAACGTCTCTACGCAAAGTTTCACACAGAGGTTTAAAACAAACCGGCTCTCAGTTCCAGCTGGATGTTACTCAGTGGTGCGCTTTGTTTTTTTGCAGCAGCTCTTTTGGAACGCAGTGGTTTTTCCATGATTGTCCAGGCAGGTGTGGATCTGACGTAAAGCCGTGTGGACAGGTGTATTTGTGTGCAGAGCAAACACGAACATGAGCGCACCTGAGAGCAAAGAGCATCGATCAAACACGCTGTTTCCTTGAAAACACACCTGAACGTTCCACGTGGAGCGCTGCCGTTATTCCATCGATCTTTGGCTTGATTCTGATCATCTCAACCACCAATTCCATCAAAAGTAGCAGCGAGGAAAAAATACTCACGTTGTATCGCGATTTTCTACGATGCCATTTTAAAAATGGATGTCTTCCTCTGAGGTGATGTATTTATAGGCTGTTTGTTTTTGTCACGGACCAGCTCGCCTCACATTCAGTCCAGTGTGGACACACTTTGGATTCACACACTTCCAAGAAAGCCAGAGCTGGATATGACCAAAGCTCTGTGCAATAATAATTAAAACTGCAATGATGGATATTATGGAATCCCAAAACAAATCAAATCGGCACCCGAGTATCGCGATACAACCGAACCGTGACAAAAACACGCCCTCACAATAAACCAGCACAACTTTAAGTTTTGTTTGATCACATTTTAACACAGAAAAATATTCATGATACACGTCAAACTGGAAATTTAAACTTCCAACTTTTACCTGTAAATTTCACGTAGGCTATAAAACAAATTGCCATGATTGAATGTTTTGGTTTTTGCCTGATGAATGAACGTCATCAGCAGAGACTTCTGATGAAGAGTGAAAATGTCTCATAAACTCTTTCCAATCAAAACCACGTCTTCGATTGTCTCCTGTTGACTAACAGGGCTGCAACCAACAATTATTGTCATTATCAATTCATGTCGATTATTTTCACCACAAATTGTTCAATGGAATGTTAAAAAAAAAAGGGTGAAAAATGCTCATGTGAATTTCCCAGAGCCCAATGTGACGTTTTTTTTTTCTTTTTGTCCAAACAACTCAAAACACAAAGTTTATTTCTGATCATAAAGGACGCAGAAACGCAGCAAATCCTCACATTTAAGAGGCTAAAGCAGGAATTCTTTCTACTCTTTTATTTGAAAAATGACTGAAACGATTAATCAATTATCAAAATAGTTGGCAATTAATTTCCTATCCATTGATTAATCAACTGTTCCATTAATCGCTGCAGCTCTGTTTGCTGGTTTGAGTTATTTTTTGGCACTTTTCTGATAAAATGAAAAATGATGTTGATCAAAACTGTTGACAACAATGTTGTTGACTGATCCATTAACCTCCCATCCTCTCTGAAACATTACTGCCTGATCACCAGGCTAATAAAACGAAGGTTATCAGTTACAGCTGGGGAGAAAAAAAAACCACGTTTGTTATCAGACCATGAACACCTCAGTGAGTTATGAACCCAGAGCTGCAGCTGCCTGTTTGCCATCTGAAGCAACAAACTGAGTGTGTGCTGCTGTGAGGGAACAACTTCACAAGTCCACCTTAAACCCTTAAAACTCGGCTAAACAAATGTTAGATTGTTGTTCTTCCTCTGGCACATTTTGTCTGTATTGTTCTGCCTCCGCATGAGCTGTACAAACTAACTAGGAGCCTAAAATCTGAGCTAACACAGGTGCAGCCGCAGCGCCAGCGCCTCATTGTAAAAATATTAAAAAATACTCTCCTGTCTTCAACAAAGCTCCGACGACTCAAACAGACTTTCAACAAGCGAACACTAGGACAACAACAAATTCGGCTATCTTCGGCTATCATCATTCTTTTATACGACCTTCATAATCGCGGTGAAAACCCGCCTGCACCTGTTTAGCTTGTTAGCATCTCCACAGAACAACACGTAGCCTACCTGTAGAGTTTGTGCGCCGAGTCGGCGGGTTTCAGCTGTCATCCATCGTGTTGAACCTACACGTGAAGATGAGCTTTGTGTTTTCAGCGTGTGGCGAACGAAACGGGATGCAGTGCCACTAGAAAGTGCCAACAACATTTGTCGCGCAGGGAGGAGGGGAGGAGCCTGTGCGTCAGGTGTGCACCGTAAGCCCGCCCCCTCTCTCGTGCGTCTGCTGAAGCAGTTTGTGGGTTTAAAATAGCTTCAAAATGTGAGACTACCTTCCGGGTTCAGGGACTCTCCATGAATTTTTTTTTTTTTTTTTTAAACTAAAACTAGACACATATAGGCTACAGAAAACTGACTTAATTAATCCCCATTGCTGTTTTAATAATTAGAGTAATCCAACAGGCCAAATGAATATTAATCTGAAAAGAAATATTCTGCATGATGACTTTTACTCTTTGTATATTACGCTAAAGTTGTTTTTCCTCCACTGACCATCAGTTCACTCAATTAGGCCCATGATGTTTTGATTTTCTCTGATCAATAAGCACTCTTCCTATGAAATACATTGTCATATAAAACCAGTTTTCGTCTTACAGAGTAATACTTTAATTAAAAGTGTGACACACAGCGTTTTCCTTTGTTTACAGTTTTGATTTGTCCTGAGAAATAAACAGAATTCTACCTTTTAAAGTTCGCACTGGGCTGCAGTGATGGCTACTTGTCTCCACCTAGTGGCTGAACATGGTAAACTCAGGCAGGAGAGACAGCCTGCTGGTCAACTTGTTTTTCTTTTCTTGCTCTCAGACCTGAGTAAAGTTTAACCACCAGTTCAGTCTGGGTTCAGTATTAACAGAGCTGAGAAACTCTACCAGCAAGAAACAAAACAACAAAAAGAAGTTAAAGTGTAAACGCTGAAATAATGCAGCCTGCCAAAACACGATGTGTCCCCTCTCTAATGCACAGTCATAATCTGAGCTACTTAGACTTAATTAACATTTCCATTTTCATCTCCATATTTTTCTACTCAACTGCAAAGGTTAACTGTGTTTTACTGCTCGGCATTTATTAAGTAACTTGCAGATTCAGAGGCTCCTTTTATTTGGATATTTCTCCACAATTAAGAGCAATTACAGTAAGACTGCTGCAAATTAGTTAAATAAGCCAGTTTGATGTCAAAATGATAATAGTTGTAAATTGTCTGAAGGAGTGCTGAAGGGAGTGAAACTGCTGCCATACTGGGAGTTGAACTGTGACCATGTGTGTAAAAAAAAAAAACAGGCAGTAAACTGCTGAACCACGTGAGACCTGTTCATTCTGAACTCTGCGCTTCATGAGACGCCTCAGAAACACACACACACTCAGCTTCACTGGGGCAAAGTCACCTGGTTTCTTAAAGTTATTAGTTCAAATGTTGTCATGTAAATTTACTTAATTAAAAAAAACTGTGTGTGTGTGTCTCTTAACACGTAGCACAGTGTGACGTCAGCTCAGACTGAGGCCTGTTTCACCCAACAAATGGCCCAAACCTTCGTTATTCTTTATTGAGGAGAATTTCAGGCTCTCAAACAGAACTATAATCTTTGCTGACTTGAAAAGGATTTTCACGGACGTCTCATTAGCACCGAGGAACATTATTGTTCTTATTAACTAAAAATGAATTCCTCGGGCAACTGTTAAATCGACAAAACAGGTCAGCAGCCATGTTGGCGGCTGTCAGGCTGCTCATTGATGCGGTGACGCCTTGTGCTAAATGCTAACATGCTAGCGGGGCTTTAGTTTGGCATGGAGGTCAAGTGTGTGTGTTTCTGTTCATGATAATTGGCTGAAAGGGGCGTGGCAATGGGAGTGGCCTATTGTAAAAGGGCACATGACTTCCAAATGGCTTCACAGACTTGTACAAGATTTAGCAGAAAGGTTGTTCATGAGCCAAAAGACAGCTGATCAACTGTTTGGGCCAACCAGCAAAAGGGGGCGTGGCAATGGGAGTGGCCTTTAACAACAAGGTGCATCACTTCTTAAGAGATTCATCTAACATGGCCAAACTTTGTAGAAACACACACACACCAAACCTACATTCAAGCCCCGCCCCCTTCCCTAACTCATCCCCTGTCTGTCAGAGACCGCTGGTCACAGCCGTTGCAAATTTGATTGCCATTTTTCAGATGTTATACTTAATTTAAAAGTGAAAATTACGGGTTGCGCTCCCACAGCTGAGGTCGATAAACAACTCACTGCAGGTTTTTGGATCATGAACTAAAATACTGGACATTAAAACTGTGACCGTCACATTCAAAGAGGAATCCAGCCATGACACAATCTGTTGGATCAAATCATGTTTATTAATGTGTTCAGGAAATCCCCACAGAAACAGTTTACAGGGGAACTTACAGATTTACAATCAGTCTTGACAGAAGTGCCAGCTTAACCCCTATGGTTCGACACTGAGGACGCCTTCTACACCTCACGACCAGTTCACCTGCTCACCCATTCCCTCAACAGGTCTACCACCAAGTCCTTCCAGCTCACTGACGAGCGACTGACAGTGCTTGTTGTGTTGGTCATGAAGTAAGCAGCGCTAAAACATGTACGAGGAGGCTGTCAACATCCAGACATTCACACTAAGTTTCCTGTGCGTGTCTGGACAGTTCACAGTTAAGAGCCTTCATATTTGGTGCCAATCCTTCATCCCAACCAGGAAATTTAGACAGCTGGATGCCTTCCGATTTCAAAATAAAACTGCCAACCGTTGGTGAGAAAAATCTCTTCAGTCAAAATCAGGGCCTGGAGTATACACTGCTTTCATATACAGGATTTGTCATACTGCTCAAATGCATTTGGTTCAGCAGTCGGTACAAATAGAAATGCTAAAACTAGTTACAGAAAAAAAAAAAGCACATGTAACATCTCTTAGAGGAATAACATGTGAAGCTTGTGAATACATCAGGACACCTGTCTTAGTTGAACGGCTGAAGTTTGTGAAATGCCCAACACCGTGTTTGTCACCTTCATGAGTAGGAACACTGTCAGAACAAGAACTTTTACTGACGGCTGTCTCAGAAAAATCCAATTTAATCCAGGGAACTAAATTCCAGCTACCGAAACCTTTTAAAAGACAAGAGTTGCATAATACTCGCAGATTCTAATTTACAGTAGATTTAATTTTACAGATTGTTGGCTGCCTTGTGCTTCACGGTCTCTCTTAGTGGGGGAGAAAGGTAGTGTTCACTGGAGAACCATTGCTAAGAATAATATGTTATATTCCAATATAATAATAATAAAACAAACAGCATGATTTTCAAATGACACCAGAATGATCGAGGATGGGCAGGTTTTTTTTCCTTTTCTATTTTTGATTTGCTTCGACCTGATACAGGTTAAGATGCAATTTACTGAATCTCTTACTGGTGGGTTTGAGGTTTCAAAAATCAGAAGAGGTTAAAATGAACATTTAGCATTCAGTCTACATCAGGTGAACATTTCTAGTCAACATAGATATATACTACAGGGAGGAGGAGAGCTTGCACCCTTGCTCTTTCTTTGCCGTATGAAAACCATGCTTCCTCTGGAGAGTAAGGGTGGGGGAGAAGGGGGCCGTGCAAGACTTGGAGTGGGGGTAGGCAGAGTGGGGCAGAGGCTGAGTTTGGTGGATGGAGAAAGGGGCTTGAAAACCAGACTGCTGATTCCACAGGAGGTGTGTAAAAGGCACGCCAGGGTTACTCCCAATCCCAGCCAACATACACAGAGACGCCTTCACACCCACACACACTCGCTGAACACACAAGGTACATTCACACTCACTCAACGCACGCACGCACGCACGCCCACACACAAGCAGCACAGGCTAGAGCCCCAAGAGTACTGACGAAGGGAGAAAGCAGGAGGAAGGGAATGAAGGAAGTTCTTGAAACAAAGAGCTGTGGTTGAAAATTGGGTTAGATGGGAGCGAGAGGGGCCTGATCCGGTGCTGCCGCTGTGTTGAAACAGAAAAAATAAACAACAAACAAAAATCAAAACTGGTGGAATGGATCATTTCTGGTTCTTCAGCTGGTTGGAGAGCCAGTCGAGGCCCTCGTACAAGCCGTCCCCGCTGGTGGCGCAGGTGGCCTGGATGTACCAGCTGCGCTGGCGGAGGGCGTGCAAGCCCAGCTTGTCTGTGATCTCTGCAGCATTCATGGCGTTGGGGAGATCCTGGGGGAAGAAAAAAACTGTCAGGACGCAGGCTGATGTTCTCACAGGTTAAAAAAAATATATTTTCAGTCTCAGTTTGATAGTTGGAAAAGCTTGAAATGTGACCTCACCTGTTTATTTGCAAAAACGAGCAGCACAGCATCTCTGAGTTCGTCCTCAGCGAGCATTCTGGACAACTCCTCCCTCGCCTCGTTCACTCTCTCCCTGTCGTTGCTGTCCACCACGAAGATAAGCCCTGCACACAGACACACAGCTCGCCGTTAGGAGCGAGTCACTCACACACGTTTGGATTGTATCACATCTTTATCATTAGTTACAACACAGACACCTCATCTCCTGGTTCAAAAGATTTTTCTTCTCTTTCACATCAAACGCTGTGATTCTGTTTGATTAATAATTAATTTGCTGCAAATTGTTACGACTGCTTAATGAGTCTCTTTGACCTGACAAAAGCCAAACATTAATATTCATAGTATGTAATGGATGAGTGCAGTCTTGTCTTCAGTGGTTCTATCGTGGCCATTATCTAAATTAATAACCCCCAAACATTTGAGGATTATCGATAAGTCGGTTATTTAAATGTGAACTAAAAGTCGAGAACCCGGCTCAGCTGCGGCCAAATGCAGAAAACAGCTTTTTCAAAAATAAACTCAAATGTGCCACTTGATATCTGCAGCTCTGTGGAGTGTGGACAACAAATCAAAGGCTGACGAACACTTGAAACATTTTATCTGACATCTTTAAATACGGCTGAATTTATGACTAAGTGCTGTCGAGTCATTTTGAGACAAACTCCTATAAATAATGGATTTAGAACATTTTGAGGAGGGAGACACTTTGTTCTTTACAGAGAGACTGAAAGAAAAACATCAGATCAAACTTAAAGGAAGTGCTCGTGCTTTAAAACTTGCATGTTGCTTCAGTTTTCAGGGCTGTACTGAACACTTTGAGGCTTCATACAGAACAATGACATTTGAATTTTTAAACATCATTTGAATGAGTATTACGCGGCTTTGCAGATTGTTGTGGGAACGGATAGACAATGACACACAGCTGCTGAGAGCCGGGGAGCTCTGGAGGAGAGAGCCAGGGGCTGACGGGAGTATCAGGAGAAAGAAAACACCCAGATTCTGCTCTGATCCGGAGCATTCACTGGCAGGAGAGCTCAGTGTCTGTTTTTCAAAACTTTTAGGATTGCAAGTAGATTTTTCTTCATTTTCAAACTGTGCAGCAGCCGGCTGTAGGGGCTTAGCTAAAAACAAATACACGCAGATACAAACATCACTGATGCTGTTGCTAACTGATGTTCAGCGTTCAGGCTGTTAGGGTAAAAAAAAAAACAAACTGAAATGACCTGCAGTCAAACTTGAACACATACAAATGATGAGAATAAACACAAAAGATACCACAATCAGATCTCAGACTGCACAAGGCAAATTTAAGGCTGATGAGGTTCCAAAATATGAGCTTTGACATTTTAAACTTCATTCAAAAACCTCCACGAGTGTTTAAAAAAAAAAAAAGGTACAGCCCTTTGAGTTTAGTTTCTGAGAGCTGATCAAAGAAACCTGCTCTGACATTAGTGACGGCAGCATAATCGATACAGAACACAACCGCAGCTGGGATGATATTCGACTGAAGTTAAAAGAGAAACAACATGTAACGGCGTTCTGCAGAACGTGTGAAATCCTCGCGGCCGAGGACGAGTGAGCCACAGGATGTCCAGACTTCAGTCAATCCAGTGTATGTGCACTTCCTGATTTATGACTCAGCATGTTTGGTAAATGTTTCATCATCACTGCAGCTTGTAAAAAGCACAAACAAGTTATTTATGCATCTTCGTAACAGGGGAAGTTGCCATATAGACAACAGCAGCCTGTAAAGAGCCGACACGGGCTCGGGTTGCTGCTCCGGCATCTGTTTGACTTCAGACCTTCTGCTGGGAGCCAAATATTGCCTTCAATACTCGCTGAGTGCTTGAGGTCTACTGCAGCGCAGTGTCTTATCTTTTTCATGCAGAATTAAACTAACTGAACGGTGCAAATTTCACTTGTTAAGGTTTGAACTCTCCTGACTGCAGAGAAAACCAACTTATTCTGCTCGTGTTCAACGTTTAAGTCAGTCGACCTCTGCAGCCACCGGGAAGGCAGAAGCCAGTACTTTCCCAACTGATGGTCCAAAAGCCCAAATGAGAGGTTTGCTCGCTCTGGCAGAGGGGTCCTGGTTCAGAGATTTTCACCTGCCTGGTGTGTCACTCAGCACTATGATGGACTGTGTCCATCC
>JAQLOL010000014.1:2706929-2724906 GCA_029783665.1 Naso thynnoides
TATAGATTTCAAATGCACTGCATGCAAATGTATTAAAAAACTAAATATAATTTACACCTTAGTTAAAAAAGTGCACTTAAATATACTTTACATATTCTAATCATCTTTCTACCAAGGATACATGTAATTTAATGAAGACCTATTTATCTACCTCTGAAAAAGGATTCACTGGCAAGCTAAATAATCTTATTTCAGAAACTTTATGGACCCAAACTGGACAGAAGCCTTCCAGCATAAACACTGCCGTTGCCTAGAAATAAAGTCTTGATTCTAGACTGAGTCTGTTTAACAAATACATTTACAGAGTAAACTTGGAAGATTAAAAAAAGATCTGATAACTCTGCTGTTTTTCCGTCCATCAGTTCTGCTTCCTGTCCAACACATTTGCTGTCCCACATAGAGACGACGTGAATCCATACAGTCCTTTGGGTATTAGCAGAATACCAGAGGAGGGAGCGTAGGAGCGCTCTGTGTGTGTGTGTGGGTGTGTGTGTGTTTGGGTGGAGGGTCCATCTCCCTGGTAACATGTGAATGGGATCAGTGAGTGACCAATAGTGAGGCTGAGCAGAAAGTTTGCTCACACGTCAAAGGCTTTTTGTCACTTCAGTCCTCGTTGCTGTTGGTGGGTCAAGTCTGCTAAACATAGAACTGAAAAGCTTCTCTGAGGCCTCCCAGTAAAACCTCGTCTCATCCAGCTACTGAACTTAATTAATTAGACTTCTTAAATTATTCACTCACTGTTTGGTGGAACAAATTGACATTTTGATAGATGAGAAGATCAATATCAAACTCATGTCTGTACTGTAAATCTGAAGCTGTAAGTCAGCAGTCTTTCAGCTTTAGATTTACGGGACAGCTTAGCTTTTTTTCAGCTAAGACGAGAAACAGAGGGGAAAAAAATAGACATAAACTTATCTTCCAATAAAACCTCGATTTGTTGTCTTTGCATCTGTTTCAGAGCAAACAAACAAGATAATGCTGATGAGCGGATTTTGTACATTTAGACAGAGCTAGCTGTTTCCCTGATTCCAGTCTTTGTGCTAAGCTAATTGGCTGCTAGCTGCAGGTTTATATTTAACAGACAGACATGAGAGTGGCATCTTCTCGTTTGACTCTGCCAGAAAACTGCTATGCATATTTCCCAAAATGTCCTGCAAACACAGCCAGACTATCTTTTACCCGTTACCAGTCTTGGTGCTAAATCTGAGCTAGCTGGCTAATTAGCTGTAGCTAATGTTGCTGCAGTTTTACATTAAAGAAAATGAACTTTAGCACCTTATGTCTCACATTTATACATATCTACATCATCACTAAAGCTAGCATAAAAGCTGTGTGTGAGCTAAGCTTGAAATAAAACCACTTCCTGTAAACATTGTCCACGGTAACGCTGCATTATCATGTTTCTGGCACACTTAACATGTTTATGAACTACTTTAATGCAAACTACATGAAATGTTATTAAACTCACAGGAGTATTTCCCCAAACATTAAACTTTAAAATCCACATTTTTAAAGACAAATTAATCCGTGAAAAAATTACTTCTACAGTCTTAATGAGTTGCTTGTTTCAAATGGCTCCTTGAGGACAAAGTTCAGTTTTGAATGAAGTTGAAATGAATTTTAAGTGAAACCAGCCGCCTGTCTCTCAGATACAGTCTGTGTTGAGGGGCGTTCACGTATGTAAAAGTGCTGCATCTCGTCAACAAAAGGGCCTCATAGGCGTGAAGCTCTGACCTCATTTAGAGCTCAAACGCCATGTGTTGCCCTTTGTTTTCTACCCAGGCAGAAGAGCTGTCACGTCTGTTTCTGACCACCAGAGGGCAGATGATCAAATAAAGCCCCAGCTTCAGCCTGGCAACACTGGCCTGCCAAGCCTACAGCAAAGTGGGACACAACCCCCCACAGCTGAGTCTCCACCCGTCAGTGTATTTACTCGAGTCGTCATAACAACTTTCTGATGACTCGGAGGCGGAAGGCAGGGGGAGGAGGGGGAGGCGGGGGAGGGGGTAAGAGGATACGGAGGGCCAGGGCCAGAGGAAGTGTGTGGGCATGTTATGTGACTGTCTGCATATCCTGCCAACTGATAAACTTCAAGGACGACCTCAGAGAATTTAATTATCACATTGAGTAAACTGATATTTGGGAGAACTTGATTTCACTCCCGAGCCTTCCTCCTCCTCCTCCTCCTCCTCCTCCTCCTCCGAGTAAAGTCTTCCTTAAAGGCTGAAGGAGGCAGAAAAATAAAACATTCATGAACACAGACAAGAATCTAAAAGCAGCAATGACAATGCAGAGAGCACATGTTCAGGATTTTTATTTCAGGATGGGTCCCATCTTTATTCTTAGAAAGTGGATTTAATAAAATGACAATTTCCTCATGACCTTAAATGTCCTTAGGGAAAAAAAGGAAGAAAAAAAAACTCCTGGAAAAAATTCCATCCACTTACAGAGTTCAGAAGCAGAATTTCTAATTCAGAGCTCAGTCAGTGTTTGGAAACTGAACAAAACCTTTGGATTTGTCTCCTCGGGACCTCGGGACATCAGGATGTGCTCTGCTCTTAGTTCTCATCTGTTTGGAGAAATTTTCCATCAACTGTCCCAAAGACAAAAGAAAAACACGATGCACTGAACTTTTTGACTGACCAGCACCTCTTACACTGAATTTACAGAAGGCACAAGCTGTTTGAACAGTCATTTGATGCAAAAGCTGTATGAAATGACGTGTATCACTACAAAGCTCCACTGCAGAACCTCCGGATACATCACAGACGAAATACAAATCAAAGAGAACATTATACAGCCTCAGGAGACCGACAGATTAACGGTCAACAGTTTGAAACTTTAAACAAAGACATGCTGCTTCCTCGACAAGTGAGGCCATGAAGACGTAATTATTATTAGAAACACTTTCACTCAGGTCTGAGGAGTTAATCTGATCAGATTTTGCCCAAATTAAGGCAGAAAGTAAATTTCTCTATTAATAGAGAAATGACCCAGCACAGGAATCAATCACTCACGTCCAACAGTATTGATCAGAAAACCTCATGATGTTCAACATTTCTCTTTTTGTCAGTAAATCACGAAAAGACCAAAACCAGCAATGACTTTTGTCTGGGTGCATCACAGCCTGAGAAATCTCGCAGCTGCGACAACTGCTGCAGTTCACTGATAAAAACTTCTGATCGTCTCTCTGGGAGATTACTCAGCTTTTTTTAATAGGCTAGTGTGTGACGGGGTGTGAGGAAAGAACGCAATAAATAAAATTTACAATATTAATAGGTTTTTAACTTTTCTATTATGGTGTTTGCTTTGTTATCTTATTTTCTGAAACGACCAAAAACTAAAGAAAAAAATTCTATTGGCCTTTTGTGAAGAGAACCAGAGCGACACTAACTTCAGGTTAGCGTACAAGCGCAAATTTGCATTTGCTGCAACTAGCAGCTCTGGTATCAAGTTATAAAGTGAAGAAATGAAAATCACTGTCCGCAATGACGCCTCCCACAGGAGTCTACAAACAGTTGTTGAGTTATGAAAGGGGGCGGGACTAAGGTGTAGGAGCGGGGCAAGCATGACCAATGAAAGTGTGTTTCCTAAAAGTTTGGCTGTTACATAAATCGCTTTAGAAGTTATGCACCTTTTTGTTACAAGCCACTCCCATTGCCACGCCCCCTTTGCACGCACACACACACACGCACACACTTACTTGACTTCTATGCTAAATTTCAGCCTCTTAGGGTGAAAACCGTGGCTGCCAAAGAGTGGAGAATTTTTGTGGACCATCGGAGCTGCTGGATGTAGCTAAAAAATAAGCAGAGTCACTCTCTGGGCTTTGAGTGACTAGATGATGAACACATTGCTGGTTTTGATCATTTTTCATTGCTGGTTTTGAGGAGAAATACAGAATAACACCAGTATTACAATTTAAGAAACACAGTGAATCAGTGCAGTCAGTCCTTCCTGCACTTCTCACTGTTGTTTCATGTCAAACTAAATTCCAAGAAGTGAATTGATGATGATTAACATTTTCCTCCACGTGCAAAACAAAAGACTCCTACACACTCTTTTTCACTTCAAGGTTAACACATGTCGACATAATTCCATTGTATCAGAGTGCTTCTACTTCATTACAAAGACAGACGAACGCAGTGTGTTTTGTTTCACATCTTGCATCGAGTCTTCTCCAAACCTTCCACCAGAAATACTCAGGAGTGCAGGAACTTAAAAACTTCAATACACTTTCCTGAATGAAAATCAAACAGGAAGTGGGAAAAAGCTCTCACTGTCCAGAGACAACATGAGCTGTAGATGTTATGGGTCCAGGCTGATGGAAATTAGAAAACCTCTGTGGGATTAAAGTCGTTCTTTTTTGTCTCTGAAGAAAGAGTCCCAGGTGAGGCGGTCCTGCTGAGTGCAACCTCCAGCTGTCAGGTCACACGAGTATCCTGCAGGACAGCAGTGCTTGAAGTCGGAGCAGCAGACAGCCTGAGAAAAAGAAATAAGAAGGCGATTACTGGTTAACATAAAGGGATCAAAATGTAGGAGAAGAAATAATCAATTAAAAATGATATCTGCTGCAAGTGTCCCTGCAGCCTGTGATGGACGTGCTGGTCTGTTTGAGAGACAGTGTGAATGAATAATGGAACATCAGAGAGCAGTGTGTGATGTCAGAGGAACACGAAGCTGTTCATGAAGCTTTAGACACAATGTTTACTGGTCACATGATCCACATTCCTAAAAACTGAGCTGAAGGAGAACCAATTCAGAGTGAGCGTACCCTGGGCGACGGGCAGCACGCCCACTCTGAGGCGGAAATCCTGCAGCACGTGTCTCGCTCGGGGCAGTGAAACTCTCCCGTGCTGTCACATGGTATGTCTCCGTCTTCGTCTGCGTCTCTGGACTCGGACGGTACCACCTCGCTCTGAGGGACGGTGAGGACGAGCACGTTGTGGTTCTTCTTGTCGCATGTTTTAGTCTGCATGTTGCAGGTGTAGCCCTGAGGACAGCAGTGCTCGTGATCTGCACAGCAAACCGCCTGAAGAGGAGACACGAGAACTTCACAGTGACGCTGCATTCACAGCACGGCTCCAAACTGACTTTCTCCACTAGGAGCGCTGTGGCCCCTTATGGAAACATTTTGGGAGTGCAAACAGAGAATTTAGGGACCACACCCCCAAATCGACCTGAAACACAAATTTGAACTTTCCGCATCCATTAGAAATCATTTTCTTTTCATGAGTTGCGACTTCCCACATTAACTGTTATGGATTTGAATTATTTTTACAGATTAAAGTCAGAGGTGAGTCTGTTTGCCAGTAACGAAAAAAAAAGTGTCTTGTCAGGCTGACCACTGAGCGCTGATCAAAGTGACCAAATCAGCATTTTCCTGAAACATTTCGCCTCATAAATAAACTGACACAGACACCTTAATCATATTCTGGGTTAATAAATAATGTCCTCAAAATCAGATACTCAATAAAACAGACAGTAGTGATAAATCTAAAACATAAATTTTTCTTTTCAGTAGAAATTATTTGTGTGCCTCTGCTTGACACAGTGACAGTTTAAATACAGCATGCAGCTTTTTCTTCAATGCAGATGTTTACTGATCAGGTAACATTACAGAGAGAGAAACTGTGATAACTGTGAGTCCAACGTGACAATACTGATGTGCTCAGACACAAACAACTGTTGAACTGACTGACAGATGATCCAGATGTGATCAGCTGTCATCTTTGGCACGCATGAAAGTTAAAAAAACAAACCAAAACAACAAAACCCTACACTTTAGACGCAGAGTCGCATTGCCCGTCAATGTCACTTACAGCTCCTGTGTGAAAAAAAATGTCAGCAAATTTGGAGGTCATGCACGTGCGAGTAGTTGTAATAATTACTTGCGCTGTCTCAAAAAAATGGTCACAAAATGCGACCATTTGGTCGCAGGTGAAGCATTTCACAGTTAAAAGCGTTTAAAGTTTCACAGACTAGTGGACTTTTGAAATGAGCCGTCATGTTGGATTTATGCTTCACAGAAACAGAATAATGTAAGTTGATTCTCTTTACCAGGTATGAACTCACAAAAATAGGTACCACGAAGAAGAAGATGAAGAGAAGAAATAATAGCACACAAGTTGACATACATTGTGAAAAGAGTTATATCATTATTACCTATTTTAAATAAAAATTAAGCCACATTAACTTGTAGTTTATCCCTAAATGAAAATCTTGCGACACAGTTAAAGTTAAAAAAACAAAAAAGATTAAAAGTTTTCCTGCCAAACACACAATCCCTCAGATCTGTGCTGATTCTTTCACTGTCAATCATATCTGAGTTTCCTGTCACTGTCTGAACACATGATCACAGATGACAGGAAGTCAGTGACGTACTGACCTTGACCAGCGGGCAGCAGCCCCACTCTCCCGTCTGCAGTTTGCAGCAGGTCGTTCCTGCCGCGCAGCTGCTCTTGTCGTCACATTTAACATCGGCAACGGCGCCCGGCTCGGTCGTGGCGCTCACTTTGGTGTACCAGGGAATAACATGGGGGCCCTTTGAGCAGGCGGAGCGGTGAGGCTCACAGGTGTGACCGCTGGGGCAGCAGTGGCTTCCATCCTTACAGCAGATGGCCTGAGGAGCAGCAAAGGCAACTCAGAAACTCAGTTTTCAGCTTCGATAGCATGTGAGGTGTTTTCAATCATCACTCACGTTTGGCAAAGGGCAGCAGCCCCATCTGTGGGTCTCCTCCATGAAGCAGCAGGTCGTATCTTTGGGGCAACTGGTTTGGGAGTCACACATGTGCTTGGTTGGCCGCGCTGGGCCAGAAACAGCCCCGCTGAGCTCCGTTCGCGAGGACGGGATCTTCTGCAGCCACGGCAGCCTGAGGCCATCGGGTTTATCACAGGCCTGTTCAGCCTCGTTACATTTATAGCCTTTGGGGCAGCAGTGCTCATGATCGCTACAGCACACAGCCTGCAGAGAAGAACAATGAATGAATGATCTGTAATGCCTCTAATGAATCCACTTTCTGTCAGATTTTCAGTTTAACAGATGGGAGAGATGCAACATGACCTCCAACATGTGACATAACGGTCAAAGAATACCATGATTTTCAGTAAACACACAGTCACATCTCTGAGTTCTCTCATTAAAATGTAACGTGGCAAAAAAGTTTCCAACAGAATCTTTTTCCAAATGTTCCTCAGCACAGAAACACGTCTGCTGAATAACTCCATGATGCTGCAGTTTCCTGTTCAGACCTTCAGTTTCAGATGTTCTGATTTTACTCATCGTCTGTTTCACACAGTTTGCTATAAATAAGAAAGATATTCATGAGCCTCACTGTTGTTATAAAAGTCTGAGGCATGAATCATTCACACCTCTGACTCTGACCGCCATCTTTATGTCAGCATATCAGAAAATAAAGAGAGGAAACACAAATTATTCTGACAAGGAAACATTCACACACCACTCCAAGAATAATTCAGCCTAAATGAGCTTTTTGTCAAACATTTAATGAGTTCAAGCAGTCGAGGGCTTCTTGTACCTTTGACCATTTTCTAAACCTTTGTATTCATGTTTTCTTCTGATGATTCAGTCAGGGAGTTTTTTGTCCATTCATAGTTTGAAAGAGTTTTTTTTCTTTTTTTTTTTTTAACCATTATCTATGTGAAAATAACCTCTCACATCCTGGAAGCCTGTAATCTCTCCTCCTGCTTTATAACTCTATCACTGCTGACACTACAAAGACAAACATCCCATTCCTTCAACAGTTCTTCACTTGAGTCACCTGAGCAGCAGAGGCTCAGACTTTTAAAATACATGTAAACATGTTAGTCTGACTAAAACCATGCAAAGTTGAATTTCTTGCAGTTGGACTGACACACCAAGATAATGCGGGTGGGGATCGATCTATTCTTGCATATATGCAAGTCGATCGGATCCAAACTGGCCTCAGAATTCTGTGCATGATCGATAGTCTCCGCGGCGTCTTTGCCCAGAAATTTAAAAAGCAAAAATTTGTAGCTAAAAGCTGGGAAGAAAATAAAAATTCCATATAAGCACGAGTGGAAGCATATATGTCATTTGTACTGACAGTGAGGCGTAGATATGAAGCAGACAGCGCCGTAAAGTTGTTCATGTTTCCACCATTTGATACGGAATCTGCTAACTGCCTGCTAACCAGAGGAAGGTCCAATAGCAACCAGCTGATTGGGGCGTATCCCAGTCACTCATCGGTTCTCCCTTGGTGCTTGTCTACTGGGACAAGGACAGTACTCAAAATAAATGGCCGAACTGAGCTTTAACCACAGCTCGGCTAACCGTGCAGGTAAACGTACAAGTGTGAAGAGGACACTGACCTGAGGTAAGGGGCAGCAGGCCCACAGTCCCAAGTCTGTCTTGCAGCAGGTGGTGCCTCCCGGACACATCGTCTGCTTGTCACATTTCTCGTCCTGCTCCTCTGAGCGCGTAGCCGGAACCTTCTCCACCCAGCGGAGGGAGGGAAGGAAACCCGACGGGTCGTCACAACTTTCAGCCTCCAGGTTGCAAACTGTGCCGTGAGGGCAGCAGTGGGTGTGATCGTCACAGCACACAGCCTGCAGTAACACAGCACCTCCACTGTTACCGATACAGTCAGGAAGTTCATCACACACAGCAGAGATCTGAGAGATATGATCGGCTGCTTATGGAGAATTTTCTACAGCAGAACAAACAAGGAGGTGTGCCACCGCCTTCATGTTCGATGCTGCTCTCCCCAACAGCTAATGTGCAATGAGAATAACAGTATAGGATTTTAAATTAAACTCTGACAACAAAAGATGGATGTCAAACAAACATCAGAAACTCGCCGTAAAGCTGCCAGTCTTAACGTGTCGTCTCTGCGCCCCGTCTTACCTGAGGCAGAGGGCAGCAGGCCCAGGCGCCGCTCAGCGTCCTACAGCACGTGGACTTTCCCGGGCACGACGTCGTTTTGTCACATTTGCTGTTATCGGTCAGGAAAGGGAAGGCTGGCACTTTGCCAAGCCAGGGCGTCACAGCGCCACCTGTGGGATCATCACATGTGGAGGTTTGCAGGTTACAAACGGTGCCATGGGGGCAGCAGTGCAGGTGGTCCTCACAGCAGACAGCCTGGGGTGTGGGTGGGGCAAACAAACAAGCTGCAGTAATGATGCACAACCTTAAATTATCTGCATTTCATTTTTGATATCGAGCACCTTAAAATATTCAACGAAAAAAAAAGTCTGTCTGTGCAGGAGAGCCCCTCCCTCGTGCTGCTGACCATCATTAGACCATGAAACAAGTCTGCGATAAATCACGCTGACTTTTATTTCTCCAAATGCTGTTGCAACAAGAAAAATGTGCCTGAGTGTTACTGAGAGATGAGACGATCTGTCAGGGGAGAAATCATTCATCCACATCATGAACAGCTTAAACACTAAACTCTGCAGCCCGAAGATCAATCATGACCTCAGAAAACGTTTCATGAAGTAAATCTGTGCAGCTGGACACAGAAAATAAACACGATCTGTGCGTGTGTGTGTGTGTATGTGCGTGTGTGTGACTCACACACATCAGTATGTCGGTACCTTTGGAAGCGGACAACAGGCCCATTCTCCCCCTGACGACTTACAGCAGGTGCTTCCGTCGGCGCAGGCCACAGAGTCGTTACAGGGAACAGCAGCGACTGGGACACGAACAGAAAGATTCTCATCGGTTCAAACAGAAGCAAACTGGAGTTTTCCTCAGATTTACTGAAGCACGTCTGTAATGCTGATGGACTCATGGTGCAAAGTTTTTTTTAGAAACAAGGATCGAAGCAGCAGAATTAGAAATATTGTTTTTTATTTAGCAGTGAAAAAGGGTAAACAGCTGATTAATAACATCAGAGCTGCAACTATCAATTGATCAAAGGAAAATTAATCAACTATTTTGATAACTGATTGATTGTTTCGGTCATTTTTTAAATACAAAAGTAAAATTACTGTTCTAACCTCTTAAATGTGAGGATTCACTGATTTATGATCATAAATGAGGAGTCTTTGTGTTTTTGGCTGTTTGGATGAAAGGAGCGATATGAAGACGTCACATTTTTCATACTTTCGACATTTTCTGAAATAAACGATTGATAGATTAATTGTGAAAATAATCAGTAGTAGCAGCCCTAAATCTCTTGCAGTTAATTTATCCCTGAGTTCTTTCCTTCAGGATCTCAGTGTCACTTTAAAAGTAACAAAACTTGAGCATGAAAATTCCATCTGTCTCTCAAATCAGATCTGACAGAGCCAGTGTACACAAGCACTTTTATTTGCATGTAATCAGATCAGACTTGTGTATCCGCAAACCACCAGCGTATCTGCAAAGGTTGCCAAGGCAACAAGGTAGGCATGAAAAACTAGTGACGACGCGTCTCTGCAATTCAGAAGCATGGAGATACATGAACAGCCAGTCTGTCGCGTTGACGTGCAGAACTCCTCCGTCTCATCAGACAAACCCGCAATGACGGAGGCTGGTGATCATCTCTTGTTTTTCGTCTTCTTTATTTATATCCTGATTGTTTCTGTGCTGGGACAATCGAATTTCCCTCCTTGAGGGATCAATAAAGTTATTCAAATTCAAATTCAAATTCAAATTCAAATTCAAAAATTTTCAAAAATTGGATTCTATGTGTTTTTTCGCTGTCCGCATTTCTTGAAATCAATCCGGATAGCCATAAAATAAATAAATAAAAATATTTTTTAAACCAAATCAGCTTTGGGCTTGTAATGTGAACATAGCCTCCAGTTTTCCATGAAGCACCAGATAAAGCACCTGGAGGAAAATCATTCAGGTATTCTATCAAATACTTACAGTTTGATAGAGAAGCTCTGACAGTTTTGCCTCCTGATGAATTTTAAAGTGAAAGCACATTTGCTGAATGGTCTCTAATAGCCCTGTTTTTAAAATGATATGTTCTTTACCACCCGAACGAGGGTTTTGAGGAAAAATTAAAAAATCAGTGACGCTCACAGTACTCTCTGTCCTGATTGGCCGGTCTACGCTGCGCTTTAGTGACAGTGACATCAGCACCAGCTGATTAGCTCACGGTGCTCTGACTCGCCTCAGCTGACAACAGCGTGTCTGCAGTCACACCGTCAGTCGGCTCTTTACTCCGCTGCAACTTTCTCAGCAACCGTCTGGTCTCAGTTCAAACTGGACTTAAAAGAGAGAGAGACAACAAACGAAAAAAGCGCGAGCCGGAGCAAATGGCTGCAGCGGATTTGCTTCCCAGTGAGTCTCATGCTACAGCTAATGTTGGCTCGCTAGCTCATTTTGCAGAAGTTATCCACTGAAACTTGAAGTCACTGCTGTCTGACCTTTGCTCCGCACCATCTGCAGCTCCGTCACAGCAGCAGCGAGGAGCTTCGTGACCATGCTGGTCCGTCCATGAGGCGACAGACACGTGCTGTGGATCAGGTCACACTCGGTGCCTGCAGGACAACAGTGGATGTGATCTGAACAACAGACAGCCTGAAAGAAAAGAGGAAAGCATCTTAATCAGTGATGAATTTATGTATTTATGTTCTTCGTTTCGTTCTTCTTCGGTTGATGTCTCTAAATGTAACTTCAGCGATGTGCAGTCAGTTAGTGTGTGGTGGTGAAGAGCAAACAGTCAACTGCACTTCAGCACAGTTTTGTTTTATTTGCATGAACTTGACTCCCTGAAACTTTTAAAGAAAATTCATGAGTGACTCGACTCGATGAGCTCTGACTGAACGAGTTTTGCAGGTTGGTGGAGCGGTGACGTTCCTTCAGCTCACTCACGTCTGGCATTTGACAGCAGCCGTATGTGCCGTTGGTCATCTGGCAGCATGTGGTCTTATCGGGACAAGCCGTTTTCTGGTCTGTACACACAACTGTCAGGACAGGAAGTCACAAGAGACACATGATTAACACGTGTGTTTGGTCTCTTTTCTCTTTTTCTGACTTTCATCCATGCAAACACTTCAGAAGGTTTCCTGCTTACCATCATTGGGAGGAGCAGAGATCTTCTTCAGCAGCGGCAGCAGAGTCTCACCAGACTTGCAGACTCCGTGCTCCAGGTCACATATTGTGTTGCTGGGGCAACAATGGAGATGATCGCTGCAGCACGTCGCCTTCACGGGATGAAAACATCAAATACAGAGTGAGAAAAAGATCTTTAGTTTCTGTTTTGCTGCATTAAACTGGAACATTTGCTGCTAGCGGCTTTAAACTCTGACAGCTTCAACATTTCAACGACCGACTTGAAACTCTACACAAGAGAGGAACACATAATACACAAGATGAAATTCACCCATGAGGATCACCTGAGCAGCTGTGAAATGAAAACAGGCTCAACTCAAACAAAAAGGTGGAGATGATTTAACGTTCCACATCACTGTCACCGACCTAACCAGGTTTAACTGCATCACTATCACAACAAAAACAAACAGCTTTGACTTTTTAAAAGTTCAGTTATTGTTTCAGTTAACGCACCAGAAAAACAGAACAAACTCTTTGGCTTTTCATAAAACATTTCGCCTTAAAGGTCAAGTCAGAAGCATTTTCTTAGAAAATAAAACATAAGACTTAATCCGGCTCAATCATCACTTACGATCCTCTGCACGTGTGTGTTGGTAAGTGTGTCTGCAGAGCTCCGCCCTCTGCTTGTATTTGGATGTTTTGGTTTAGTCAGGACGTTTCTGGGTGGGGAGTGGGTGATTTTACTCCAGCAAATGACAGCAAACAGGTGAGCGTGAGGTTAAAGGTGGATGATACATGGCGACTAGATGCCATTCAGATTGGAGAAAATTACAGGTGTGGGCGTAGCAGTGAAGAAAAGGAAATATAGCCCTAGTGAGGCGTAACAGGAAGCGGATAAAGCTCGTTTCAGAATGAGAATGAATCTCAGCTGGCTTTCGAGCACTGAAGGAGAGGCTGAGGATGAAGAGCGACGCGGAGCCGGTTTGCTCTCTGTTGAACAGGCAGGTGCCAAACACCAGCGGTTAGCTTGTTCTAGCTTGCTAAATTATCGACTTTTCCTTTAAAACAAATGTAATATTCATACAAAGCTTGCGGTGCAGGTACAAGGAGTAAAAGTAAACTGTTAACTGATGAATCTATTTGCTGCAGGGTCACATGTACCTCTGGGTAAGGGCAGCAGCCGTAGAGTCCGCTGGTCAGCTGGCAGCACGTGAAACTATCGGGGCAGCTGCTTTTCCCACCAGGACACGTCACTGAACCCACTGCAGGAGCTGCAGAAACATGAAAAACAAACAAGGCCATCATTACTACTGCACTAACTTTGGTAAAACATTATAGACATTTACAGATATTTTTGCCAATTCTAATGATAAAAAAATGTTTTTTGCTGAATGTTTTAAGTGGACGTTTGGCCTGATGTAAAAAACACGACAGTAAAAGTGATTTACAGTTTTGGTTTGTTTTTTTTTAACATGAGGGAACACCCCACCTGAATTATTCACCATCCTTCTGGCAGGCAGCTTCTCCAGCATGGGGACCGACTCCAGTGAGGCAAACACACATTTTGAGTGGACAATATCACACTTTGTTCCCTCTGGACAACAATGGAGTTTATCCTCACAACACACCGCCTGCAGAGACGAGAAAAATAATACGAGGCAGTCAGAAACGTTCTTCAGTCAAGGACACAGATTATATACACTCAGATCAATTTAAACACCGTCAGTG
The DNA here is from genome assembly GCA_029783665.1 of Naso thynnoides. Taxonomy (NCBI): domain Eukaryota; kingdom Metazoa; phylum Chordata; class Actinopteri; order Acanthuriformes; family Acanthuridae; genus Naso; species Naso thynnoides. Next base: position 2,720,632 of record JAQLOL010000014.1, read on the forward strand.
GGAGACGAGGGGATTATAATACACACGACATGCAAATCAAAACTACGAAAGAAGACTATCTGATAAAACTGACATTTTTGTTTTTTTAAAGCCATTTTTCTGTTGGTCAGTTGGTCAGTCCACAAAAATTCTCCACCCTCTTGCAGCCGCAGTTTTCGGCCCAAGAGGTTGAAATTTGGCATGGGGGTCGTGTGTGTGTGTGTGTGTGTGTGTGTGTGTGAGAAGGTGTGTGTGTGTGTTCATGTCAACTGCCCAAAAAAGGGGGCAAAGTGATGGGATGGCCTATTGCAAAAAGGTGCATAACTTCTAAACGGACTCATGTAACGGGGCCAAACTCTGTAGAAACACACACTCTTATTGGTCATTATTTGCACCACCCCTACACTTTAGCCCCGCCTCCTCCCATAACTCATCAACTGTTTGTCATAGACTCTTGTGCGAGGCACCGTTGCACACAGCCATTTTTAATTTTTCACTTTTTTATTTCCAAATATACAGTAAACAAAGAATTTAACATTCAAACAAGTAGACAGTATTTTGTAGCGTCTGTAATTTTATGATAACATGTGATGCCCAAGAGGACTTGAACATTTTGTGAATTTGTGCTTGTTAACTAATTAAACGTCATAGAATTTTAAAACTTAAGTATTTAACTACAAAAGTGTCTCGAATGTCTCATGAGTATTTTATAATGTTGAGGTTGTGACAAGCGCAGATGTTTCTGTGTTTTATCAAGTCAAATTAAACTTAAAATTTTGAGATAACTTGTATGACTTTAAAAATAACGTTATAATTTTAGTTATCTCGTTATCTTGTTAGGTTAAAAAAATATTAGACTTTGCTGATAACCAGTTGAAGTATTAAGCAAGCAAACTTAAATAAATAAAACAGTCTGCTTATTGCTGCACAGCTGAAAGCCTCAAACAGTGAATATAAAGGAGAAGCAGGAAGCAGCTGCAGCTGATCGACTTGTTGCTCAGTTCTGACAGAAACAGAAACATTTGGATTTGTGACAAAAAAAGTTTTTTCCACATCACACGGTGCATCAGACCGCGAGCGTGTTTCTTGGTGTGAAGTGCTCGAGGTTTCAGAGAGCGTGTGTGTGTGTGTGTGTGTGTGTGCGTACATCACCTTGGCTAATGGACAGCAGCCCCAGGAGCCGTCGAGCAGCTGGCAGCAAGTGGTGCCATCAGCACACTCAGACTCCTGATCCGGACAAATGACGGCCTTCACTCGCTCCCCGAGCTGCAGCCGTGACACATCACAGCCCACGCATACCAACGACGGCAACACACACACACACACACACACAAAAAACACAAAACAAAACATGTCAGTGACAGGACTGATTTGTATTTACTCATGGAAATGAGTGACTGTAAGAAAATGAGAAGGACAAAGCCAACATTTAAGCTTTCCTTCCCACAAAATACGAGTGTTAACAAATCTCTGTCTTTATATATTTATATTTATATAAAGCACTTAAAAAAACGGAACAAATCTGAAAGTGTCCAGCCCTGCTGCTGACTGACATTGTTAAGATTTTAATGTTGATTTCACTGCAAACTTCAAGAAATAAAAGGATTAACTGATAAATGATTCACAGGAAAGAATCGTCAACTACTGACTGTTAGAATAATCTTTTAGGTGAAAAGCCAAACATTAACTCAACCTCTGAAACTTTTTCTGCTCGTCTCTGTCTCATGTGATAGAAAACAGAATATGTTTGCGTTATGAACAGTTTGTTGAATTTATTGAATGAGCATTTTTAACCACTTTCTCACACTTATTAACAAGCAGATTAATAATGAGAATAATTATAAGTTGCAGTCCTGAACAGACATGAAGCTGATTTTGCTGTTTATAATGGGACAAAAATGCAAAGTATGTAACGTGCATAGAAGATGTTGTGTTTTGCTCTGAAAGTGTCTCTAAAGCACATTAAACGATTTTAATGCTGTGATCTCTTTTAAAGAACAACTGTGTTCTGAGCCGCGTCGGCACAGTTCTACATGTTTTCATGGTTTTTGCTTCAGAGGTCATGAGATAGAATCTTGTGAGTAAATGTCTTGTTTTTGACTGAAGGCAAAACGACAAAAAAGCTGTTAAAAAGGGAACCAAGTTCAGCCTCTGGAGAGCATGAAGCCGCTTTGCTGATTTTAATGGTTATCTGCCACTTTGCTTTCAGTGTTTGTTGTTGAAGGGAAATTGAACTTTTTTTGGGAATGCTACCGATTCATCCAAAGTTCCGATGTAAGACGAGAACATAGATGCCTTTCTCTTCTCTGTGTGTTCAGCGGGAAGCTAGATACCGCCCCACCCCAGCAGTTTATAGCTTATTCCACGGGGTGAATAAGAAAATTATGCTTATTTTTTATAAGGCAGTTTTGGAAAGCTTAATCAGATATGGCATCACAGCTTTGTTTGGAAATCTATCTGTACAGCTCAAGAACAAATTATACAGACCAATTCGTGCTGCTGGTAAAATAATTGGTGATAAAGGGCAACTTTCCAGCCAGAGCATCTACGAACAGGCCACTCTAGATAAATCAGGGATCCATCACATGTTTTACACACAGAGTTTGAGCAACTACCGTCCAGTCGAAGGTTCAGAGCCCCACAATGCAGACTAAACCGCTTTAAAAACTCGTTTATCCCTGTGTCCATCAAACTAGTAAATAAAACTAAATAGCGGTACCCCAATAGTTGCACTATTGCACAAGCGGCACTTTATTCTCTATCATCATCACTATTATTACTACTACTATTCTTATTTATTATCTTTCTGCTGTTGCTTTGTACACTGGCACAATGTTATGATTCTTGATGTTCAGTTTTTATGACTGTGATGTCTTGTTTTTTAGAACTGCAGCGTACACTGTAATTGTTGATCAATTGTTGTATGACTGATGTGTGGCTGCAGCATGGGCGATGGCCCAAAACGAATTTCTCACGGAAGTGAGACAATAAAGTTTATCTTTATCTTATCTTATCTTTATCAATAAAATGGCACACACACATACTGCACTATTTCCATGATAGGGAAATGGTTTTGAACACAACAATGGAGTCGTAGTTAGAATAGTTGCGAGATAGCTGTGATGTGTTAATCAAATTGTGTAAATAGTTTATAATGAGTCCAACTTATTTGAAGTTGTTGCCATGGGTGAAGAAGGAGCTCAGTCCACTATGGGGAGTGTTCGACATGCAAGTGACACCTTCTTTTGTCACATTCATCTGAAGGTAGCTGTCAGTGCACCATTGTGGGAAGTGAGAGACGGAGTGCTGATGGGCAGCAACAGAGTTATTACCATTGAGTTTCCAGAGAATGGCAGTGTAGTTAGAGTTTTTGAAGTATCAGGTGATTGGTGAAAAGCTGGTCTCTTCACATGTGTAGAGTGTGTAATGGAAAGGACTCAGAGCCCCGCTGTGGTAATGATACACCTTTTCTTCCCGCCTGTGGTCTGTTGCTGATGAATTGTGAACCCAGTGGATGATAACTAGGAGAAGAAAAGAAGGTGAAGTCTCTCGGTCATCTGGCGGTGTTGAATTGTGTCAAAGACGGAGGTGAAGTCAGCAAATGGGACTGAAGTGAAGTTGCCTCGCGATTCCAGATGTTGGAGAAAGGAGTGGAGGAGACATGCCACGGCGCTCTCTGTTCCTCATCTGGCCCTGTAGGCAAACTGGTGCAGGTCCAGCTGTGGGCTGACAGCTGGCAAAATGGTGTTGAGAATCTGTTTTTCCAGGGACTTGTGTGACTGCTGTGATTACTGGAGTGACTGTGACTGGTTGTTAGTGGTTGGCTTCTGAAGGAAGGGGTTTCTTGGGTGCTGGTATGATGGTGTGTGTTTTCCAGTGGGTTAATATTGATGCTGTCCTCTGGACTTCCTGAAATAGAGTGGAGAATGGGAGAGAGCTCAGTTGCCCAGCTTAAACACTCTAGGTTGGACGCTGTGGTGCTCAAGGTGATGATGTCTGTTATTATTGAACATTCTTGCCTTGAATCACAACCAGTGAGGGTTTTTACCTCATGAACAGGCCCACGCAGAATCTGCGCCCGCAGGAATGCCGACGACATCTCTCCAGATCTCGTGCAGATTTTAAATAAACAGACGTGCTGCTTGTAAAACTATGAACATTAACACACACACACCTTCACCCCCTTATGCATGTGTGTGACAGTCGCTGTGTTACCCACACGGCTTTACTTGGACAGGCCGCCTATTTGGAAACCCATCTTAGTAGGCCTATTCTATACTTCTGTTTCTAATCATC
>JAQLOL010000014.1:2725006-2760407 GCA_029783665.1 Naso thynnoides
TAGTCAATGGGAAGTGCTAGCCTGCCTCCACCTAAAGTCATCAGATAAACTTTCCAACAACTCTAAACAGTCCTGTGAGCTTGTTGGTTATTTTCCAAGTTGTGTTATTTTTGGACTCAAATTCGAACTTTATGTAATTTTAGAATCAAATATGTTTACTACTGTTATAAGTTACTATTTACTTGTGCACATACGACCTGTGGTTTACATCCAGTGTCTTCATCCTGTCACTCGTCTTCCCACATGTAAGACGTGAAGAAGCACAACTGTTTGCAATAGCATTTGTTGTTGTAAAATAGCTAAAAGCAGTGCACACACACACACACACACACACACAGAGGATGAAATTAGCTGCATCTTTAATGAAAGCTAGCAGGAAAAATTTTGGCTATTTTGGCTGGATAGCACTACGGAGTGCGATGCATACAGGAATGTGACTGGGGTATTGCCAGTAGGTGTCCATGTAGGAAGGTCTGTCCTCGGTCTGACCGTTACCACGGTAAGCTACCTCATGGTTTGTGTATTTTATCGTGTTTTTGTTTCTATGTACTGCCAACTGAGAATCAAATTTCCCCCTGAGGGAAAATAAAAGCTCTGAACTCTGAACTGAACTGAAGCTAAGGGATTGGAATATTGTGTACATGTAAATATGGTGATTGACATTGTGGCTATGAAATATTATTTTCATCATTTTCAGAGCATAATCACATTGTGTCCAAGGTGCTGTGTCCCTACAACCAGATAACTAGTTCCTCCGTATTTGTTCCACAATGTCAGTGTCTCTACAGCGTGGTGAATGTGCACGGTCACAACATGTAGACGGAGCGTGTTGGAGATTTTTGGATGTGTTTTAGAGGCTTTAGACGGCGAGAAAGGCGTCTCCCTATCACTTCTGTTGAACTGCTCATGCGTGGGGCGGGTATCTAGCGACCTACTGAATGCACATCTACGTTCTTGTCTTACATCGGACTTTGGATGAATCAGCAACATTCCCAAAAAAGTTCCATTTTCCTTTAACAAGCAGGAATTTTGGGGCGTGGTTCATCCTCCAGTGAATCCAACAGTTAGTTTCTGGCTTCGTGCATTTGCATTCTGTGGCGTCTTTTTGCTTTTTCAACCTGCTATTTCAAAAGCTGCTGTGTCATGTACGGATTTTGCTTCATTTGCACTTTGCACTATGTATGACGGTCTACAGGTGCACTTCAATAATAAAAGGCTTATATTGTATTTGGTAGCAGAAAAGCCAGATAAGAATAAACGAAGTGCCGATGTGGCAGATCTGATGTCATCTGACCGTCAAATGTGTCGTTCGACCTACATTCTTCAAACAAATTCATTTTCACATCTAAAGAATGAAGCAGAGAAAGTAATCACTTGCTGCCACACGAGTCCAGTCAGTTACCTGAGCGTCGAGCACGGTGCGTTTGGCAGGAACTCGTCTCATCCAGGGCAGAGAAACGGTCTTATTGACACATTTGGCGTGGACGAGGTCACAAACTGTCCCCTCGAAGCAGCAGTGAAGGTGGTCTGAACAACACTCAGCCTACAGATACAAAGATTTTAGAGACTGTTTACTCAATTTGTCCGACAGATTCACTTTGAAGAAGAAGATTTTATGTCAAACCTCGGACCAGGTTATAAAGTCCGCCGAACTGTTTCATTTAAATCACCACCTCTGGCTCTCTGACTCACAGGATGCAGACTGCGGCTATCAGCCTGACATTTTATGACTGTTTCAGTTGGCATTTTGCTTTCCTCTTGCTGTCTGTTTTTCAAAATTCCTGTCGCTGCAACGTCATCCAAGAAGCTTGTGATTGGTTTAATGAAATACAAACAAGCTCCTCCAGCAGAATGATAAGAATGAGTGTGCTGCCAGACCTTTCTGCAGTGATGAGAAGAAGAGCTGTCTACGAGAGATTATCCAAAGTCAGACAAAGTGTTCACTCACGTGTGGCAGCGGACAGCATCCGTATCCTCCCGCCGTGTTCATGCAGCAGGTGTTTCCGTCGTCACACATGCCTCCATCAGGGCAGATCAGCGCCGCGCTGAGGCCCAGCAGAGCCAAACACAGGATCCCCATCTGCACAGTCTGAACACGGGGAGAAGAGAGGACGTTTGCCAGCAGTGAGGCATGAGCCAATCTGCTCCGATAAATATCCAAACATCCTAAACTATCGCCGAAAAAACTGCAAGTTCTTGATTTCTGTGTTAAACCACAACATCACTGTGGAGGAAAACAAAGGTAAGAAAGACTGCAGCAGCTCTGCAAGCATTCCAGCTGATAAACTGGATTTCAACACTAAACAAACCCAAATCCATGCTGTAGAGTTCACGTCCCTTTTGTGCCTAAAAAGCCCTCGTAACTTCAGCTCTTCGTACGTGAAACTGCCGCTTTCCAACACAACTCAAAACAAACAAACAAAAAAATCTGTTTGTTATACAAGCTGCTGTTTGTCCAAGCAGTCTTTCAGTCAGCTGTAGATGCTCAGGCTGTTGCAACCAATAAATATTTTCATTATCAACAAAACATTTTGTGCAAAATAATCAATATTCTGTCATATGTGAGAAAACAACCCAACAACTGAGCTGCTGTAGCCAGAAGATTTCCAAATGTTTGTTGTTTTTTTTAATAAATAAATCATACAAAAAAGAAGGGAGTTAGTTTTCTGTTGATCAAATGATCAATTTATTGAGTAATCATTGCAGCTGTCATAGATTTGAGTCAGCACATAACATCCAATTATTCTGCTTAAATGAAGTCAATTGAGACAACGTATTTAAGAGCAAAGTGTGAGAAAAACACAAAAAAACGCATGATTCAAGACAACAGAAATTATTATTTAGCATTACAGGAACAAAAGTTGCTTAAAATCCACGATGCAGAGTGTTATGTTCACTTAATTCTTTAACTTTTGCTCAGGTATAAGTCAGCTTCAGCATGTAAATAAAGGTGCAGAAATGCGATAAGTGATAGGGCGGCAGACAAAGAACCTGCTCACAGGTGAGTGTGTGCCAGGGCCGCCCAAGGTCCCCACATGTTGGTTAAAGGTGTAAAACTGCAGAAATGTTCATCACAGGGTCCAACAGCCCAGTGTGATGTCTTCAAATGTGTCGTTTTCTCTCACAAACAGTCCAAAACCTCAAAAAACGCTTTTCACTGCCGTGTGAAACATAAAAGCAGCAAATCCACAAACTGTACGAAGTGAAACCAGGAAATATCTGACATTTCTACTGGGAGAAATGACCCAAATGACTAATGGGCTGAACTTACATAGTTACAGATAAAAGATCTGTTTGTCTGCAGAGAGTTTTAATGGTGACAAAGTCCACTCTCTAAAATTAGATATGAAAAGTCCCGAGTGTCTTCAGGTGTTTTGCTGCTGATTCAGACAGAAATGACTGACTTCATATGAAAGTGAACAAACAGGTGAATGGTTTGCTGTGTGTCCACTTTACCATGATGAGCAGGCGGAGGCACACAGGATGAACTCAGTGGTTAAAACAAGAGGCACCGAGCTGCATGCTCCTCTAACAGCCTGAATAAAAGAACACAAAGAGTCAAAAGGCTTCTGTGGAAAAACACTCGACAGCATTACTTCTGATAACATGAGTGGTAAAGTAAAAAACATCTAAAAACTTTACACGAAACGACACTTAACTGAAATTAGATGTAAGCTAGCTACCATCGGAGTTACGTTAGCTTTCTGCAATAAGCTAATCCGAGAAAAAACAGTCGAGTTAGCTTAGCAGGCTAGGTGGCTAACAATAAAGGCAGCCGGTCTGGATGAATTTCCGCGGAAACTTTGTGTTTGTGAAGGAAACGGACGTGTGTCTCTCACCTGGCAGGTGTGGCGCAGTGGCAGCGACTTGTCTCATATATGCTGTGATTTCTGCCGCCTGTCAAACTTTCGCAGAAGTGAGGAAGACTGGAGCCGTTTTTTCCTCACTGTTCCGTAATCACATGACGTGCGGTCATGTGGTCACATGACCGTGGCGGTTCCGTTAAAGAGATACGTCACTGCAGGAATGTGAATATTAATGCACAAGCCGATAGAGAGTGGCCTTTATTTATTCATTCATTTTTTTATAATGAACATGTGAGTATAAAAGGGAAAGGGCCAAGGCAGGAGAGTGACTGAATACATTTACTTTACTGCACTTACATTTATGTAATTTTACAATTAAATATGTAGGCTGCCTGAGGTGGACTGCAGGGTGCATGTGTGCAATAAACAGCAGCAGAAGAAATACATATAATACCACTTAAGTGCTAATCTAAAAATAAAATAACATGGTGAATAAACAAGTCAGAACCCTTCAGAGATGCTGAAAAGTTTATCTGATGACTTTAGGCGGAGGCAGGCTAACACTTCCCATTGACTGCCAGTGTTTAAGCTAAGCTAAGCTAGCTTCCGTGCTACTGCACGCACGGTCGAAAGAATGGGATCGTTCTTTTTGTCTGAAACTCGGGAGGGAGGCAGATGAAAAGAAAAAAAGTTGGTGTATCCCTTTAAGTAGATTTCTTTTTGTACTCTTCACCTCAGTTCAGGAACTAAAATTCATATAAACTGCTGCCAAAATTAAAGTAAAAGTCAAAAGGCAACAAGTTGGGATGAGGTTTGCTAAAAATCATTTTTACTTCATCAAAATAACATTTTGTTTTAGAAGAGTGAACGCTTTTCTTTCCCTAAAACAAACTCACAATGTGGCTATAGTTTAGTGTGCTGCAAAGTCCAATGTGAAGTACTTTCAAATACTTTGTTTTTCAAGGTTATATAATAAACTTTGGTCAAATTCCCTAAAAATGATCCCACATTACCTCCATTAAATGTTTGTTCAGTCATTATTTTGTCTTTTTGATAGTTTACCTTCTCTTAAGAATGAAATCACAGGAACAGACAGACCATGGGAACAATTTTATTTCTATTTTGTCTCATGTACAGAAAGAATCAATTTACAGTTTACAAACAACTGACCAGGTTTATGAAGCCAGTGATGCACAGGATGAAGGCCTACAGTTTAATCCCTCCTCACCCTCATACATGTTTAAAAATCCAGCAAAGCGCTTTGATGGTTTCACTTTTTTGTGTAAATCAGCTGCGACTGAATTCTCTCTGTCCAAACACAATTCACAAAATCTACCGAGAAAACGAATTTTCTCATGTCAAACAAATACAAGCAAGGAAAGCCACAAATGCACAACTCATAATAATTCCATATCTGGCCCAGAAAAGGTACATTTACAGCAGAGGACAGGACGCTTCAGCAGGAATCATTTCATAGTTTCTGTATTTAATTTGAATTACATCTCATTCTCAGTTTGTACTGTAGGTGACTGACACAGGCTCATGAACAGCAAGCACATGGTGAAAAGGACTAACAAGTCAGCATGAGTTTTGTACAGCCTTCAAGATTTTCACGTCATCACTGACCTAAAAACAAAAAAACATCAACCTCTTTAAGTTTCATAAACGGGTGAGCTTTTACGAATCTGCGAGATGACTTAAGTTCACAGTTGGTGATGCGTCGTAGGCAGTGGTGATGCTAGATACAGCGGGAGCGTGTTGGTCAGTATGTTATCGTTGTAAACATTTACGACCGGAAGTGAATGTTGTTAGAACTGGATTAAGGGAAAGAGGAAAAGTCAGTGTATCTTCATAAAATCGAGTTCATTTGGCAACACAGCTCAATGCATCAGTGCATCACATTTTGTGCCAAACATCCTGGATCGTTTCAAAAAAGGTTTCATTAAAAACACGCTATTCTACATGTTACATGCACGTTGTATACACATAAAATCTCGTATAGTTCATCATACCATTTACAAGTCCGGTGAAAAAAGAGGATAGATACAAGAAATCAAGATATTCAAGGACGTAAGAGCCACAAGAGAAGTAGTCGGTTTTGGCAGGCATGCTCCCCAGAGTGACGCGTGTTGTTGTTCCCACAATGCAGTGTGCTTACTAGTGCCTGCCGAACTCGACGGCTTTGTTTAGGTGACGATTAACTGCATCTTAAACAGGGACCTGCATGCCTATCACTCAATTCTATGTGAAAGAAGGCACTTACAGGAGAGGAGTGGTACAGGTCCTGTCTGCAGACAACCGCAGCAGATCTCAGGAGAATATTACACCGGTAAGTCTTCAAGTAAAGTGATGTTTTTGCTCAGCCGTGTTTGTTTAGACTTACCTTAGTGGTTGTCTTCGCAGAAGCCCAAAGAACTATTTGGGGGGGCTTTTGGTGCCTTGGATTTATTTCATACATTCATGTTGTATGCATGCAAACTTTCTTTACCAAATGGTCTTTCAAATTTCTGGGAATCTATTTACACGACAGAAATCGCTAAGAAGTCAACAGGAGAAAGGCAGAAATCCAAACTTTTGGCAGAATTCGAGATCACTGCGATGAATCAGTGACAGGAAGGGCGACAGAGAGACTTAAAGATGACGCTCGTCCTTTCAAATCATTACTATCTGAACAAATAATCTGATCACATGAACACAGTACAGGAGGAAGAGGAAATCAAATACATCCCTGAAGGAGCAAAATGCAAGTTGCAGGTTGGACCGTAAAGATTGCATTATCCGTTCACAGGGGCTCAAGAAATATTTGTCTTTTCTACATTTTCAAGCTTTGGCAGCTTTTTCCTCTAAAGAAAACTGATCCTACTTACAGCTGAGGGCGGGTGAGCAGTCAAGGAAACACAGGCACACATTTCTACCATCAATATGAGCCTTTGTCTAGCATAAGTCCAAGGAACGAAATCTAATTCACCTAAACATCAATCAGTCCCATAAAAATGTCATCGACTTCCAAATACTTGGCAAGTATCAATCAATCAATCATCAAATTATTAGTAAGTGCTTTACTCTTATATTTTGCTCTATAAAATGGCTATTTCCACAGTCAGTGTATGCAATGGCTCAGACGATGGTTCAGTGATGTGGTAGGTGACAGAATTCACAATAAACTGGACGGTTTCAGTACACAACAGATCATCTCAGTGAAAAGCAGTAACTGACAGTGAGACTACGAGAGCAATCGGAAAGTGCAAAGCACCTCACCGGGAACACAAAGGTCAAACAACAACCTGAAAATGGACCAGTGAAGCATGTTGTGCTTATTGTGATCTCTCGCGGTGAAAACATCACTCGTCTTCTTCTATGTCTGATGTGGAAAGATTCCCCTTTACAAGACTGTTGGAAGGTCCAGAGTTCAGTTTAAAAAGCTCACTTCCTGGGGTGAAAGACCATCAGAGGCCTGTCTTCGATCTTCTGCCAGGGGCTCTTCTTGTTCTCCTCTTTGTCTTCGGGATCATCCTCTGGGCTGGTAATGGAGTCGCGGCGGTTCTCACTGTTGCTGCTGCGGCTGCTGTTCACTCGGCTGCGTCCCCTACGGGGGATGGTGGATCCGCGGGAGGATGGACCTTCATCAAGGAGAGGCGTGAGGGAGTTCTCTTCCGGTGAGACTGGGCGTCCCTCGCTGCTGCTCGGCTCGCTGTGGTCAGGGTACGCCAGCTTGGAGTAACTCTTTCCACCACTGCTAACACCGTGGCCCTTCCGTCCTCCTGTCCCCCAGCGCTCATCTTTTCCCTTCCTGTTGACAGCGGACTTGCGCTCTTGGGTCTCCAGAGGTGGTTCCAGATTCACGTCTCGGGCACTGCTGCTTGAACCACCTAAGAATCCGCCACCACCTCCGCCACTGAGGTCATTCCCAACATCTATGTAGGAATGGCGCACGTGAGCGTTAGCCCGTCCATCCAGGGAGATGAACCATGCCCTTGGGTGCTGTTTTACACCCAGCTCCAGGAGCTTCTTCTCAGTCAAAGCCTGCAGTTCCCCATTCATCTGAGCCATGGTGGAGTCATTGAAGAGCACAGGGATGGTCACAGGCCCACCGGAGGAGTCAGATGCCCAGCTCGGCTCCTCTGAGTCATCGCCTTGGGATCCACTTTGCTGCTGTTGCTGCTGCTGGCCTTGTTTCTGGGAGTGGTGGTGATGATGCTGCTGGCCTCCTCCCATCTGTGCACCATCTTTGTCCTGATCCTTCTGGTCCTTGCCATCTTTACCAGAAAACTCAGAGGGCAGGCGCATGTAGTGTGCTGGGATGACCAGGGTTGGCACCATGCTTCGGTACATGTTTTCCTTCATCTGGTCAATGGAGCTGCAGAAGATGATCTGTCCCGGCTGGGTGTTGAGGGAAGTTGGCCTGGCAAGACTGTCTGCAGCTGCTGCTGAATACTCGGGAGGTTTGTCAGACTGGCTTGGCACGTATCCTTGGAAGCGAGGTGGGGATGGGGGATCAGAGGAGTATCCTCGATTGTCGTTGGCATTGTGGTGTCGGTGATATTCAGACTCTTTGCTCTCCATGGGGCTGTAGCTCCGGTTGTAGTCTTCATGCAGCAAAGGGTTGTCCAGGTTGTTGGTCTCTGTTGCACGTGTGACTTTCATAGGGAAGCTTTCACCTCGCTGTGGAACCGAAGCATTTTTTCCCTTCGCGTGTCGCAGCATGTGAGCTGGAACATGCTTTGTTAAGTCCTCCCTTGAACTGTGGTAGTCTCGAGATGGGGACATTTCAGATTTGTCATTTGAGGGGTCGGACTCAACATGACCTCCACAGATCAGGTTTAGGCGAGAGGTGGATGTACCCTGGTCTCTCTTAGCGCCATTCAGATTGGAACTGTGTGGTTTTCCCTGCTGTCGCCGAGGTTTTAGACACTTCCGTCTGAAAGCAAACAGACACAGAAAGTCAGAATTTAAAGAAAGACTTGTTATCTGCATGGGAACTACAAGAAGTGTCTAGTCCAAAGAGAAACTAACATTACCCATAGTCACATAGAGCTGCTTGCAATTACAACCACAAAAATTCTGACATGTTTGCCATTTAGAGAATCCTTAAACTGAGACCTGCGTCTACGCTCCCCACACCTGCAGTAGTAGAGCAGCACACAGAGCAGGATGAGCACTAGCAGGGCCAGCGAGCCCAGGATGGACAGCAGGAACAAGGTGTGGTAGGTGGTGATGTCCCTTAAGCCTGGATGAGAAAGTCCCAACCCTGCAAGACAAGTCGTGACAGAGAGACAGAGAGAAATTTTTAAAAACAGCACACAAATATTAAGTTTTATTTTAAATGACTAAATGATTGTCAACAACAGCTGCTCATTGTAGTTTTTAGCAAATACTACTCAAACAAGAGAAAAATGTAGATTTGTAAGGTGAGATTTTAGATGAGTTACGGTACCCGAAGATGAAGGGAAGGCAGCTAACCAGTATCCCATCTGAGGAACCACAACGTTCCAGACAAACTGTGCACCATCTTTTTTGATGTAGCCTGTCCCGTTCCTCACCCATAGCCCTGGAAAAAGAACCACATGCGGCACAGAGAAACATAGAGGAGAGTAGAGGAAAATCTAATTATTGAAAATACAGTTAAACTGCCTTTTTGGATGAACATCATTATAATGAACCAGTCCAGCAGAGCCTCACTGAATGCGATTTCTGTGTTTTTCTTACCCGTCTTTGGCTGATACAGCCAAGCAGGAACACTCGTGGCCATCCTGTTTCGGGTGTCGGATGGAAGCGGCACAGAAACGTGGATCGGATCTGAGACCTGGATCGCGCTGCCATCTTTATCAAAGAGCTGAATGCTGACCACAGCCAGAGCCGTCAGGTCTGTCCAGCCTGTTTCTGCACCTGAACAGAAAAAGCTGCATACATCAGCTGCAGCGACTCTTTTACATATTTTCCTGAATGATGAAGTAGAGATGTCTGACCTGAGCTGTTCGTCTCTTGGCCCAGCAGGAACGGGAAACCGCCGATCTCATACTGCGTCCTGGCTGTTGTCAGCGCGGCCGACAGTGCCGTGTAATTGGAGTTAGATGGCAGCTGAAGGGACTTCCTCTGGAGCTGCACCAGCGGCTGGTTACGAGCTCCTGCACACAAACAGTCTCAGTCTATAAAACCTGCAAACCACCCCATGAGTTTCATCCAAACATCTCTTGAAACACACGGTTGTTTTAAGTGATACAGATATGCGGAGGAGGCTGTGACTGAGCTGTTTGTAAAAACTCTGACAAAGTCTCCGCTGTAGCTGTTGCTATGGTGACAGCAGCAGCAAATAACACAGGGTCATCTAAATATTTAGCTGTGAAATCTATGGAGGCCTGAATGGATTTGGTGGATAGGAGAGGGGTGTGAATCCACGTTCAGTCTCTGCTGGAGGCAGAAAAATTCAAATGTGATGACAGAACAACTGCTGACAGGTCAGACTGGGCTCGCTGTTCTGGTTCATAAGTTTCAAAAAAGCTGAATAATAAACTGTGAGTCAGCTCCTTGGAATAATTCAAGGTGTGACAGGATAAGTGTGTGTGCATGACTAATCAGTGAGTATCCAGATTTCCTCAGAGAAAGCAGGTTATTTCCTGGTACCTGGTGATCCGGACAGCACCTGCAGGACGTCATCGTACAGAATAAGTGTTCCCGGCCTCTGAACCAGGAGGTACAGGCTGACTGACGCATACACTAAGAACAGAAAGAAATATTAAAATTAACATGGAAGGTGTTTCCTGATGACAATGCTGAGACGAGGTTTGATTCACTACACGTTTCGTCATCATAAAATGAGAAACTTGGACATTGTCAATTAAAACGCTGACTTGAACAGTCACACTAAATGTTGATTTTTGCTGCCGACTTAAAGCAAGAATAATTTGTCTTTTGTCGCATTGAACTTGAATCTTTTAGTATTCAAATCAATTTTACTCAAACTAATTAGTTTCCCTGCTATCAGTTATGTTGGAAGACCAGTCAGGGCAATATGGCCGACAGCAGTGTAACAATAATTACGAAGGATGTAATGACTGTAATTAAATTCATATGACCTGCACCTGCACAAGCAGCTGAATCCAATTAAAAAAGATTTAAGGTAATAAGTCTGCTCAAATCGACACCCGAGAGACATTGAGCTGCTGCTTGAGTGTTAATCTGGAACTTCATAAAAAAGGATTAAACAGCTTCCTGCACATCAATCACTGTTAGTTTTTATGTGCAAACAACACAAACAGATACATTTTCTAACATCTCTGCAAGGCAAGAGGAATTATTAACGACTTCTAATTACCCCGAAACTACAATCAATGCTTTTTAATAGTTTTAAAGGCCGGAGTGTTGACAGAAGCAGCATCCAATCGGATAAAAGCAGCTTTTACAGCTAAGCAGAGTCGTCAGAAGGAGCATCAGGGGCGGGAAAGTGCTCTTCACGCTTCATGAACGGTGTTTAGACTCACAGGGGATGCGGCTCGAGTGCCACGGCACAGAGTTGGTGACGTAATCTTGTTTGGAGGCTGTGATAATGACCCACGTTCCTGCCCGGTACAGGAAGCTGACTCTCAGGACGCCATCGCTGCCAGCCTGGCTCGACGCCAAGACGGTTTGATTCCCGTGGACTTCCACCTGAGCATTGGCGAGTGGTGACAGGTCACTGTTGTCGAACACCTGGACTTTTATTTGCACCTCTGCAACACACAAATTGGTCCTTACATTTAGAAAAGAGAACAACTATAAATAAGGGCATTAGTAGAAAATTAAGCAGCACCAAAATATGTGAGTAATCATTTACATGATCACACATAAAAGTAACAGACTCAACATTTTCCTGTGGAAAAACTTTTTCAGCAAACAAACATTACTCGCTGTTCTCTCGAGGATTTCTTTTTCCACTCAATCAGAAGTGCAGCTTTATGATGTGCTCGACCTGTGCAGTCAGATTACTCTGGAGTATTAACTCAGTAATTACACCGAGTATGACTCAATCTATCAGGTCACCCTTGGCTGTCTTACAAGGTCAGCATCATTATAAAAGAGTGTGATGATGTCGTCTAAAATGACCAAGTGAGGAAGAATTCAGCATAAAAGAACCAACATACAACACCTGCACAGTGTAAATGCATGATGTCCACATACAGTCAGTTAGCTGAGGAATAATACGACTTTGGCACCGATAAAAGTATTTTTAATTAGTTATTAGCAGTTAATGTTTGCAGTTAATGTTTGCAGTGGGCTCAGAGATGTTGAGACAACTCTCAGCGGATTCCTTGAATATTGAAGGAAGTTTGAGGCTGCATCCACACTGCTGCGTCTTAAAGTTAAGTCACAGTCTTGAATCAAAGACGCTCCACGTCCATTTGCACGGCGTAAGCTCTGTAGCAGCTCTACTGTCCAACCAAACTACACACGCATCACGTGACCACTCAACGTCACACAGCACCTGTTCATTCAAAGAATGTTTCCTCTTTCTGTTTGCTAGTCTGTGGAAATTGTAAAGCGGTTGTTTTACTTCGACGTGTGTGCAGTCAGTAACTCTCAGGCATTGTGACAAAACTCACATGATAAGCTCCGTCACCTCGGGCTCTGTACGCCGTGTTTTGATGTAACGTTAATCTGCTCCAGGAAGATGATGACAGCCTTACAAACTTGTCCCATGACGACAGAAACAACTTATCAGAATAATCCAAACGCATTGGCGGTTTTCCGGAGTCTTTCCTCGTTACTTAAGTAACATTAGAACAAAGTGCAGGTCACCTTTGTGAAAACATCCATGAGGGCCCACACTGTTGTTGTTCCTTCCACATGTGGACGCAGTTTTTCGTTCAGGTCAATCAGAGCCAATCTGGACCGACATGTAAAAGTTTGCTCGCCATTCCTCTGGAGCCACAACTCCGTTGATAAAGTTGTCCCAATCAATGAAGGGCTGATGGCACTGCCGAACACGGGAACTGCCACAGTTTGCTGAGTAATGTCTTTCCTCCTGCGCATGTCAGCTGTAGTAGCTGATAAAATGCCACATTTAATTGCACAACAGAGACAACAAAGTCAACAGCGCCTGTAATTTGTTATCCACGTTAAAATAACGCCTGGTAGTCGAGGATCACAGATGGATACATGCATGATACATGCGGGCTTGTTTTCTTACTTAAAATAGTCACATAACTTGGGTGTGACCAATCACAAGGGTGTCCGGCATTTCCAAACCTCTGTCTTTCCTTGTCTATAGCGAGATGCCCGCCAGAGTCTTCAAAAATCAAACGTGGACTCGATCATCTCTGAACTGCTCCATCTTTGAGCCACTAAGACACCAGGTTAGTCCGAATACAAACGCTCAAACAGAGCAATACTGCTGCGTCTTTGATTCAAGACACAGAAATGTAGATGGAGCCAAAAAGGGGATAAATCTCAACTCAAGCCAGTCCTGTGGTTGTAAGGTTCTTCTTCCATGACGTCTAAGCAGGTTTAGGAATGTTTCTTTAAGGTGAACATCTGAGATGAGATATCCTGGAAAAGTGTAAAACACACCGAATCTTTAAATTTGCGCCTCGTGTCTGCGTGTCCAGATTTGACTGGGTTGTGACTCCAAGAATGAGTCTGAATTCTGCAGCGTTCAGGCAAAAAAGGATTTTAAAGTGAGTTCTTTGTCAAACTGAGGAATGAATCTACAACACCCAACCTACTGTAGTTTTAGGAGCACCTGTATTCACCTGCTGTCACCTAACACTATGTCTCTGTCCTGAGTGGGGGAGAGATTTCCAGTCGTGGTGCATTAAGATGATGATGATGATGATGATGATGATGATGATGCTGTCTGTAGTCATCACGGACCCGCCCAGCTCAAATCCATCTCTGTTTGTCTCTTCCATCCTCCCATGTTTTTCAGCCCCAGAACATTTTGTCTCTCATCTCGCCTCTTGGCCGGTGTGGATGTGGGTCACGCTGGGGATGTTTCCATGGCAACGTGCTGACTCTCCAAAAGCTGGCTGGCTTGTTGTTGCTTCCTCGCTCAGCTCGGCCCCCTGCAGCACGATGAGCCTCCGAGGCCTCCAACGACAAACCTCAACTCCTCAGTGACAGCAGCGGCCTCGACAATGGCTGCACACACATACTAAAACCATATACGTGTGTGTGTGCATGTGTGTGTGTGTGTGCATTCGTTGAGCCTATGTTCATTGTGTATGTGTAAATGCTGTCATCCATTACCATAATTGGTTCAATAAAGGCTCCCTTGTGTGTGTGGAGAGGATTTCCTCTGTCTGTGGCTTGAAGCGGCTCCATTAACAGAAACACTGAGAGTCACAGTGTCACATCAAGAGTCTGGGAATCTTCACACACTCAAAGAGCTCCAATGTGAGTTCAGCGGACAGTCAGCGAAGCGGAAACTCTCCTAAAGCTAAGTGTGACCACGCCTGTGTGGACCCAGATAAATCTATAGAACTTTACGTGAGCTGTGTGCAACGTTTTAGCAGCTATTACAGTTCAAGAGGTCGAACTCTGTCTGTTTTTTGCGCCCGTCTTTAAATACGATCAACCATTAAAGTTCCTTTTCCTCCAAACATCATGTTTTTTTTTATAGCAAAACATTTGTACCAGCCTTGATCAATGAAAATGTGTGTTTCTACAAAGTCTGGCCATGTTACATGAATCCATTTGGACGCTATGAGCCTTTTTGTCAGAGGCCACTCCCACTGCCACGCCCCCTTTTAGCCTGTTGGCCTAAATAGTTAATCAGCTGTCCTTTGGCTCATGACCAACCTTTCCATGAAAACTTGTACAAGTCTGTAAATCCATTTGGAAGTTTTGCGCCTTTTTGCAACAGGCCACTCCCCTTTCCACGCCCCCTTTTAGTCAATCAGCATGAACACAAACACACACCTTCGCACACACCACAACACTCCACGCCAAACAGTGACTGCCAAAGAGAGGGGAATTTTGGGGGACTCACAGACAGACTGAAAACGTCTGAAAATACTGAAGAGTTTTCCGAAATTCAAAGTTCGATTAAAGAAAAAACAGAAAAACAAAACACAGCAATTCTTCACCTCTGACAGGCTGGACGTTGACTTTTTGGGCTTATTGATTTAAAAAAATTGACTTCAACAAAAAACCAATCACTAGAACAGCTGCAGACTGACTAATCAATCAATTAGCTGTGAGGGAAAACATCCTCCACGGCGACGCTGCCGCAGGTTTCGTTAAACGTGCCTGCAGGAGAAAAGCTGAGCTGTTCCAAAACACACCTGAGGTGTCAATTAACGAGCAGTTTAATCAGTGGAGCAGCAGCTGGGCGACAAAATGAATTTCAGTTTAATCTAAATTAGCTTCTAAAACACAAAACTGCTCCGTGGCCCGAGGTGGAAGAATGTTAAGATCCTTTAACTTTAAGGATTCGTGAGGATTTATTAGGACAAATAGAACAGTGTTCATAATTATGATTTCATTCACGTTGAATCACCTGAAAATATTGTCCTGTTTTCAAACTTAAAATGAGTCTTCTATGTCCACAGAGGGAGCAGTTTTCTTCCACTGGGTCTGCCATGCTTCTACAGTAGCCCTGAATGGACAAACCACATGGGGCCTGTTATATTGTTCAGTTTCATGGCAATAGTAGATTCTTCTACAACACGATTCGCAGCTGAGGGCAAAGGAGGCATTTTTAGATGGCTGCAATCTGCATCCTCACCACTAGATGCCACTAAATCCTCCACACTGGTCCTGTCATCAGAAGTCTGAGCTTTAACACGAGTATCAAGTATTGGTGGTAAATGTAAAAGTACTCAGGCCAAAAGTGGCCCGTTAGTGTTCACTTTCCAGTGGTTTCATCTATCACGTATGTAGAAAAATAGCGAAAACTTCAACCTGCAAAGTAACTACTGCTGTCGAAAAAAAATAAAGTGGAGTAAAAACTGCCATAGTTCCTTTTGAAGTGCTGAGCACAAAGCGACAGAAAATACAAGTACCTCAAAACTGTACTTGAGTAAAAGTACTTTGTTACGAGCCACCCAGTCTGCCATCATGCATGCAGCTTAAAATAGCGTGAAGCATGAATAATGCACTGTAATTACATAATGTCGTGTAAAATGCACAACAATAACAAAAACACTTCTGATTTTAAAGCTGCTGATGTTTCAGAATTAAACACTTGGTTTTGTTTTTCTGTATCAGAGACAATTTAAAGACCGAAATGTGTGTGTGTGTGTGTGTGTGCGGCTTTAATGACACACACTGTGAACCTCAGGCCATCCTGGCCCCCTGTCATTATTGTGCACTGAAACACACACACACACACACACACACGCTGGTTTAAAGCAAGTTAGGCCTGACTGATAACACAGCAGATGAGAATCGAGGCCCAGTTCAGCCTGCAAACCTCCTGCAGCTCATCTGTGATGTGTTGGAGCACAATAACAGCAGCGTGGCCTCCCTGTGGCTTCACCTCATGATATTACTGCATCCGCGCCGTCAGACTAACGTTTCGAGGCGGACACGATGAGAAAACCATCCCCTCACATCCATCCTGCCTCCAGTCAGCCTCATATCAGGGCGCAGCGCTGCCGAGCTCGACGGTTGTCGACAAAAGCCATAAAAATGCAACCACTCCCATCTCCTCATTGTGCTGCATCCCCCGTATGGCGAAGCTTACCAAATGCTCCTTGATCTGGAAGAGATTTGGCCCGCGCCTCCCAAAGCGCGCACATCCACACGAAGAGGAGCGAACGGGAGATGAAGCCTGCCGGCATCCTTGCAACTACATCTCAGCCAGCGCGGCGGCCATGTATCCACTCTCCTCCCGGCCGAGTGAAGCTGCTCACGCCTCAGACATGGCACTGACGCCGGGCTGCGAGCGGAGATGCTGCCGTCTGCGCCGCTTCGCCTTGTTTTTATTGTCTGAGGAGGAGGAGGAAAGGAGTGAAACGCCGCCCTCTGCCGGCGAGAACAGGAACTGCAGCTTGATCCTGCACAACTGTAAGGAGGCTGCAGAGAAATGTGACATTTATTTATAACCTTACATACACACAGAGAGCAAATAAACAGTCTAATGTTTGTTACACGTACTAACAATTTAAATATATGTATCATATTTCAGTGGCGGAAATAAGTCAGTTCACTTATATTAAGAACAATTACAATCTACCTTTTTATTCCAAATACTATTCTACTCATACTCAAGCTATTAAACACAACAGTGCAACAATACTCTGCTACTAGTAAAGCACCAAAGTATTTGCATCAAAAATGAAAGTATAAAAAGTAAAAGTACTAGTTATGCAGAGTGGATCCACCTCAGAATAACACAAACAGCTGAGTTATTACCATTGATGCATCATCTTATATTTATCCATTATAATACATCACAATTCAATTGTTGCAGAAAATGAAAATATTCTTGAAAAGTACCTCGAAATTGCACCAAAGTGCAGTACTTGAGTAAATGCATTTAGGTACTTTCCACCACTTTTTTTTTTTTTTTTTACACAAGATTTTTTTTTTATGGCGACTAAGCATCACCAAAAACAGAAGTACTCGATTACAAGTAAAGGTACTGCATTCAGAACTGATTTTGTTTCAAATGTATATCATGTTTTGTATTACTTCTTGTGTAAATATTGAACATACAGCCTGTTTACTGTACATATTCCATTAATAATACTGTGTGACTGTCATACTTATAACTACTTCACTCATGTGGAAGTTCAGTTAAGAGTCTGAGTTCTTTTCATGTATATATCAAATACAGTAGTATAAAGTACTGTCTGTAGTTTTATAGTACTGCTAGCGTACTTGAACTTGTGTTTTCATTTATGGTTCTAAACCACAACGTTTCACGGGGGAATGCCGAACTCTACTGCACTGTATTTAACAGCTGTACTTGTACTTCAAACACAAAACATTTGATCAGTGATGGAATATTTAAGTAAAAAAACAAAATCCCATAACATAATAAATTATTATTACCGATGTGAGGTCATGTTCTTACCCCCCCCCCCAAGTTGAGTTTAAGATAAATCAACTTAATATGGACCGAACAGGCAGTGCGGTTTGTATTTTACAGACTAGTCAAAGTGTTTTTAGACTCAGAATATTTCAGTTTGACAGAAGATCTGAAAACAAATAAATTCACCAATTCAGATTTTTTTTTTCCTGGCAGCTTGAAGCTTTAATTCAAGCAATATTTTAATCTTTACGCATAGAAGTTAGATTTAATGTCTGATTTTAAAAATGATCTTAGATCTGAATTTAAATGCATTTAAATATGGATCTTTGCTTGTTTGTGTGTTTAGGCGGCAGAATGCTCCTTGTTGTTGTTTTCTGCAGGCGGAGTTAGTTTGGATCAAACTTTCATCTGTTTCTCGCATCAGAAACTCTTTCTCTCCCATCCATCTGGCTTCTCTCCGCATTCTTTCAGTGCTTCACAACAGCAGCAGCTCCTATTTAATCATTTTTATTATCTAATTAAAAATTCATACGGGCACGAGTATTTCATTCCTGGCAACATGGCGACTTGAGGTGTTTGTAGATTTATAGTTAATGAAAAAGTTGTACACTTTTGTTTTCATTACAGAAATCCAATCTCCTGCTTGTGAGGCTGAAAAAGATTTAAGATGGAGTTCTGTTAAAGATGAAAATAAAAGCAAAAGTTTAAAAAAAACATCACAAAACACAGAACTAAAAGCTAAAAATAAACACAAAACAAAACAGCCTAAACGAACCATTTAACTGGGTTTGAAATCCGACATATGCAGACAATAATAATTAAAAATCACATCCACAGAGTTTTTAGAAAAGTGAGGAATAAAAGTGCTTTCCCCCCTAAAAAATAATAATCTTTATAATTGTGAATTAACTATTTTAAAGGTATTGTCGGGTTCAAAATGATCTTCTTCTTTTTTTTGCTTCAGTGGAAGATGGCCACAGAGTCTTGTGAGCCGATGATGTTATGACTTTGGGACCATGTGACGCCTCTGCGTCATAAGTGATGAAGATTCTCCAGGGTGATGGTTGGAAGTTTTCTGTTGGACCTTTCAACACTTTCAAATTTAAGTTTTTAAAGGATCATCCCAGCCTGTTTCTGACTCGTCTCCGTCAGCAGAGATCGTCTCCGTCTTCTCCAGATGTTCAAATGTGACCATGTGTTACTTCAGTAGATGTCAGGCTGCATTTTTAAAGCCCGTTCACTGTCATTCATGTTGAAACAGGGGATAGAAACACTTTTATGCTCTTATGTAACCTGTTTGGCCAGCGTTGACAAAGGACAATGACGTGCATAAACGCTGACGTGGTCCTTTAACAAAACATCGATGCTGGCATGACATTCATGCTCCTCAGAGGATAAACTCTCATGTGGTTTTACACCATTGCCATCAACAGTGGCTCAGTGATTCAACATATTTTATTGTCATTATACCTTAGCACAATGAAATATGAGTGACTGCTCTCTTACAGCACGAAACATAAAAACATAAATAAGACTTCTAAAGAGGGGATGAAGATATGGCAGCATTTAAAAACAGCGATAATAGGAATAATAAACAGAATAAAATATATAAAATAAGTCAGTCTAGATAAATATAGGTATGATATGAAATGTTAGTGATCTAGCACTGATGCCTCGTAACAACACGACCCTGGGTTCATGTTCTTCGCATGTTTGTGTGGATTTTCCCCATGTACATTAGGTCTATAGAGTACTTTTACTTAAGTAAAGGTACTTTACCTTAGGAAGTACCTTACTGTCTCAGATCTGGAGTCGGTCCCCGGGCGCTGGGCTGTGCCTGCCCGCTGCTCCTCAGGGACGGGTTAATGCAGAGAGTCTATGTGACCAATGAAGCACCTTTACCTTTAAATCCAAAAACTAACGTGAATATGTTTTGAAAAAAAGGTCAAACTCTGAGGAGAGACTCGGCCTCTTGTTACCTTCAGGTCATTATGAGTAAACTGACGTCTCCTCTACTACTTTCTTATCTTTTAAATGGCTTTTTAATGGCGTCATAAAGAAAATGGGCTTTGGAAATCAGCCAGATGCTGCTGGGAACTTTTTAAATGAGATAAATAGCGTCGGTGGCAGACCGGTGGACTCCCTGAAATTTAAACCTGTGATTAAAGTGGTGCCCCGACGTTCCTCAGCTCTCAGATCAACAACAATCATCCACCTGGAACCTGACGGAGCGGACGCAGAGTTTGCTGGCGCTCTCTTCAGACAGTTCTGCTGTTGATCTCCCGCAGGCGCCTTCACATGACTGTTGCTTCATCTTTCAAGCGAAACCATCTGATGTCCCAGAAGAATCCTCGTGTTGAGCAACCGAGAAACATGGCATTTATTAAAAAACAGAACATCTCATGAAAAATGGACAGAGGTTAGGGTTCGTGTATGGAAAGCATTTTCTCCGTGTTGCTGTTTGATTTACATTCATGAACAAAAAAGTTGTGATTCGTCAGAATTGATGCTTGTGCTGTTTTAATTATTTTTTATCCATGTGTTACTTCAAATTCACTTTGATTCTTCATTTATAATCCAAGAAAAAATTTTCCCAAACTGGAGTGAAGAAATTCTGACACCAAACATCACACTTGAGTGGATCAGTCAGGCACAAGAAGACAGAAAACTCTGCAAACTCTGAAAAAGCTGAACATGAAATGACGATCTGAGCATCACCATCTGAAACAAGACGCTTCAAAGCTCTGGGGCGCAGGAATGTTCTTTTGTAAATCACACTCTCCTTGCACTCTTCCTTCAAACGCCTTCGAACGGTGGCGAAGAACTAAAAGTCAAAATCAGCATCGCTGAGGAGAAACTGTCAGCATGAAAAAAAAGATTGTTAGAATGAGACAAATTTTTTTTCAATGACTTCTGTTCTTTATTCCCTGTAACTTTTTTCAGTGCTAATAAAACTCTTCACAACCTTTTCAGTTCAGGTTTTCTTTTTTAAACTCAAAATCTGATTGCCTGACTTCCAAATACAGAATTCATGTCCGTCCATCAATCATAAAGATGAAATATTGCAACTTTTGCACAAATTTGCGCAGTTTGCGGCAGTCAGCATGACAATTTAATTTAATTTAATGACAAAGTAAACCAGTGACGCTATAAAAAAGGGGACAAAGCACTGAAAGCACTTTGAATACAGACCGAGGAGTTTATGCTTCACTCTGACGGCGGCCTGGTGTGCTGATCTGCCTGCAGGCGTCACCAGGACGGCCGCTGAGTGACAGGATCCGCCTGGAGAGACTTTGACTTAAACTTAAAGACCAAGCCAGTGCAAATTTACCAAATTTACCAATCTTAATACCAAGGCATGATGGGAAAACACAGAGATCTCACCGGACTGTCAGACCACGTCACTGACCAACAGCTGTCTGTGGGTGTTATGAGTTCTCTGCAGAGAATATTTGGACAGTATGGAAACCAATTAATGCCATAATAATCAGAATGTTTTAAACAAGTGAACACCTGATGGCGACATTTAAAGTTGGTAACTTTGAGATAAACTTCAATAACTTTTTGTGTTCTATTCGGAAGAAATGCCACCTCATTGCTAATGCGATTTTGAAGCGAGAAAACATTTTGTTCTGAAAAATAAATTACTTGGCAAACTGGCTGAATGGCTGAATTGTTGCATGAGCAGAGCTTCTTTCAGGATCTCTGACTTCGGAGTCAAACATCATTTGGTTGCATCAGACCTTCTTTCAGACTCTGGGGAATTGGCTGGATTGGATTTTAGTTCTGTGCAGGTCAGGCACTCTGACAAAACAGCCGTCTCCTTTCAGACCGAGTTCAATATGTGGAGAGTGAAGTTTCATCTGGGACCAAATCACCAGAATCAGATCAAAATGTAAAATACAAGCAACCACACAGCAAAAGATGGACACACAGCACAGGAAATGTCAAGTCTTGCCAAAAAAGGATGTTCCAGATCAAATAAAAGTGATATTAGCACGTCATTAGCTGATTAATAAGCTACTTTATGCAAACATGAGTAGCTTTTAGTAGAAAAACGACTTAAGGTGTGAAAAATGTTCTTGCATTCACATTAAACAGACACTTGTAACCTGTAAAAGTCAATAATCAATTCAAATCTAAAAACACATTTTACATTTAATCCAAATTAAAGTAAGAGACATGTTAATTCAAGTTAAGAAAGAGAGATAATCTCAGGCTGAGTTTCTCCTCTTGCAAAACAACAGTCTTAAACTTTTTACATTTCATGCACAATCTTTCAGTCCTGATAGTTCATTTTTAGACCATCTCACCCACAGCTCAACAGTGTAAAGTCCTGTTTTCTGGCTCAAAGTGACTTTAATGTCTGAATTAAATCAACTATTTTTGCTCGTGGTAGAAAAACTTCTCTGTCTTCTGCGTTTCAGGAACATCTTCAAGCCACCACAGATATTAATTAGTTGACTTATTAGTTAACGTAGGTGGGTCAGACTGAGGACAGGTGAGCTGTTCCTCTCCTGTGTCTCCATTCTTTGCCTGTTTCATAAAGTCGGTGAGGATGTGAGGAGGTGAAACCACAGATGCCTCCACATGTTGCTGTGTTGTGACCACTCGTCAACCTGCAGGGAGAATACTCCACCAGCAGGGGACAGAGGAGAGCTGGAGAAGCCATTTCCTGCTGTTAGGTGACCTTTGTCACAGTGCACTTGTCATGGAGCTGTGTGAAATGAAAAGTGTCATCACGAGAAACGAGGCTCTCCTCTCTGCAATCAGCACCTTTATTCTTGACGTGAGCGGCGCTTTTCCCAGTGTGACTCCTGTGTTTGCTGAAAGCCTCGCAGGAAGTGCCGGGCTTTGAGTTTCAGTCCCCCCGCCGAGTGTGTGTGATACACATGTTGGAATTCACCTGCTGTTATCTAACCCATGAGGCGACTCTGCACCGCACCAAGTGATAGCTGTAGTATTTTTTTTTTTAGCCTGAAGGGTTATCAGTTACAGAACAAAACACAGATCAAACTACAAAAGCAGCTCAGAGAGTTTGAAAAATAAAGTTCATGATTCAGTTTTATTAAAGAGCAAAAAGCACATGTCTGGATAAAATGAAAGATAAACTTCAAACTTTTTAAATAAAGGTATGTGTCATATTACAGGTGGTGGAGGAACAAGTCTTTTACTTAAAGCACCGTTACAGCGTATCTTTAACTTCTCACCATGAGCAGAGATCAGCCCTATCTTCTACAAAAGCTGTTATTAAAATGTGACCGTGGGTTTACTTTAGTAGATGTCAGGCTGCATTTTTAAAGCCCAGGATGTAGAAACACTATAGGACAGGTGTAAGTTGCTACCCACAGGTAATTCACCCTTCTAAAGAAAACAGCTGCATTCATTAGGTGAAAAATTGCTGAGTGGGAAAGAGACGGCGAGGGGAGCCAGGAGCCATGGAGAGCAAAGTTATTACGCCGGAAAAAATAGTTCCTTCCAAGTGCTGCCTTCCTGGTGTGAAGAAGGATTTTGACACAGACGTTCTTTTTAACAAATGTTGTCACACATTTTCAGCTACTTTCTGTAACGTTTATTGAATACGGACAAAATGTAACAAACATAATATCTAACAGATTAAGTTTTGGGGGAAAAATGGGCGGGGTTTGTGTGACCTACCGTACGTGGCTGATGTTGAAAACAATGACACGTTGGGACACTGGTGTGTGCTGAAACTGTGATACTGGACTAACACACAAGCGAGTACAAACAAAATGCTGAAAAATGTCTCCTTCAACCGTCATACATGTGCTTCTATGACTCATGCAGGAATTTAAAATCAGGATTTTACTGTTTGCAGAAACGAAGGAGGATGCCAACAGACTCCAGGTGAAAGCAGGGCGCTCTTGAAGTAGAACTGATGAATTACAAAAAAGAAGCACAAAGGCTGACTGCAGGCACACTCACACCGAGCCAAGGATGTGACAAAAAAGCCTTCATTCATTCTTTAGGGCCTCATGGAAGAGTCAAGAGGCACAAATACGCACCCACACTTTGTTTTCTTCAGCGTGTGACTGGAGAGACAATCAAGCAGAGTGAACTGCCTCGACCCTCAAATAGTAGTCTGGAATTAGGACTGCAACAGCCGATCGAATAACATGCAAGTAAAACGTATGAAAAAAATTCATAATTGTTATATATTCACCGTGGTTATATTGTAAAAAATAATAAAGAAAAAAACAACAAGCCAACTCATCAATGCATAAACAAAGGGAGGATAAAATCTTTCACAAAAAGGTCTAAAGTTTATTTCTTCATTCACTCCCATGGAAGCATCAGACGTGCAGATCCAGTAAGTCTCCGTTTGAAGCAGTTTGCTGAGTCGGTCCTCTTCTCTAACATGAGTTCTACACCCTCCACCTCAGAGTCGTTCTTGGTCGAAACCACTCGGCCTATTTTTGACACGTTACTCTCTACGATGCCCTGAAGAGTTAAGGCTTTTTACGGCATCCTTGGGTCGGTGCGAGTGTGTCTGAAGTAAGCCTTTGTGCTTCTTTTTTTGTAGGATTTTGCTGAGTTGTTGGTGAAACGCAGATTAAGGCTGCATTTGTGGTTTGTTCTGCTGAGTATTTTTCCTCATTAATTAATTGATTATTTGGTTTGTAAAACTCCAGAAGTCAAAGTAAAACCTTTGCATTGCTTTTACATTTTTATCAACTGATTATTTCACATCAAATATTTAAACTGTCTTAATTTTCAATCAGCTCTTTAATTTGTAAAGCAACTCACAATGAAAACTTTCAGATAAATGTAGTGGAGTGTAAAGTGAAATATAATCAGAGCGAATGTGCTTAATTTCACTCCACCACTGCATTCCTCTTTTGACTCTCACATAATGTTAAATCAAGGACATATGTTGAGTTGGCTGAGCTTGTTTGCATCTTTATCATCTGTAAATGTGGATCTAAATGATTTTCTCTCTTGCAGTAACACAGTTTCTCTTTTGTTTTTAGCCGCTGTCCTCGTCTCTATTAATCACATTCTATTTAAAATTCAGGATTTATTGGAAACTACAGAGAGTTACACTCGGAGGGCGAACTCAGGGCTAAGAGAGTAAGACACATTTATCAAGCGGCTCTCAGTCCCACTTACAGTGACGTGTGGAACCTTAAGAGCAGGTCTCCAGTGATCACATGAAGCGATCGCATGTGCACTCGCACAGGAACAGCGAGCAGACACGAGGATTAGAGCTGCCTCTCTGCCCCTCTGTTCCTACTGTAAAGACATTTTTCTCCAAAAGCCCGTTTCACTTTCAATTCTGAGTATTCTTTTCAAAAATTTTGAATTCTTAAATTTCCAGGATCAATTAACACATGAATGACATGAATGAATCAACAACACAGTCTCGAGAAGACATGAAAAAAGAGATGTAAAGATGGAGAAAGAGCAGCTGGAGCAGTTGTGAGCTGCTGGATGTGAAATCCTTTAATTGGCAGTAATTTTTGTTTTTTAACGTGTACTGAAGCAGCGGATAAAATGACATGCTGAAGCTTTAGGTAAAAGAAAAGGTAAGAAATGCAGCTGCAGAAATATGACTTTCTCTAATAACTTGGGATGTTTGATTTGAATAAGAGAACATTTCTATTCTTCTAAACCGTTAGCTCTCTGCTGTGTCGATCTGCATTGAGTGTTTTGTTGGACTGGTTGTTATTTGAAAAGCTTTACCTGTGCAGCATACAGTGGAATGAATAAAGATATGTACCTTTAAGTTAAGTGCTGCATAAGATGTTGCTGTTGTTGTTCTAGCGCTACAAGACAAATGAATAAAATTGCAGATATGAAGATTCATGCCGCATATGCTTCTTTCTTCTGCCACACAGGAACTGTCTAAAGTGTTTCTCTCTGAACGGCAAGGACGAACGCAGTGAGAGGCGTGACAAGGCTGATATGGATATTTGCTGCTGAGCGTGAAGCATGAAGATTGACAAGATTAAGGTGTGAAGGTGGACAGTACATTGGTGGTTTTGACTCTTGAGATGAATAAGTAGAGAGCGTGTAACTAAAATATGAGTGAGGATGTGTGAGAGAGCATCTCTCAGAGGTTTTAGTTACAGGAATATGGACGTGCTGTGCAGAGGAGACAGAGGATGCGGGAGATGTGGGAAGGTCATTTACTATAAAGATGGAGAGCAGGCAAAGTGCCTGCAGTGTGAGGGGAAACATCATGTGGGTCAAAAAAATGTCCAAAAAGAGTCGAACATAGAAGAAGAAAAAGAATTGCCCCTCCTCATGCCTTGATGTTAAAAAACACAGGGAAAGTGCCTTCTTGGATGCTCTTATAGTACTTAAAAAACGATGAAGTCCCCTCTCAGGTGCCTTTCTAGTGGACAAAATGTGGTAAAGTGCCCTCAAGGTTGCACTTCCAGCGGAAAAAACATGTCAAAATGTCCTTGAGGGTGCTCTTCCAGTAGACAAAACGTGGTTAAGTGTCCTCTAGGGTTCAAACTGTTCCACTATAAATGTCCAGTATAATGACATTTTGCACTGGAGTCCCACCTCAAACTACAGGTGCTATTTTTACAATTTTCACCCCTGCCCCTCAAACATCTTGAGTCTGCCAGTGGTGACAGAGCTGGGTATAGGTCTGCCTCAGCCTGTTACCACTCTGGAATAGGGGAATAAGTCCCTTCCTTACTTGTTTGTATTTCTCTAAACCGATCGCGATTGTCTTGGACAGTGTCCAGGATGCAGCAACTGTGGCTTTGCAAAACAGTCACGTAGAAAACAGCAGAAGGGGAGGAAAATGCCAACTGTTTGGGGCTTATACCCAACTTCTATTTCCTGTGGCACAGAGCTGTAGATTACTAGTTGGCTAGTAAACCACCTGATCGTTAGAATCAAAGACTAGATTAGATTATTAGCTGTTTTATCCAAATCAGTGGAGTTGAGGCAAACAAACGCCAACGTTCCAGAATTTTTAGTGTTCTTAAAGTTGTGAGTTGTGGCAATTTTTTGAATGAGCTACACAAACAGGCTGTAACACACACAAACACACAAACACACACACACACGGGCACACACACACACACATGCTTACGCTGGAGTGACATGTAAGTGGAAACCCTTCTGGCTCAAACATCATCGGCACTATTTTTACTTTCTGGGAACAAACTGCACACAAAGAGGAGTTCTTGAACAAAAGCAGCTCCTCCTCTCGTGTTTCTCTGTGTTTGTTTTGTCTCTTTATCTCTCGACAGTTTCTACCTGTAAGTTTATTTTCCCAGGATGTTTTAATTAAGTGTGAGGCCATAAATTTACACCCTGCATGACTTTCGCTTTGTATAGCTCTGCTGTAAATTAAATGCCCCAGAGAAAATGAATTACCGTGCAGTTATTCTAACTGTACAAACGAGGACAATCACATTCAATGACTTTCTGGCCTTTGCACACACACACACACACACGTTTGTACAGCTATCTTTGTGGGACCTTTACACTGACTTCCATTCATTTGTGCATCCTAACCCTAACCTAACTGCAATTCATACATTACCCATAACCTAAGTCTTCACCTTAAAATCTAATGTTAAAGTTGTGGAGTCCAGGATTTTGCCCCCACAAAGACTGTCGGACCCCACACTGTGAGAAAAAATACAGGTTTCGGCCCCTAAATATACCAAAAAAACCCAAACACACACACACACACACACACACACACTGTCAGTCATTGTTCTCGGTGTGTTCAGGACTCTAACTGACACACATATCTTGGCGTGTGAGTCGTGCTGTCGGTCTTGGCTGCGGCTCAGACTCCAGGTGCATTGCGACACTTTCTTCACCACTAATGGCTCCTTAGCAGAAAACCCGTCCAGCTGACATTTATGCGGAACAACAAGCCCAGTGTATATGCGTGATAATTAATACGTGTGCACTTCAGAGCCTTTTCACATCTCCTTGAGTCGCAGTGTGGTGCCCGCTGGGGGACTTTTATTTTTAGCTCCTTGGACTTTGATTAAAATATGACTCCCTTGTTGACCTTCACACCTGCTGCAGCTCTGCCAGGTCCACGGGAACACGAGCGCCTGATAAATAAAGACGTGCTGCCAGAACCGCTGACAAGATGTAATCAATTCTCTACGACTGGACCTGGACCTGCACAGTCTGTGATGCTGGTGGAGGAGGACGCCCATAGCTATATATGCTCCGCTGGTACATATCCATGTGAGAGTTTTCAGACATGCTGGCAATGTCTGTCTGTTGTTTGGTCCTCTACTTGGTCCAAACTTAATTATCTCAACAACTGTTGGATGGTTTGCTCTGAAACATTTTTGCAGAGATTCAGGATCCCCAGAGGATGGATACTCATTGATGACTTTGGTACAGCACCACCAAGAGGTTGACCGATTTTTAGTAATATACACCCACAACTGTTGACAACAACACTCACAACTGGATGGATTGCCATAAAATCTTATACAGATATTCATGATCCCCAGAGGATGGATACTCATGATTTTGGCGAACTTTTCTTACATAACCACTTGGGGATCGACAGATTTTTAGTGACATACGTTCACAACTGTTGAATGGGTTGTCATAAAATCTGGGGCAGACATTCATGGTGCCCTGATGCTGAACCAGACAGCCTTCAGTGATCAAGCCACTATCAGGTCAACATTTTTACTTTTTCAGTGAAATACCTGAACATCCACTGGATGGATTACCACAAAGTTTCGTACAGACATGAAAGATTTATAGACAAAAAAATCTGACTGCAGTGATTTCCTGACTTCTGTTTGGTTTTTAAGTCATAACAAACACCCTTTCAAAATACTATATCCAGATTTGAGTTAAAAAAAACTTTAATTCTGTCGCTTTCCTAATGATCACAAAGACAAGAGGACATGGCTGCAGTTGATAACGCACATTAAGTGAATAAAGAAAAAGTTTCGGCTTTAGTGAGTGGGTGCTCAGGTTAACTAGCAAACGTTAGCATCCATTCACTTAAATGAAACCGACACTGTTCCGATATCTCTGATAGAGGTTACGGTAACGTATTAGAAAAAACTGTAAACTTTATGAGGGATATAAGCACAGGGTCGGTTTTGTTTAAGTAAATGGATGCTAACGTTTGTTAGCTAACCTTAGCATCCATTCATAAAAGCTAATACTTTTCCTCATTCACTTAACGTACTTCATGAACTGCAGCCATGTCCTTTTGTCTTTCTCATCACTAGAAATGCGACGCTCAGATTTGTTTGAACAGCGTGAGGCACAGCACTGAAGCATAAATGGTATTTTGAAAGGGTGTTACATCAGACATTAAGACCGGATAGCACCACCATCAGGCTGAAATTTAATTTTTCCCATTACTTTGCTCAACAATCATCTGCCAAACTAATAACACTCCCGTCATCCTCTACATTACAAGTGTTAGCATGCTAATACCCTAAACTTGATGACGTTCCCACACATTAGCATGTTAGCGTTGTCATTGAGAGCATGTTGCCATGCTGGTGTTATGTACAACCCCACAGAGCCACTAGCTCAGCTTTAGACTCTCAGGCTACATCTGAAATCCATTATTTTCACTTCATATTGCACCATTTTCTGTGGCCACAATGATTTGCAAATTCATCCAGCACCTCCTCAAAGCATCCAAAATGGAAGGAGAGTCCATGCATGCGCTCTACATTCTCCTCAAAGTGCTCTACTTTTTATAGATGAACATTTAGCGTGACTTTGTTAGTATTAATGCATAACAATGATGATTAGTGCGTATTTGGAATCTTAATTTGCTGCTTGTATTGGGGAAATGAGTGTCAGTTGTGTTTGGAGGAGTGAATGAGGGGACAGAGGAGTGATTTCACACTCGGCTTCAGCTGTCTGTCAAATGAGAAAAGCAGGAAGACATAAAATACGGGCAGACAGTCGGCAGATGGATGA
Source organism: Naso thynnoides (assembly GCA_029783665.1). NCBI lineage: Eukaryota > Metazoa > Chordata > Actinopteri > Acanthuriformes > Acanthuridae > Naso > Naso thynnoides. The sequence goes on from JAQLOL010000014.1 coordinate 2,754,692, forward strand.
CTGGATGGAAATATTGATCCACACAGATAGAAAAATTGACAAATGATTGATGGATGAAGAAACGAAGCAAATCTGTTGGAAAAAGTTCAAGGAGACTGACCTGAGCAACGTGTTGGCTTCATTACTGTAATGGATGAATGTGGGACAGAAACAGTTTCGGTGTCCAGATGAATTAAAGGTGCTTCGGCTCTCTGAGGACTTGCATGCTGACATTTTCACGTTTTGTTTGAAAAAATAAGTGTAGATATAATTTGTTTGGTTTTTTTGGACAGAGATCAACAGAAAAAGAACAACCAGACCTTTTATTAATGTCAAATAAGAGTAAATATTCAGATTTGCAATTTTTCTCACTTTTAATTGTTTTTTTAGTGTGTCCTTTTTAAATTTTATGGTTTTGTATTTTTATGTGTAGTCTAACTTGTTTACAATTGTATTTACAGTTTGAAACTTAATTACAATCTTTTATATTTCATTAAATATTTTTTCATTTTATATTGGCATTGTTAGACTTTGCTTTATTTAATGTGTTATTTGATATTTTATTTTATTTTATTAGTTAAATTGTATTTTGTGTAGTTGGTTTTTGAAATATGTTGTACTTGTATCTGCCAATTACTTTTAATTAATGGCACTTTTGCATTTACATGTTTAAATTTATACTGTAGTTTTTTTTTTTGTTTGTTTTTGTTTTTGCACCCATATTTGTGATTTTAGTTTTGGTACTTTTTGTTTTTTTATTTTGTTTGGTCTGTATTTTTTTTGTTTAGTCTTTGCGTACAGTCCTGATGTGTTACGTTGTCTTTTAATCCATATCCATGTTACATGTACACAGCGTGCAGTTATATCAGCACACAGACTGCATTTTCATTTGTGTTATCATCTTACGCAACCGCCAACTGTGTCACATGAAAAAATTTGGGAGTAAAGTGATGACATCACTGAAACTGCACGAATGAAAAATGTGTTTTCGATGTGATTGTCAGGCAGTAATTCCACTGAAGAGGATCGGAAATGAAATGCTGTGTTTGTTTCACCCTCTGCACTGTGATCAGATGTTGATAATCTCTCACCGCTGCTCTCCACGGCGGCCTTCCACCGCACACAGAAATGTCACAGCTGTTTTGCATGTGGAAGAGAAATGCTAATGAAGCTACTTATCGAGGTAAGAACAGGCGGGATGGCTTTCGAAATGAACCCACTTGTATCTGCTGAAGGTTAGCGGCGCGTGCGAGCACAAAGCCTGTCGTTGGCAGGCGACCTCATTAGCATGCACAGAGTTGTGTCGTGTTCGGAAGCTGCTACTACATCCTGGCCTGTCATAAAATCAATACACCATCTTCTGAAGGCTTCACCAATAACTCATATTGGCTTTGTCACAAACCTGGTTCAAGGACTGACTGTTGAGATTGTTTACCACGTGAAATATCCGTGTATGCGAGCAGAGAGGAGATGTAATAGTTGGAAACATTCACACCATAAATACACGGCGTGTCGTCCTGGTGTTCCTTGTTCTCTGCAGCGTTCTCTGCCTTTGTTTCTTCCTCACACACCCGTCCTGACTGCGCCTGCAGATTGTTCAGTGTGTTTTAGGCCGCTTTGTGTTTGTTATTGTTGGGGGAGCTCTTGAAGTGTAGCTCTGAACGAGGCAGCGAGACACAGATGTGGCAAAAACTCAAAACAAGAATCAGCACGAGCACACACACACACACACACACACACACACACACACACACACACAATGAAGCAGTTTTCTAGGTCACCATCTCGCTGACTGACTTGACAAGTTTTCCTATCTCTCAGAGAGACGTTTGAAGTTTGCTTCAGTGATTGGATGATGACTTTTCTTGCTGACAATTGATGTATTTAAAACCGCGTTGAAAATCTGACTCAACAATCTTCAACTTTGAGTTTTATTATTTCTCACTTGTTCTCAGAATTCGACCGTGTCACATGGTCTTCATCGGCTGAGTTTGCTGAGTTTTCATGGAAATGTGGACGTTCAAACTTTCTGTTAATCTGAGCTCTGCATTTAAAGTTGATCTCAGAAACCACAGCTGGCAAAATAATCCCAAGAACCAGTTATTTGTTGGTTCTGGAACTGTCGACCATGGTGCATGGTCTTCATCAGCAGATTGAGTTGGCTCAGCTCTCCTGTAAGTGCAAAGGTTTGAACTTTTGTGCTCAGTTTAGCCTGACAGTTAATTCTGAGCTCAGGAGCAGCAGATGACAGAATAATCTCAACTCAAAGTCCACTAACTTGCCTGTTCTGGAGCTTTCTACTTTGTCGTCATGGAAATATAAGCTGTGTACTTTCATTAGTACACTTCAGTGCAGTACACTTGTGTGGTGCACTAATCTCGACAGGGTAGTGTTGTCTCAAATCACACACTTACCGGAAGTGATGAAGAGTTTTTTTCCACCGCCTTTTCTTCTTCTACTTCTTTTTTGACGACGAGTTGCAAATAGACATAGCTAGAAGCATGTTTGCTCGCTATCGGATGCTTGTGTTAGCTTGCACATTAACCAAATCATTAGGGACCCAAGAAACATTACTGACAGCGGCTGTCAGACAACAGTATACATGCTGGTGCTCAGTGCAAAAACATGTAGAATTTACATCTGTACAACGCTGCAACATTCACAGTCGTCAAGTCAGTGGTGCAAGAAAACTCTCGGCTGTAATCCCCTGCTGCCATTTCAAAAGTTGAGACATTTGTGACGTAGTTTCCGTTACATCACCAATACGGCGTTTGTTGAGGGTGTAAAGTGTCCATCGTTCCACACTCAATTTTTGGACCATTTTGAGTTTGCGAGTAGTACACTGCATTTTCACATTCTTCTCAGTGTGAACGCACTTCGCACACTTATGCACTCAAAATATTAAGTGTTTAGTACAGCAGTATGCAATCTGAAACGCAGCTACAGACTTGGCTTGGGCAACATCCCAAATTTAATATCATGATATTGTTCCGCATAAAATTGTAAGAGATGCTATTTACGTCCAGTGGGAGGGCTGAAGTCTGCAAATTTGTGTTGTTGCACTGTTTTGTCATCAACTGCTAGTGGCAAAGGCCACATAAGGCTTCATTTGAATCCTTTTGCTCGCCATTTTCTCCTGCTTTAAACCTGAAATGTGGCCAAATTGGTGAGCTGGCATTCTTCTAAATTCTCCATGTCTTTGTATAAAAGTGCTGCTGGTATTCCTGCATCATTCCGATTAACCTGTCATGACACCTCATGATTCCTCTGCCACCACAGCAGCTCTGCTTTTCTTTTTTTTTCAAAATAAAAAAAATAAAATAAAAGCCCAAAGATGCTGTAACAGCTGTTATATATTCCAAATTTTGAAAAATATCACAAATGATGGCAAATATTGCAATATTTGATGATATCAAATATTGGCCCAAGCCTAATATAGACTTTAAAACTATCTTTGATGCTGAGGCCCTTTTGAATTTTTGTCTATGTTGACTTTAAAGTTCTTGACTTTGAGAACAACAACAACAACAACAAAAATGTTTACAGTTTAAGTTTTTGGAAATAAAACTTGTCCATCTTACAGGTGAAAGTTTTAACATGACGCAGTTCTGATTAAATTTTGGCCTGTAGGAGCTAAAATTTATCACCAGGAGGCTGCAGAGGAATCAAGGTCGACAGTTTAACCATGTAATTTTAGCAGCTGTTGAAATGTTTTTCAACTGTTTTTGTGGAATTAAAAAACAGGTGTTTTCAAAGGATACTTCAGGACGTTAAGTCGCTATGTTTCTGCCAACAGAGTTTCTGTTTTTCATGGCCTTGGGTAGCAGGAGGCAGCTGTGGAAAACCACTCAGTTCAGCAGTGTCAATCATAGGGATGCCTTCTTTGCAGAAGTCAGCATCTTGGCCCTCCAGAAAGTGATTCACAGCAGCGATGAGGTCATCATCACTGTAGAAATGGCCTCCAATAAGCTCCCTCTTCATCTGGAGGAAGACGCAGTAGTCTTCATGTGACCTGCTGGATGAGTTCAAATCTCCACTGTTGCATCTTTGAGCTTGAGATGAACATTCGATCTGCTGATTAGTCTGTGCGGTGTGAAACACAGAAGAGTCGCTTCAGGCAAACTGGAGTCATGCCTTGCATTAACTGATTGGCGTCAGCTGTTTCATTCATGCCTCACAATCACTCCTCCATTCATCAGCTGCAGCCACCAGCTGAATCGTAATGCAGCATCGTAATCATGCAGATAGACGGCAGCGCGTTACGACCTGACACTTCTTACTGTTACTCTGCTGACACACTCGAGCCAACTGCCGCAGCAGCAGCAATGTGCCCCGACCAACCTCCTGTCGCACGGCAGATTTATGCATGTGCGGTTTTACAGGGGAACATTTCATACAACACTACCGTCTGATTCTCTTTTTCAACAAACCAAATTGTACAACAGTTTGTTAGAAAATGATGAGCCCTTGACGCAGGTACTTTTGACTGAAACAGCACGAGTGGGTGTTGAGCTAAAGTTATTTTTCTTGCTGCAGTTTACAGGGTCAAGAATGACTGTTATGTTTCAATGTGTTCAAGGTGACTGAGAATATTTTTACTGTCAGTTAATCTGCTGATGATTTTCTTGATCACTCTTTCTTTCTTTGAATATTCAAACAGGCTGCACCTCTATGTCATTTATTATCTCACAGCCTAAAACGGAGAAAAGCAGTGAATTCTCACATCTAAAGAACTGCAAATGTTTAAAAATTCCAGATGTTTAACTGTTTATTAATAGTTGTAGGTTATTTTTCTGTCAGTTGATCGGTTGAATAACTGATTTGTGATGCAGTTTCTAAGATATTCTCGTCTCTGTAAGTAGAATAAGAGCAAAAATCTTTTTTTCTTTCATTCCTTCCCTCTCAAAGATCTGAACTCATCACTCTTGGTCTGGAGGTTATCACTGGAAGCACTCATGTAAGGAGAGCAGCCGCATTATCTGGACCTTCGCAGGGCCGAGCGCACGTTCATCACATACATGAAATGTTTGATACCCCGTCCCCGACATGCAGCGAGCGCCTGCTCCGTCATTGTCCATGCATCTGGAATGACCCTCAGCACACACGGCTGGCATTAGACGTCTCTGAGAGCGAGTATTGAGTTTCCAGCGCCGGGGATGTCACATGTTGATTGAAGATAAATTGTGTTTCAGATTAGAAGAGGAGGAGGAGGAGGGGGAGGAGGAGAAGGAGGGGGAGGACTGCAGCCGGCTTGATGGTGAACTCCTCCAGCTGCAGGAAAAGGGATTAGACAGAGCGTCTTACACAACACTCCTGAACAAACCCGTGTGGCCTCTCGAAAATCCCCGTCAAGCCCAAAACAAATTGTTCCACCTCAGCATGTATCACACCTGTCCAGGTGATCGGGTCATAAATTTCAGCACCTGTATGCTTGTCTCCTAACAGGTGTGTGCAGTACGGTACACTGTGTCCAGACCAAGCAGGCTCAGAGTAAGAAGTTAGAACAGTATCCGAACACATCACCCAGCTTGTCGCGGTCCCCCTGTTGCCCTCGCTGACACTTCAGGAGCTGGCATACTCAGGGGAGGGCACTGTCACCTTGGATTAAAGCATCCTTTGAATAATGCCTCTTTGCACGTCACTGGGTCTAAAGAAAGCTTTAGTGCAGAGTTCATAAAGCATTTGGTGCATTCAAAGCTTCAGTTGTGTTGATATTATGAGCAAAGTATAATGTCTG
>JAQLOL010000014.1:2797331-2808879 GCA_029783665.1 Naso thynnoides
ATGGACTCAAGACTGCTTCCTGTCTCCTAAAGGGGCGGGGCCATGTTGAAAAACCATGTGACACTGATACAGGAAAGGACGGCCAGTGAGACGTCTATTAACCGTCTATGACAGAAGCTTCAGTTGATGACCTGTCCTGGGCCCTTGTTGGACACAGGACGTTTTGTCTTAGAGACTCCCTTTAGAAATCACAAGTTTGTATGTTCTAGTTCCCTGAAGGCTGTTTTTGTTTTTACTTTTGTGTAACTTTATTCACCATTCCTCTTTGTTGCAGCACTTCCTGTTGAGGCTGTTATTGTCTTTTGGAGTGGGTTCTTATTAAAAACGTGAGCTGAATGATTACAGAGTCAGTGGAAAATTCCTGCTCAGTCAGCACAAAGCCAGCGCAAGTGACACCTATTAAGAATTGATGCATGCTGAAAAATAAATCATGTCATTCATGGCGGGCAGAGGAGGAGGCCGCTCAGTCATAACGCCGTCAGCTGGTGACAACAAACGCGGCCGGTCTCTGCAGTGACCGAGGTCGCATTGTTCTGTCCGCTCACTCGTGTGCTTCTATTTGGAGCGCTCGCTCTGAGGCAGTTAGCAGATTTTAATTGTGTCCTGAGGTTGATTTATTTACAGCATTAAAAAAAACATCAGACTTTCAGGACGTGACACAAACAAGAATGCAAACAGTGGGAATGAAACGTTACTTCATAATATATTAGTGGTAAATGAGCACGGGAGAGTGAAGAGAAATGTTACTGTGAGGCTAAAATTCTTCATTATTCATTTTCATCTTCTTCATTTCCTGTGTTTCTGAGGCTAAGTTAAGACTGATCTCATAACTGAGTCCAGTTTAATGTCTTTGCTTAGAGTACACCAGAACACTCAGCAGGAGGACATATTTAAATCAGACGTCTACCTTCAGTTTGGTCACGTTTGCTTTAACGGTAGACCTTTTTTTTTTTTTTTTTTTTTAAATTTTTAATCTTTTCTCTCAGCATGAAATCAGATTCTTCTCCCGGGCACTGCAGAAAAAATGTTCCTGAGCAGCTGAGATTATTTTCCTCTGTTGGTCTTACAGGAGCATCCGCTGCCTGAGGAACATCATCCACTGGAACCTCATCACCGCCTTCATCCTGAGGAACGCCACCTGGTTCATCGTCCAGCTGACCATGAGTCCTGAGGTGCACGAAAGTAACGTGGTGCGCATCGCTCCCTCTCTTGATCCTTAATGTGTTTTACACAAAATGTTATCTTTTGTACACAAAGTGGTTTCATTTAGTCAGATCAAACTGATCAGACTAAAAAGCCGGACGTATTTTCTTCCTCTACGCACCCGTTGTTTCCTAGAAACTGTGAAAAACATCAGTGAGTCACACTGTTGCACTGATGGACGTGTTCCTTGTCACCATGAACTCACACACACTGGGGCTGGGGGATATGGCCTGAAAATAAAATCCCTGATTTTTTCGTACTGCATTCAATTCTTGATTTTAATCTAAAATTGTAATTTTTTTAAACTACAAAAGACAAAAGAATTTTTCAAACATGAATTTTCCTGTTGGGAATAAAGTGCAAACCCAGCTTTAACCAAACTAAACCTTTTTTTAAAATAAATGTTTGATCAAACACAGACAAATCCCCCAATCTGGGACTAGTAAATGCCAACCTAACTTCCACTAAACTTCACTTTTAAAAAATAAGAGCCCAGAGCTGAGAGAGAGACCTGTAGGTTACCGTATTTACTCTAGTTAAAGGGAAAATTAATTTTCACCATTTTCATTTCACGTCCTCCGAACAAATTATTTCGAATTTTGATTTAAAATGGATTTATTGTTCTGCCCTAACACACACTGTAATTTAATTGGACTTAAGTCCACACACACACACCATCCTGCAGCCACACACTCACATGAGCACCAAATGTGTATTAATCTGCTGCTAAAAATAGTCCCCAACAAATGCACTATTTCTTTCTGTGACTCTGGGAGCAGTCAGAGATGATGATGATGATGAAGAAGAACCTTAAACAGCTTGTGTTTGTCTGTATAAATGTTCAGCAGTAAAAGATTTTTTTTGGTTTGGGTAAATTATAATTAATAATTAATGTCATAGATTTGGTGCCGTCTGGTCACCGCCTCCTTCAACTATTTCCACTCCACTAACTTCTTCTGGATGTTTGGTGAAGGCTGCTACCTCCACACCGCCATCGTCCTCACCTACTCCACCGACAAGCTGCGCAAGTGGATGTTCATCTGCATCGGCTGGTGTGAGTGCACTTCCTGTTCCTCTGTAAAAACCTTCTCAGGAAACAACCTCACACCTGTATGAAACCTTACAGAAACAGTTACACATTTTTTCTAGCTGAGATTTCGTTGAGGTCTGTGTGCTAAATATGGAGAGAGACAGGAAGTGGTTAGCCTAGCTTAGCTTAGCATAAAAAAGTTATCCTGGCCCTCACATCAACTATCACCTTTTTACATTTTATTTTGCTTAATGTTTACACACAAAAGAACATATGAGGAACAAAATGCACTTTATTGAGAGTAAAATTAATTAAAATGTATTTTTGAGAGTTTTGTGCCTATGCTAGATGTTTTCTCCCTCCTTCCAGTCTTTGTGCTGAGCTAAACTCACCATCTGTGCCTGGAGCTTCAGATGTAGCACACTGTGTCAGTGCTGTTGTCTCCACTAAACCAAAACAACCAAATACAGTCAGAGGGCGGAGCTCTGCAGACAGTCACCACCACACATGTACAGAGGCACAAAATTTGGTTTTATGAGAAGCTGTGTTGCTAGGCTAGCTGTTTCCCTCTGCTTCCAGTCTTTATGCAAAGCTAAGCTAAGCTAAGCTAAGCTAAGCTAAGCATCTCCCGACTCTGGCTTTTATTGAACTGCTTGTTTTGTTCAAAATGCAAAACTCTTCTCATAACTCCAGGCAGTTTTGGTGCTTTTCGTTTCAGCAGAACAAACTGAAGGTCAGATAGAAATTCACTCAACAATGGAAGCATTGACTTGATGTAGATAGCAGGGTTTTTTCGTGGCAGCTGGGAAATGTTTTGGTGCTGAGTTCACTAACACCCCATTTCACACTGTCAAACTGAACTATGTGCTGTTGAGATTAGGTGTATTGTGTCAGCTGGATTACTTTTCCCTCAGGGCAGCGTGAAGCCTCATGTGAAGATGAGATGGCAGCACATTTCAGAACGGCTGTGAGAAAATAAATAAGATCAAATTTTATTTGCTTCGCTTAGCTTTGACTTCAAGAGCAGAAATATCATTAAAGCTGAGCACTGTGGACAACAAATGAGAACAACAAGACAAATAACATTTTTCAAATAATCTACAGCTGTGAGTGGAGATTTTTCCGAGGTTTAACGTTACACAGTTTATTGCTAATGAGGTGGAACGTCTCCATAGACTGAGACTGAGATGTTTGTGTGGCAGCTGGCAGGGTCTCCACAGTCCTGTTAGCGTCATTTACATGTAAGTAATAGCTGTTTGTCTGCTTTATTATACTCCTATAAGTCAGTAAACCAGGTGATCACTCTGCATTAGCATCAAGCAGAGTCCAGCTTTTCATTCACAGAGAAAGATTTGCGTGGTGACAAGTCCTGGCTTGCGTCTGTGGATCACTGCACCAGCAACAATTGCTCTTGACAGGACTTGGCAGGTGCTGGTGCGTCGCTGAAAAAAAAGACAAGGATTTCTCATTGCAGCATGAAATCCCCGCAGCGATATTTTGTGATCTGAGACGCAGAGGAAGATGAAAGAAGAATTGTCACTTTGTATTGTTTTGCTTCACAGGTATTCCTTTCCCTATAATTGTGGCCTGGGCCATCGGGAAGCTCTACTACGACAACGAGAAGTGAGTTCTGTGACTTCAGATGTGAGAATCTTCTTCCTATGTTTGCCCTCTGATGAGTGATCAAGGGCAAAGTCAAGCTGTGTTGCATTAAGGAGATTAATGTTTATTAATAACCTGCTGTAACCACATTTGCATAAAGACAATATTCTTGATTTCACAGCAGCCCCGAGGCCATTTTCACTTTGACTGAGAGTTCTGAGAGTTTTTATGGGTTTTTGCACCTGTTAGACGAGTCAACATGGATTCAGCTTTTTAAGGGAAAGGACTGCAAAAGTCTCCTTTTCATCAAGTCTTTTTTGTTACTTGTGTCTTTAACTTCTTTTCAAGATTAATCAGTCTACAAAATGGTGTCTTTAAGTTACTTGTTTTGTCCAGTCAACAGTCCATAACAGAAAACTCTTTAATTTGATAAATTACGAAGAAAAGCTGTAAATCCCCACATTAAATAAGTTGAAACTTGCAAGTGTTTCACATTTAAGTCTGAAAAATTACAGTAAAGCTCAATATAATAGAGTTTCTGAGTAAAGTTTAAAGTCTGCACCTCGAGCAGCTTTTTGTTCATCTGAGGTCAGGTTTTTATTTGTGAGACTTTTGCTGACTGTATGAAATATGTAGAACAAAAGCAGCTTCATCCACTTGTTCACTTCCACATAAATTAAATCAACCGGTGCAGTGAGTTATGTCACTTTGTATATTGTCTTCCATATGTCAGTTATTATCTCAAACCTTCATTTCTTTAAATTACTTTGCAGTAATCTGCCTTGTTCTTCTTGCTCCAAGATAAAGGCACTAATTTTACAAAAAAAAAATTTCAATTTTTTTTTTAATTTAAAAATAGTCTCATCAAATATGCAGAAGTTTTCATTTCTTTAATAAGAATTTTTTTTAGGACTCCCTTCTGAACAAATTACCCCATGCACTGAATAATTTATATCTTGGGAAAATTCCCGACTGGAACATGTTTAAACCCATGAGCACAAAATAGGAAATTAATGCCAATACAGTGAACTCCGAGGGGAATTTTTCATGCGGATGATTAGTGATGATAGAATGGCATGTGCCTGTTGGAACATAGCATGAGTGACGGCCTCTGCTGATGTTTCAGGTGCTGGTTTGGAAAGCGAGCGGGCGTCTACACAGACTACATCTACCAAGGTCCCATGATTCTTGTGTTGGTGGTAAGAGTCCTTCACTTGTCCTTCAGCAGCACCATTCGGCACAGAGCCTGTTTTATAACATACTCATACAGTTAGTCTCCATTATGCCCTCAAACTACCTGGCAGGCGTGAAATGTTGGAAACCTCGACACATTCTTCACGTTCGCGATGAAAAATGCTCCAACACTTTAGCTACACAGACTTACTTTTAAATCTCTGCAACCTGGCAAGTGGAAAGAAATATGGGAATCATTTGGATTCTGTGCTGAAAACAGGGACAAAATCCAAGGATATGTTCCGCCTTACATATCTGGAATTATTATCATTATTAATATTTCCATACTGTCAGGGGAGGAAGCCTTTTTAATGCATTTATTTTGCTCTTCTACCAGGTGCAAACTATTGTAAATCTCCACGTTCAGTTGCTAAACTTTAGATTGCAGCTAATAAAACAACTTGAACTGGACGTCCACCACCTGTAAACCTGTCCTTCAGCTGTCAGAATAGAGCTGAGTTCCTCGCCCTGATGCCAGACTTTCAGCCCCTCAGCAGCTCGTGTGACTGATCCTGCAGATTTTCGAGATTATCTGGGGACTCCTGCTACAAGCTTTAGTCATCTCTAGCTGTGCTTCCAAGATGCAGTCCTGTCGTCATCCACGTGCATGCTGTCACCCTCCTTCCAGTGCCTCTGCTAACACTCCCTTTTCCCTTCGCTGGTCATTTTTCTGCTCAGTTTGAACTGCTTTCTCGCTTCTGGGTTTCCAGCGTTCAAGCGACCTTCCCATCATGTCAGAAACAGCACATTGTCTTCTGTCCTTAGTTAAACAAGACATTGGCCCTTTGTTTCTGCCTCTCCTGCCTTCCTCTCCCCTGAAGCACACATCTGCCTCCTTCAATATCTCTCCACAATTCTCCAGTCCTGCTCTCAGTAGTAAGTTTTCATGGTGCAGGATCGTCGTCAGGTCACCAGGATATCTGTGCTGCTTCCTGTCAGGGCGCAGCAGCGGGGATCTCTTCATGCTTCATCGTCAGTGGCTCTTAATGTCAGTCATGAACTGATGCCCTGTTCTAATGAATACATACAGGAAGTTATTAAAATGTTAGCGTGCGCCGTGAGCTCTCATATGTGGGGTTAGTGAGGACCAGCAGAATGGATGGTTCCTGAAAGACTGCCATGCATCTGTTCAGGCCAAGGTCATGTCAGCCGGCCCTGGAAAGTATTCCTCCCGCTATTTTTGCTCCCATGTTACATCACTCACACCTATTGCATGAGCTATTGATTCTGTTATTCCTCACGTTGTGGAAACATAATCTCAAGAAGCACTTCAGATGCTTTAAAAACAGTTATCCGCATTATTAAAGGATGAGGCTGACGAACCAACAATGAACTGATCCCACTGAACAAGTATCAGCTGCACTTTCAAAGCCTTTCATGCCACACAGTCCCATTGTTGTTATGAATTATTAACGCTGGACAAACATGACACTTATGGTCGAGGTCACAGAGGTCATTTTTCTCTCTGTTTAGTCTGTGTTAGCATTATCGCTGCTGCTAGCTGCTATTTCACCCTAGAATCCTTTGTGTCATGTTTGCTAAAGACAGCCATTTTGGAAATGTTAGGCGTCAGAAACAAATTTCCAGAGAGTTGCTTTATTTCTAAATGATGATAAAACAGAATGTATTTAATCTCTGACTTTGACGGGCATCCTCCTTTGTTTGCTTCAACAGCGACACCTCGCCAGAAAACAACCTTTCCGAGATTTTTAATACGCTGTGAAGAGTCTCACGTTGTGTTTGATTTTTCCGCAGATTAATTTCATTTTCCTCTTCAACATCGTGAGAATCCTGATGACCAAACTGCGAGCATCTACCACATCAGAGACAATCCAGTACAGGTACATTTACTGTCAAGGCCGATTTACGCTCCCTTTACATATGTAATTAAACACGTCTGTTTCAGATGTTGTAAACCGTCACTGCTCTCATACTTCGATTAATAGGGATGGGGGAAAAAATCAATACAGTGAATATCAGATATTTTGCACAACAATTCACAGACACCAAGTATCAATATTTTTTTTACATAAATTCTCAATAAATTTGGCAAGTACAAACAACTTTTTGGGTTAAAGAATAATAAAAATGAATTCACTATTCAGGTAATAAAAGCAATAAATAAATACTGAAGTGAGATGATTAGACTGTGAGGTCATTCAGTTCTTCATGTACCTGCATAAGGGACATCACTTTCTGCGCTTTCATGTCTCGCTTCTCTTCTTCTTTGGCTTTGTGTCGCTCTGGTCTCACTTGAACTAATTTCAAGATTTCCCGCTGTGGTTGAATTATTACGTATTATTACTCTGTTTCACTGCAGAAATATGGACGAAATGAACGCAAAGCACGGACAGAAGGCTGTATCTGCATGAGTATCTAATGTAGAGCATAAGTGAACCTTAATGTACTGTGCTCAAACAAAAACTTGTCAAATGCTCCTGAATGTACACATCTTAAATAATTCAGATCTATACTCCGTGGGCTGAGTGCTTCCTCTGTTTGAAACACAGTGGCGCCTGTAGACAAAAGTCTCTGTCACAGTTGTGTGATTACTTCTCATCTGCAGGAAGGCGGTGAAGGCTACGCTCGTCCTTCTTCCTCTGCTGGGAATCACCTACATGCTGTTCTTTGTGAATCCGGGGGAAGATGAGATCTCTCAGATCGTCTTCATATATTTCAACTCTTTTTTAGAATCCTTCCAGGTATGATTTAACACAGCAAACAAAGGCTAATACATCCAAAAGGCTTTCAGAGACAAACAGAGCGTGTGGGTGTATTTTTCATATAAAGTCACAGTAATTGTAATGAGTGACGGCTTCTTGACTGCGGATGGTTGGATGAATGAAACGACTGTGATAAGCTGCTGTGAGTGCGATTACAACAGATCAGGTCGTTGATTTTTGTGCACATCCTCCTTTCTGATGATGTTTTTGTTTCTGTCTGTATCTCCCTCCTCCTCTCTCACGCACAGGGCTTCTTTGTGTCAGTGTTTTACTGCTTCCTAAACAGTGAGGTAAGCACATTCACGTCCACTTATTGATCCAGCTTTTTATGCCCCCCCCCCCCTCAGACCAGTATTTTTAAAACCTGTCTTCATGCGCCTCCATTCTCCCTTTTGGTGGCTGTTGCTGTGTGCTGTTGCAGGGAATTGAGTGATAAAGCTTGAAGCACTTTTATTTAGGGCACAATTAAAGCTTGTCATGTACAGGCATAAGTGACATCACTTTCTACGCTTTATGACAATGTCAGCTCTAATTTGATTCCATGAAGAAATCAGGGGTGAAACCTTCTATAAATAGCCCTGGAAATAATAATATGCATGCATGCAGAAATGCTAATTTATGTTTAATGTATGATGATATTATTATTCATGTCACTGAAAGTAGCAGTATTAGCATATTTATTATTTTCATTATTATAGTTGTGTGTAAACAGGATTTTGTATTGTAAGTCTTTTCTGGGTTTGTTATGATTTTTTTTGTTCTAGGATTTTCATTTTGGTGGGCGGACACATATAAAAATAAGGTTTCCTGAAAGAGAGATAAATAAACAAACCTGCACACACACATATATAATGTACATGTTTATGTTTCAAACAGGGAAGCTCCTCTCCTGCACAAAGGCACCGCGACAACAACAGATATAAATTTATCCTCTTCTTCGCACAGCCTCTGCAGATGCTAACAAGCATTCCAATGCTAACAATAAGTTCATAGGTTAGCTCAGTTTTTACATTTTACAAACAGAATGAAACCAAAGTGAAACTGATGTTATATAAGAATTCGCTGATCTTTAGGTTTAAACTGTGGCGCTCCTCTTGGTAAAGCAGGTGTGTGAGGCTGTGTGTGTGTGAGGGCTCAGTGGTGCTTTGAGTAAAGCTAAATGCTAATGTCACCATGCTAACACCACAGAGATGCAAGTAACAAGGTATAAAACTGTGTTCCTGCACTTCAGAAGATCCGTCAGGTATCTGTACCTGAGATTTTGAGTTTCTGTGAACTTTTGACTTTTCCTCTCCACATTTGAACACAAATATCTGAACTTTCTCCTCGCTCCATCTTCCACACAGACCCGTTACTTTAGCTTGAATGCTTTTGTCTTTTGGGCTGAGCTCAGGACGCTTCACCAATCCCACTGATTCGACCTTTTAGCTTAATAGTCTTTGCTTTACACTAATATGACATAAACTTCAGTTAGCTTTGCACAGAAATGTTCTTCAGAGGGAAACTTTTTACTTTGATACTCTGAGTACATTTCACAACCGGTACTTTATTACTTTGACTTGAGTAAAGAAGTTGAGTCAGTACTTCTTTTTTGTACTTCTACTTAAACAAAAAATGTGTGTTCTTCTGCCACCTCTTGCCAACACAGTGACAAGGCTAGCATGCTGTTCAGCAGATATAATGTTAACCATCCTGCTTTAGCATTTTAGCATGCTAGCTTAATACACCCTAAAATTTACAGGTGATGCTGATGAAAGTTTGAAGGTACTGATGGGCACAAACCATGTGAAAACATGACCTGACGATGATGCTGGATGGAGGTTGGATCGCCGCAGTTACTTAAAACCGTCCTGAGAGGGGACATGAATGTCTACAGCAAATTTTATGGTAGTTAAGGCACTTTGAAACACAATGTTCAGGTATCTGAGTTGGTGTTTGGGAGGAGAAAACAGCATCAGGACAATTGATCTTTAAACCAATAAAATTGAAAAATCACAGATATTCTCTTCCCATAAAGACAAACCTGCTCGTGTGTTTATCGTCTGTAATACAAAGAGACTAATTGAGAAAATAGATGCTAAGGATCTTTCAAGCTTAATCTCAAACAGAATGATTCTGTTCCTAAACGTTCACATTGACCACCATCCTGCCTTCTTAAGTTTGATCAATACCTCTCTGGCTCTCAGTACAACCTGTGAAAAGCTTCCTGGTGTCGCGAACAGACCATAATAATGCCGAATGAGCCGGAAAGCAGGCATGAAGATAATTATATTATCAGCTGACCTTTTCTTTGTAATAATGGGGATTATGATCTTTAGGTTTAATCAGCCGGTTGGTTCGTCAGCTGATGTTTCAGAGCGTCCAATCACAGAATAATCATCCACTATCAATGTGTGTGTGAGCAATCGGCTGATGGCTGCCCTTCGGTACCCATCCCACACTGCGTTAGCTGCTGCATGATGAATGAATATCTCATCACGAACTGTGTTGTAGCTCCAACAAGGGGCTTAAGCAGCATGTGTAGCTTACAGGGGATATTGATTCAGTGCTGTGTTACAGGCTGAGAGTAGCAGAAAGCAGAGAGACAAATGAGACAGATGAAAGGAAACCCGGGTCACATTCAAGAGGAAAGCAAGACACTGAATACTGAAACACAGAAGATTAAATGATGTTCCTATGGACCAGAGGACACGGGCCAAACATGATGCTGGTCAGAACACAGATGAATTGAGCTGTAAAACCTTACAGTGTGTTAAAAATGAGGTTTGGGTTTGTATGCAGGTCAGCTTTTCATGTGGAAGCTCTTCCCTCTGAGACTGTGCTGTGATTACTGGAGGCAGGGATGAGGAGCACAGGGACACATGGGACGACTGATTCTGGTAGCAGGAGAGAGAGGACGAACCCTCTTCTATAGTCATTACCATGATGTATTGCAAGGTGGTTTTACAGATTCTGTTTGCACAATCAATTAAATGTATGAATTGGAGCTGTAAAACACAGTATCTGTGTTTTTATCGTTATATTTTGCATTTATAAATCATTTTGACTCCATAAATATGCTTTTTGTCAATCATTTTAATCATTTTGACTTAAAAAGGGAATCTAAGCTAATCTTTTTTTTTTCTTTTTCAGAAAATTCTCAATCTGTTTCTTTTTAAACAAATTTTTGTTTTACTTTCTGACTCGCAACTTTGTCACTTATTTTTCATTTGCTGTTGCCAGCATTTTAGTTTATTTTCTCTTTTCCTGGCAGAAACTGGATTCCATAGACTCAAATTCAAATAACCAAACCAATGAACATTATGGCAATTTGTGCATCAGACATTCTTGTTCATTATAATTATCCATTTGCTTTGACATTTATATGTATTTGACTGAGCAAACCCAGACTTTAGTTTGAACATTGAAATACTCTGAAGTGAGGCACCTTACTCGCAGTACTTAGCATGTACTTATATTTTAATGTTAATGTTGTCTTTTAGGATCCATGAACATCACATACTAAATATATATGCTGATATTAATGAATATTAGCCAGAGCACAAAAAAATCTTTCAAGTAGAAGTACAGATACTTGTGTAAAAAAAGAAGTGCTGACTCAATTTCTTTACTCAAGTCAAAGTAATATAGTACAGGTTGTGAAATGTACTCAGAGTAGCAGTAAAGTTTCCCTCTGAAGAACATTTCTGTGCAAAGCTAACTGAAGCTCACATCATATTAATATAAAGCAAAGACTATTAAACTTAAAGAATCAGTC
>JAQLOL010000014.1:2822096-2834974 GCA_029783665.1 Naso thynnoides
TACTTTTTTGGCAGATTGAATGTGCGGTATTGAAAATATGTATCTATGTAATTGTATTGTATGTCTAATGGCTAATCCATTTTTTTTGGAAGAAAAATATGTTATTTACATGTTTGTTTGTGTTTTCTTTTTTTAAGAGGAGACTGTGCATTATGTGTTTCCTCATTCATCTTAAAGGCCATTGTTATACATTCATGACATCATATTGGCACCTGTGCTGTTATGTCGTCTCTCAGGGTTTCAGTGATGGGGGCTGTGATAGGTTTTGTCGTGGGGACCCTTGGCTCTGAGCACCGCGGTACATTATGTGACATTTGGTCTGAATCAGGTGGAGGAGTGCTCCCCCGTGTGGCCGCCGGCGGTACCGCCACAGAGGCTGCGGTGGTTGTGGGCGAAGTAGTTCGTGTGAAAGTGTCCCGAGTGCCGGGCTCTGGACTCGGCCCGGTTTTCTCAGAGGGCTGACCCCCTCTCCTGTCATGCCTGATAGAAACCAGAAGCTTGACCCTTTTCCAAGCCCTTGTTTTGGGTCATACTTAAGAGCAAATTACCACAAATTGTAACTGTATTGGTTGTGAGTTGTTGCTCTTGTGTCAGGTGCTTTATGTGGAAAAAAAAAAACCCAGCAGCACCTTTATAACAGTCTGCTGCTAACAAGTGCTAAACTGACATTGGGTCATATTTTTGGAAGACAATGCCCTCCTGTGGCGCTTTCTTTTGAGCTTTCATGTCGTTTCTTATCTGCCCTTTACTCTAGTGGTGAGTATGAGAAACGTCTCCCGCCTACCAGCAAGCAACACACACACACACACACACACACACATACACACACAGCCCTTCTATGTTTGTCAGACTCAAATCCGAGGGAGAGGAGCTAGCCGCCATTTTCTAAGCGTCTCTCCCTAAAACGAGAGAAAAAGGCTCGCCACAAACCGCCATCTGGATTACCTTTCTCGCAGCGGGAATCGGAATTTTTGGTAAAGGATTGCGGCGAAATCGCCTACATTTAAAGTAATTCGGAGTAGAAAGGACCGTTTCACGGCCTTGTCTTATATTCGCCGTAGCGGCGAGGCGAGCTAGCTGGCGAGCAAGGTGTAGATCGTTGATTCGCCCATTGCCTGAATCCGGAACGAACGCCAGCGGCTCTGTGGACTTGGGCCTCCTCGGCGATCTGGCTGCATTTTTTTGGATTCATTTATGGCAGAGTGATCGAACCCAGCCGCATTTTTTTGGCGATAGCACCCTCGGGTTTTTCCACCAAAACTGCAGGGGATTGTTGCCGAAATTCCCTCGGATAGTGCAACCTCGTCACGTGGTAGGTTCCTCCTTTTTCTTTGTTAGCGAGCTAGCTAGACTGGCAGGGTCTACTCCCAACTTCTCTGCCTCTGACATATGTGCATTAACGGTACGCACCATTTCATAACCAGCATGTAGTGTGCCCAAACAGGGCAAAACACCACCACCGTGTATCCACAACAATATGCTGTATTTATCCCCCTAGTCTAATTGCAATGCATGCCGTGTCTCCGCTTTGCAATGGGTCTTAAAACGTTTAAAATAAGTTGCGATGCAAAACGGATGACGGGGGTTTTGTTACTATGATTAAATGCCTGATGGTTCTCGTCCTGGATTTAACCCCTTAATTCGCGTGTTTTATACGTGGAATAAATACCACTCGGGGCATTATTAACTTAAAACTACCTCAGAGGTGAGCGTAGGTTACGTAGTTGGTGATTAAAATGTTTACTTGAAGGGGGGTCGGCTTCCAGCGAAAACAAGTCGCCAAATCGTGTCACTGTGAGGAAATCTCCGAGGTGATCCGTAACGTGATGAAGATAGGAAGCGCTCCACTGCAGTTGACGCTAGTTTTCTCGCAGGTTGTGCCTCTTACATCAGCAGCTTCCTCGGGCTAACGTCGACGCTAGCCGGGAGCGGAGCGCAGTAATTTGCACGCAGTGTAACGTTACCGTGTGGCACGGTTTCCCCCCCCCCCCCCCCAGAGAGATCCGTCCGTCCGTCGGTTCTCGGGAGTTTTGTTGCCGCGATGGTCGGCAGCTGATGTTAGCTGGCGCGGCTCGGTGACACAAAAACACCGCTGATGTTAACGGTGTGTGGTTCTCATCTGGAGCTGCCGGTGATCGGATTCCGTTAAATAATGTTATTGAACTTGTGCTCGCCGAGGAGCCAGCCCTCCTTTTTAAAAAAAAAAAAAAAAAAAATCAGATGTTTTTGTTAATATCAGGAAGACATTTTGGTGATTACGTTATGGTTGGCTAACGGTGCATGTGGGCATTTTTGTCGCATCTCCAGCGAGTCAGTCCGTATAGAAACTGGTGTTATATTGCGTAATAGATGATGTTGTGCCTGAACCAGCGTTGGGTCTTTAATTTCCTCCCGTGTGGCGTGAACAAGTCCGGTGTGTTTGGAGCGGAATGGGCGGTTTTAGGTAGATGAATTGCATTGCATAATCTGCCTCGGAAATACCAACATGGCGTAGTGCGCGCTGACTAGAAACTGCAGTGAAATACTGAGCCCCCATTCATCAGAGCCTGCAGACGATACGCGGAGGTGCACCTCGCTTTCATCCCTCCTGTTATCTGAAGAGATGTTTTAAAAGTTTCAGATGGATTTAAAGGCATCCGTGCGGACCGCTGAAACAATACTCAGCCATCCTCTTGTCGTTTGCCTCCTCCTTGCATGCATAATGCAAAAATGATTTTGCTTCAAAGATGATTTTGTGAAATTGATATGAATGTGTTGGGCAGAATTTGACCCAGGAACAGTCTGGATGACATCATGTGCTTTGGACTAAAGCTGGGGCCTAAATCCACCTACTTACACCGCCTGTGCATAGCCCTGCTGCACACTGACTTGTCAGGGCACATGTAGGGCAGTGGGGTTTGGGCACTTTGCTTCGCCTGGGTCCTCCTTAATCAGAATTGAATTCCAAACATTCTGTGGAGTCTTTTAAGTCAATGTCAGCGTATGCTCATTCACATAAATATGGGTTCAGTGGGAGGTTTTTATTGGCCTTGGTTTAACTGATGTCTGCTGCTATTCCTTCTATGATAGTTAGCATCTCATTCACCAAGGTCAGTGCATTTTTTTTTTAATTGAAAGACAAATGCATTATTTTGATTACAGTGGAATCAGATGATATTTTCTGGAATTTTGTGAGACCTGAGTAGCGTCAGATTAGATTAAATGTGAGGATCTCAGATGTTTTTTCCGTAGGACCTGATGTGTTTTTCCTGGTCTCTTTTCCTGGATCATTTTTAGCAACAGTTGCAACCAGTAGGTCAATGAAATGTCAAGGAGTCACCAGTTAATTTTAATAGGCCTTTGACTAGATTAGTTGTTGTAATTTCTTGTTAGTTTGTATTGAGTCAGCATGTGAACACTTAACAATAAATTGTGATATTGGGGCATTTTCATATACTACATTTGGTGCCAAATATTTTGGAATTGCTGCTTTCTTCTTGGACAGTAGTTGGTAATTTTCCACTCACTCTAAAGGCTTACAGAACCTGTAATGCAAGTTTTTCAGTCGTGTGTTTTATATTTTACAGCCTCCCTTCCAGTTGCTTTTCACTCAAGAAAAAGGGAAAACATGTCAACATATTTGATTTTTTATTTTTATTTATTTTATTTTATTTTATTTTTTACTTTACTTGATCATAAAGTATTCTCAGTGCCTTTATGACTGATCTGATGTTTTTTGTGTACAGTTTTTCCTTAAACATTTGTTTAGTCTATCAATTTAACAGTCACTGCTTACTTGATTGCCTTTTTAACAATGATAAGTGCACTTACTACAAATAAAACATTTGTGCACATGACACATGAATCAATATTTGAACATTTCCTAGGCAGTGTCTGCAAATGTTTTTTTAGTTGTTGATGTTTTTACATTATGTGGTTGTGGGTCCATCACTGTACAAAGTTTTGAATGTCGCCTGTGAATTATTGATGGGAAAATATCTCCACCTGACACTTGAACTTACAAACTGTGAATCAAATTTGATGTAGTGAGTTTTAATTCATGTTCAGGTTCTTGGGTGCTTGAATTTACTACTACTTTTGTTTAACTGTATCTTGTGTCCCTTTCCCTTTTGTCTTTATTTATTTTTTTCTCTTCTATCCAGGCTGTCCTCAGGTGGGGCAGTAAGCGGGTGGTGTGGAGCAGGCCGCGGTGCCCGTCCCTCTGCACTGCATGGCTGCGATGGCGCCCGCTCTCACCGACGCCCCAGCCGAAGCTCACCACATCCGCTTCAAACTGGCTGCCCCATCCTCTAGTCTCTCACCGGCCAGTGCAGAGAACAACGGTAACGCCAGCAACATCCTTATCCATAACAGCAGCTCCGCTAAGTGCAAGGCCACCTCGGAAGACTGCCCTCTTGACTTTTGTGGAGGAGATCAGGAACAGCAGCAACAGCCGCCCCAGGCCGACTCTGTGGCTCAGGCCTCGGCCCTGGGCAAGCTCCAGCCGCTGGTGGCTTCTTACCTATGCTCTGATGTGACACCTGTCCCTTCAACTAAGGAGTCAATCAAGCTGCAAGGAGTCCTCATCAAACAGTCTGTGTTGAAAAGCCACAGAATACTGCCCAGCTCCCTGCTCAACGGCGGCGGAGATTTCCTCTTGAGGAAGAGGCAGGCGATAGAACTCTCTGGTGGCCAGCTCAAAAGTCTCATGAGTGGCAGCACAAACGGAGGTGGCCAGCCCATGGCACCTGTCAATGGCCTGGCCAAGAAGCTGGCCACTAAGTCTGACCCTGGCTGTGTGGTGGCAGTGAATGGTGACAAGACTTCTGCTACCACGGACTCTCAGTCCCAGAATCTGCCCTTGGACTCTGACAACTTGACAGCTACCTTATCAGGGCATATCCCAGTAAAAGGAACCCTCAAACAGAAGCATTCCTCTGGGGTTTCTCAAAATACAGATGGAAAAAACCTTGAACCACCAGTGCTTCAGTCTATTGCACTTTCCCCATTTACTCATGACAACTCCAACCCCACTGAACAAGCAAACTTAGAGGAGGCCGATTCACACACGCCTAACGTTCAGCCACAGGGTTCTGATAGAGAGAGACCAGGTAGCAGCCAGCAGGGTTCCCCGTCTTGCACACCTGCACCACAGCCTCCTCTGCCCTGTAGTTCTTCCTCGGACAGCCTTGATGCTCACGTACGGGAGCGCACCATTCTCAACAGCAGCCGCCAAGCTGAGATTGAAAGCCGGTTACGGCGCCTGCGCAAACGTCTTCAGGTTGTACAGGCCAAGCAGGTGGAGCGGCACATTCAGCAGCAGCTGAATGGCTTCTTGGACTCGGCTCTTAACCGGCTACTAGCTGGTAATCGCAAATCAGAGATGGCAACCTCTACAGCTACATGGAGGACTGGACGCCACTCTTCCTCAAACAACAGAGATAGCCTCAGTCGTTTCCTGAAAAGCGGCACTATGCCCTTGGAACTGGAGAGGCTGTATCTGAGTGGATCAGCCAACCTTCATTCAGCAGAAAGCGCCTTTGACTCAGATGTTACAGAAAGTAGCTCTGGAGGGGACTCTGACCTGGAGGAGGAGGAGCTCGCCAGAGTGGACATTGAGCAGCGACATGTGAAAATGTAAGTAAAAGTGTCGCCACTGAGACGCCGAGCTTTTTTAAGTGGTTATGAGGTACTGGACACTGCTAAGGCTCAAGTTGAATGCTGGAAACAGCATTTATGTGAAAAGGGGTTTTAGATCAAATAGCACTCAGTTCCCCATGCCGCTCACAAAGGGATGGGACAGTTGATTTTATCCTGTAACAGGAAAAAAAACATTTATAGTAATTTTATCTTGGTAAATTTCTGTTATCTGGATAATCATGAATCAGAGTAATTGTAAATATTCTCTCATGAATGACTTTAAAAGGTTGTCTCGCTGATGTACAGTCCTACATTATTTTCCTGATTTATTATGGATTGTCTGGAGACTTGGCGTGCACATTGTATCCACTTCAAAGACAAGTTTAATAAGATATGTGCATATTTATACATTCCAAACTAAAAAAAAATGACATGGGGACGAGGATACCTCGAGTTATTCTTTATTTGTGCAGGAAGGCCTTAATATTTATGATTACTTACTTGAAATTCTTAAGATGTGTGTCTTAACTGTGCTGCAATAAAAATATATTACTTAGCAAAGTATTTTAAGTACAATTAAAGTTTTTATTCTTAAATTTTAAGAATACTTTGATTATTATCAGTAGGGCTGGGTGTTGGCATGGACTTTACGACACGCATCATGATACATGGGTCACCATATGATTATGTCACGATACATTGCAGTACAATGCATGTTGCAATATATGGCAATATTCCACAGAGTTTACTGAAAATGTCAAAACAGCTGATAAACAAGTTGTTGTGTACGATTTGAGCATTCTGAATACATCACATTATATCGATAATTCAGCGGACAAATTGAGTCAAAACAATCAAATTCACAATTTCCTTTCCAATTTATTTGACCAGTACTGGCAAATTACCAACACACTGACGACACTGATGCCATAACATCACAATGAGGAATGAAATTTAAATGCGCTCGTGCACTTTAGGTGGACACACTGAAATTGAAAACATGAAAGTAAAGTGCAGTAGTGTTTTGTGTCACTGAACTTGAAGGCTTGGTTTTGGCAAGGACTTCACGATCTGATACGTATCATGATACAAAAAAACCCTAAAGCAAAATATTGCAGTGTTAACGCAGCGATTTTTAGCGAAGCCCTAATTATCAGGATAATATTGATAATTGTAATTATTTAGGACAGGATAATGGTGAAATTGTCCCATGCCTGACACATTTCCGTGGTGCATTGAGATCTTTTACTGTGCTGTGAAAGTCCATGTATTTCTAGGCCCTGCATTATGCTGTTCGGTCGTAGCAGGTGCTAATGACAATCATGGCTGCCTGGTCTGCCTCAGTAGTGGTTGGGTCAAACTCCTGGGAGGGGTAGAGATACCATTCGACCAGAGAGCCTGTGTAGTTGTGTGGGCGGTATCATCCTGTGGAGAACGAACGCACAGGCTCAAATGGAGTTGAAGTAAAACGCTCTCTAGTCACACAGTTCTTCCTCCTGAAAGGGCCGAGGCTGAAACTGAACGTTCTGTTTATCTGCAGAGCGAACAAGTATCGCCCACAGAGCCGGTGAATGTTTTGATTTAAACTGAAACCAAGAAGAAACAGAGAGTTAGGGGGTGGTAGTGGTTTTGCAGAAGGTGTAGGTTTTGTGTTTTCACATGCTGCCTGTTGTGATGTCAGGTTTACCTCAGCAGGAATTTGCAAATGTATTCAACGGGAAGTTCACACCAGTGATCTCATTTCTGTGTCATTAGTGTGTGGAAGGAAAAAAATACAGCAGGTGGGTCAGCAGCTTTAATGGACTTACTGACCTGTGTAGGATTGGGTAGATTATTAACAGCGTCGCTGAGAACACTGATTTTTATTATCCTTTACTGTGTTGACTTTAGACCCTTGACCTAAATATCTTTATAACATAACAGGAAGTGTGTGTGCGTGGGGCATGCCTGATCCAAATATTACTTTTAATGCATTCAGACTGTGTCTTGTGCCATTTAAGGCCAAAGGAAGTATTAAATCAGTTTGTGTGAAATTTTCTGACATGTCAGTATCACAGAGGCTAAACAGTGAGCTTCACTTTATGGGATAATTGGTCATGTCAACAAAGGAACAAACCAGATAATATATATGAGTTTTACAGTCAGCCACAGTCAGGAAATTTAGGGCTTCATTTATTATTTGTATCACAGCATTTTAAAAAAGGGGGATTGATTTATAGGTGAATGTAGTCGATTGTGTCTTGCATTATCAAGTGGTGGTGTGAGGTTTTTTTAAAGAGTAATTCTGTCTTGTTTTCATGCTCTAAAAGCAACAGGCTCTGTTTGAGAACATCTGAAAGATTTGGAGGAGTTTTTTTTGTTTTGTTTTGTTTTTTTGATTCAACATTAGCAATAAGGCTTTGCCTCAATACGATGCAAGTACTCCAAAATAGCTCATCACAGTATCACTGCTTTTTTTTTCCCCTCTGATCTTGACAAAGGGCACTTTAATGTCCTTAGACAACTGGCCAGAAATCTTCGTCACAAACTCATTGTTTTCTCATCTTCTTCATCCTTTGCTGCAGTTTATCTTCTGTTGTAGAAAACATGACACATTTTGTTCTTGCTTTGCAGTGAAAGCGCTCCAGTAGCCGACTGTTGTAAGGTCTGATTGTTTCAGTCTTCAACACTGATCACTGTTGTTGACGTCTATTAAAGTCTCAGTATGTAGAAAAAGTCTTCATGAAGAACATTTTCAGTGTTCTTTTAATGAGTGGATCAGTGTTCAGTATTAAAGAATGGTCATTTAAGACAGAGAAAGTTTACCACAACTTGTGTAAATGATAGCACCAACACAAGACGAGTAGCTGCTTTGCATATCTATTTGTGAAAGCTGCTCCTAGTGCATGTTTAGAAACCACATCAGACCTGGTGTGCTGCAGTATATTTGTTTGAATTAGGGCTAAAACAGTGGGAACTGTTTTCAGTCTTTGCTCCAGCGTGCTGTGTGCCAAACCACAGTAAGAAACATAACTAACAATTTAGATAAGTGATGAACAGCCTCGTCATTAAAAAAATTAACCAGCATTAATTAATGAGAATATTGATTTTAAAGCATCTCACAGTCTCTTGCTTGTATGAGGATTACAAAATAAGGGGAAGTGCTCTGCTGTGTTATTACTAAAGCTGTAACTACAGCAATGGATGCTAGCTAGGTGCTGAGCGGGTGCAGGGTTTTTGAGGTGAAACAGACGGAGCTGAAGTTATTTCCTTCACTATAGCTGGCTCAGGTTTTAGGAGCTGCGGTATTTTTGGTTCACCAGTCTCATTTGTTATCGCTGTTTCGCTCACTCACAGCAGTTGTCTTTAGCAACCCCAGTGACCCAAATTAATTTCTTGGCTCATTTGCCAGTAGGACTTGTAGATGAAGAAAATCCATCAGTCAGCCACGTAGCAATTGGATGTAGTTTTGATGTTAGCATCTAATTGAAAAAACAACAACATTGAAATCAAAGAACAGTAACACAATGACAAATAAAATTCTGTGTTTGTATCATGCACTGTGAAATCTATATTTGTGTGCGAGAGAGAGAGAGAGAGAGAGAATCTCCGACACAGAAGCAACACATGTAAATTCCACTAAAACAGGAAGGAGTTTCTCACCATGTTTCTTTAGTACATAATTGTTTTGGTAGAAAGTCATCTGCCAGTGTGTTAGATAAACTTGCTTGACTCAGTCACCAGCATTTGGCTGATGTTACTTTTGGAGCCTGAGCATCTCCATGTCATTTTCTTTTTTAATGTAGAAAAATAAACCAGAGCAGACTGCATGTGTCAACTGGTTTATCCACGTTTAAGAGTTTTGCTGACCCATATACTACACAATAAAGCAAAAATATGTACTTTGAGTCAAACAGAATAGGCTCAGCGAGCTACGCTAACATGCTCAGATGTCCTTGAACGAGCCATGTGTGAAGACTTTTGTATGGCTGCTGCAAAAGAACCTGTCACGTATGGGTTTGCAAATGTTTGTACAGAGGCAGCACACGTAAGCCTAATAATTCTCTGTACACTGAGTGAAAGCTGCTGTGGAAATTTGAAACTGTCCGTGTGTAATGCCTTCATAAGCAGCTGTCTGCTGCACATTGTATAATCATCCATCCCACAACAAGTAAAGAACTGGTTCTCAGCTCCCAGCCCAGCACAGGAGAAACCATACCTCACTGTGAACACACTTGGCTCCCAGCAGTAGTTTCTGTGTGTGTGTGTGTGTGTGAATAATCATAATGCCACATTTTCACAACTGACATTTTGTCTCAGTTACCTATTAATGGCTTACAGCAATACACCAGTCAACACTACACACAATGTAATGACTTCTTCAGGCAGCAGCGCTTAAATTATTTAACGTCAGCTGAGTTTACAGCAGTCTGGAAAATAACCTATTTGGGCTGCTTGTTTGGATTGCATTGCTCTGCTTACAGCTAATCCTGTCATCCCTGTCTATACTGTAGACGTGGTTTCCCGTATCTTAGAGGATTGGGGGCCAGCCAACATCTGTTGCCATGCTTATGCTGCAGGGCCTTTCTGCTCCAGCTAGTGTGTCTGTCTGTGAATGTCATGTCCATAATGGCCTGTTGTTGGGTGTGGGTGCTGCGAGCTTCGGAACTGAAGTCTGCGTTTGTAGTGGCCGCAAAATGACTGATACATTAGACGAAGATGTTAATGCTAAGTGTGTTGTTTAGGCATGTTACATGAAGCACGGGTTGTTCTGTGTTAAGAAGCGAGTGGGCACAGTTTCTTCTGAGGCAACAATAATGCTCATCAGGAAATCTCAGAGCTTACATAATGGCTCATAGAACAATGAAAACGCCTGAAATTCTGTTATCTGACCAGCACCATAATTCACCTCGGTTCACCGGCTTTTTGTCTGCGAGATGATAAAATGGGGGCTAGGTGATCCAGAGTACATGTCGGTGTGATCTTTATGCGATAAGACAGTTGAAATGCTTGTCTTCCTGCTGCCTGTGAACTAGGGTAACTGGGTTGGCTCAGACTACAGCGTGCCTTTCATGCTTATGGCTCAGCATTACTCTGCAGTCTGAATAACTTTTCCCTTTTTTCACTCCTCTGTGTGTGTGTGTACGTGTGTGCGAGAGAGTGTGTGTGTATTTCTGTATGTATGAATGTATTTGAGTGCCGGCATAGCATAGGTTTCTGTCCCTTTTGACACATCTGGATGTGTTTAACTCTGCCCAAGTTCCTCAACACGAACCCACAGGCATTACATAACCCCCCTCTTTTATGTAATGACTGCTGCAGCTCTCTGGCTGAATTTACCCTCTGTAGTTTTTCCTGCCCCACACCCTTTTGGCCAGCCTTGCTCAGAAGTTCTCCTGCGGAAGACGAGTTTACCCAGCTGTCCTGGTAAACTTTAGCCATGTGTCCTGATATATCGGAATAGATGTGAAAAATAAAGCAGTTTCTGTAAATGTTCCAGTGTTTGGATTATTATCAGCTATTTTAATGGGCTTTGAAAATCCTTGACTCCAGAGAACAAAGAAATTTCATGACAGCTGCTGCTTTGATTTCCCTTGTTCTTGTTACTGAGCGTGAATGATGACTGAATGGTTTGTGAAGCATAATTGCAAAAAGTGGTTTTATTGCATTTCGTATGGAAAAGCAGAATGTCTGCAGGCTCTTTGTTTTGTTTTGTTTTTTTTGCTTCACCTCTCTTCACAATCCCGTTTCCTGGCAGACTTTTGGACATGGAGCTCATGTTTCAAAATATGAACATGGGACTGATAAAGAAGAAATTATCTTTAGTTGTCACTTACTGCATTTGAAAACTTGAGATAGCTGCCCTGTCTGAGTCAGATGAGCTCTTGGCTTTAACTGTCCTGGTGAAGCATTTGTTGGTTGTCAAAATACAGTAGTAAGGTTTTTCCTCATTATATGCCACAACGTGCACCCGGAGTCCAAAATGCTAATCCAGATTAAACATGTTTGGCAGTCCAGTAACTACATTTAGAAAACATAGTCTGCATCACAGCTTTGCTGTGTAGTCCTGTTTTTTTTTGTAAGGTTGGCAGAGAACATTTTGCCTCTACTGTGGCAGAATGAATGAAATGGAACCTGATCCTGTCTTTATTGCCAGCATGAGCAAAAATGGATATTAAAATAGTTTTCAATCAACAGCAGCACTTTAGAATAGTGGCACATCTGCAGACCTTGCTGAAACAACAGACTATATTTCAATAAGTAAAAGGGATGGATGCAGACAGCTCTTGTGAGTTTGAGACTCCAGACTGTGTCATGTTTTTGTGTCAGAGGAGACAGCTGAGCACAGGTTGTTTGTCGTCTAGACTTAATGTTTTTTCCCCTAGTGGGGTTTGTTGGGCACTGTTGTGCATAGGTTGTACATAAAACTATTATACTGACGTTACATTTTACGTTTAGAATAGATTTTTGACTTGACCCTAGAAATGAGAAGTGCGATTGCACTCCTCCTCCTCGCTTTCTCTTTTCCGTAGTTGAAGTATCTCACAGCAGGTACTTTAAACCTTTCTTCCTTTTGAAAAACAAAATACAACAACATGTTACAGGATGGAACCAGCAACAGTAAATCAAATAGTGGGTGGAGACAGACTACCATTGCAAAACCTCAATTCAGGCATTGTGGTCATGAGGGCTGCATGATTTTGAAAAAAACATCTTGTTGCAATTATTTTGACTGGTAATTCAATTGTGATGTGATTTTCAATCAGAAAATGGTAATTTTTCCACAATTTTTCTGACTTTCATTGGAATACATATTAAAAAGATTATGGTGTGATTTTTGGAGGGATATTTACCAAACAGATGTTTTCTTTAAATCTGTAGATTATGATGTCCAGGCCAGGACAGCTCTGCGATACCACAATATTTGAATTAAATAGTATTTTAAATTACACGTCGTCTTAAGCAAAAATTTCACTCCTGCGATGTAAATATTGTTGTAGTCCCTGTTGTGATTGCAAATAAAGTTTGATTAATAGTGCAGCTGTGAGGAGTCACAGAGACCATAACATTCAGGAGCTTGTGCATATATGCCGTGTTGTGAGTGTGACCACAGTGCCCAGTGATAACACATGCAAAAATGGCAGAGCAGATGTCATTATCAAACAAATTCCATATTAATAACTGTTCACAATCATTAAACTGCTTTTTACAAACAAATAGAATTTTAATTGTGCCCTCAAACGCTGATTGTATGTCTGTTTGAAAAGGAGGTTGGGGGG
>JAQLOL010000014.1:2843787-2868302 GCA_029783665.1 Naso thynnoides
TGCATTAAGGCAGTGTACTTCTGGTTAAATGCACTGTGAGCTTTTAGTGAAAGCACTGAGATAAGCTAATTATATATTTTAGAGTCTCATTAGTGACTGTTTAGCAGATTGTGATTGTGCTTCTGATAATCCCCCTTTTCTTTTTTTTACCAAAGTTGGTTTGGATGATCATAACTGCAGAGAAACTCAAGAGTTGGTGTTGAGTTCATCCCTCAGTTACTCACATTGCCGCCACCGGGTACATGTTTGATATTGCCTTTGGAGCCACACTTTGACTGGACTTTACTATAGTCCACCTGCTGATCAAGGATTTGTACCTGAAAAATGAAAACGTCATCTTTTAGATTTCCAGTGCAGACGAGACCTTGACACATAAGCTGTGAAGTCTGACACAAATCAACTGAACGCACAAACAACTGTTGATACGTGTTGCTTTGCCACATGCAGGCTGAAAGCATTGAAATCATTGAAACATAGGAAACACAAAGTTGTGCAGAATAGCTGAAATGTTCCTCATACTCATCCTCTGTACTGTTTCTTTGTGTCAGGAAGATTAAGACTTTGTTCCTCAATAGAATTTTTTAACTTAAATGATTTATTATGGCCATTAGTATCACAACTCATTGTCTTAAGTAAAACATCTGACACTTTACTTTTTTATCTCTCACACACACACACACACACACACACACACACACACACACACACACACACTGGCACTCTGTGAGCATGTGGTCCTGTAGGTTAGACAGCACTTGAAACATCGAAGGCAGTTTGGAGTTTTAGTCCATCAAACTTTTCTCAGAGGTTTCGCTGCTCTGAACGCAGAAATAAACTGATACGTTCATTCATGTCTTCGTGGGTGGAGCAACTTTATTTGTAACTTTCTAACTGTGTTTTTGGTTAAAAATAGATACACAACATCAGCCTGATGATGGCTTGAACGGTTACGTGTAGGGAAGGAAAAATGCTGTTTTCTGTTTTTTCATGTGGAAACTCTCACTAAGCTGTGACAAAAGTAAAAGTCCTGAAGCTTCGCCATCGCTCCATCAACACCTGAATCTATGAAGCAACATCATTATGCAGAAATCTACATCAGGTCTTGTTTTCAGAAGGGCTCGGGAAGTTCCTTTTTTATGTTCAAACACACGCACTTATCGAAAAAAAAAGTATTTTGGAGATTTGCACAGGTGAGGAACAAAGAACGATATAAAAACCTTAAAAAATAAACCCAACCTGTGAGATGGGAGTTTTTGAAACACTGCAAAACAGCGTTTTTACACGACGGCTGCTGGTTTGTTTGCATCACATGAACGCACAAGGATGCACATGCACGCGAGAGCATTCAGGCAGCGTAAAACAGACAGACTCCTGTCAACAGCTTCATGTTATTACACTGCTCAACAGTTGGGGGCACTAACGTGTCAGGAACCACTGTGCAGAAGAAGACTGAATACTAACAGACTAAACAATAATGCTGGATTTTTTTCCTGGCAAAGTTTTGCAATGGCAGAACTACACTCAAAATGTTGTTTAGATCTCAAAGATCAGGCTGAAGTTTACATTCTAGCTTCTTAACCTGGAATGTATTTCTTCTCAAGAAACGCCACTGGACAGAAAATGAGGTTGTGTGTCCAGGAAGCCAGCGGTCCTCCGGATCTGCCTGTCATAGTTTAAACCCTCTGATCAGATTATTTCTGCCTCCAAAGCAGCTCTGTCTCCAGAAATGTTAAAGGATCACCGGCTCTAAAGCGGTCGCCTGCAGTATGAAGTGTTAGTGTAATTCGGCTGAGGTGAGAGACAGGCTACCTTTCCACCTCCAGGTTGGTGTTTCAGGTTGTCTGTAGAACCGATCTTGGACCTGACATTCTTCAGGTCTGGCATGGGCACTGCTGCAGCCAGAGGAGCCGGCGGGCGGCTCTTCAGCGAGCCAGGAGATTTGGGCGTAGAGCGCACCACTGCCACCTTCTTCACTTTGTTGGCCTCGGCCACCGACTTCGCTGAAAGTCCTTGGCTGGAGGGAGATTTTGGAGTTCCGGGGCTGCTCTGTCCACTCTGGGCATCTTCAGCAAGCACAGAAGCAACAGATCAGAGGTTTAAAACAAGTCAAAGGTCATAAAAGAAATGATAATAAAACAACAACAACACAATAAAAACAAACTTGGAGGCTAAAGGCAAGCAAGGATCAGGCTGTGACTCTGTGGCAGCGAGGCTTAAAGTGATCTCTAATCATTTTTGCTTGATTTCTTTATTCCTTCTTACCTTTTTCATTTTTTGGAGTGGGAGGTTTCTTGGCACTAGCTGTATCACAAAAAACATGACAAATCAAAAGTAATCCTCAAATGTTATCTTATAAAATGGCAGGTATCAAAATAAAACAATTAAAAGTGGATAAAAGCAGTAAAGTCGTCACTCTGTACCTGGTTGGGCTGCAGTTCTGGCAGAAGTTTTGGCTCCGGGGGTCTGAGGCTTTGCACCAAGACTCTGAAAATTAAAAATACAACCAAAACAATAATTTAAAAAGGATTTTTTTTTTCTTCATCTTGCATTTGTGAGTGCAAAGTAAGTCCATAATCATATATGACAGAAATCTTTCACAACCCCTCTGTGATCTGGTCGAGCAAACTGAGTGTCAGACTGTCATCAGGGATGAATGGACGAGGCTTCGGTTAGTGTTTATGGCAGCTGTACAAAGTGAAGGTCTGGGTGCATTAAAACTGGCTTCCAATGAAAACCTTCAGTCTGGAGCATCTAGAAGACTTTCATCCATCCTAAAGTCCACTCAGCTCTAAACCCTACGCTGCATTCAGACCTGTACTTACTCCGGGCTGCCTGGGCCCTGTGCTGCTGGCTTTGATGGGGATGGAGCTGGGGCCATTTCGGGAGGAAGCGAGAGTTTTGTTGCCCACGCTGACAATGGGTGGTCTTTTTAGGGAAGAGGTTGGTTTGGTTGCAGTTTGACTCTTTTTCATGAAGAGGAAAAATGAATGAAAAACAAAAGGTCTAATGACAATGAACATAAAAGAAGAAGGGATTGAACAAATGAGAAATGAAGAAAAAGAACAAATATATTTAACAGATAAAGGGATTGTTCTGCCTTATGACAACGTGGGTCTTATTCTGGGTTTTACTTTCTTTGCAGCGTGTTACAGCACAATGAGAATGTGTCTCTACTTTGACTTTTTCTCATGGCAGCCACTAGAGGTCCTTCTCAGGTGAACATAACTATAGATTACTTTAGGAATTTTCTAACAACCGACAGTCCAGCCATACAACAGGACTCAGAGATACAAAAGTACAGTAACTGATAAAAGCTGCAGAAAATTGTTCCTCGTGTAATGAAGCAGAAACATCCGTCCAGTGAAAGAAATGGGGGACACACAGACTTTAATAATATTCTTGTTCACAAACCTTCTCTGCAGAGCCGTTATCCATCTTTGCTTGAGCTGCAGACAGAAGAGAGAAAAGCAGGATTTAAACTTTTTAAACTCACTTCTTTTGATATCTGTAAACCCTGATTCAGATCCACCGGAGTGAAATGAGACGTTTGCTTCCAGTGTGTGCCTGAGCACATTGTCATGGCAGAGAAACGAAATCAAATGTTGATGATGTAAAGTGTGCAGCATGCATGGTGACACAAAGTGCTCATGGGAAACCAGAAAGTGGCTTTTTGGGCTGCATAACCAGCAGAGTGAGAAGAGATGGAGAGATGAAACAAAAAGCTAAAGTGGGGAGGGAGGACAACACGCTTCTCCTCGGGTCAAAGTTAACGTCCATAAGAACGCGAAGGGAGAGTGCAGCATGACATACGGTAGAAGCTGCGTTGTAAAAGAAAGAAGTGGGAGGAGTTAACTGAAGAGGGCTCTTAACTGGTGAACATGACAGCAAACAGACCTTTGAAAACAGCAACCGGCACCAAAGACTTTCTGGCTGCAGGGCTTTGGGGAGGTGTTTTCTGGAGTTCAGCTATACCGGAGGTCTGAGCCACTTTGCTCCTTATGTCTAAGTCATCAGAACTGTCAGGCTTTGAATTGCTGGCCCTGTGTTCAGATGAGTCACTGCTGCTGTTTTCGGTCTCTGTGCCAGATGTCATTTTGGGAAGAAGGCGATCCGTCTTGGAAAAGTTCCTGCTGCTATGAGCTCCATAAGGATCCTCTAAACAAGAGTCAGAGATGCAGTAAGACAGATTTTGGGCAGAAGGGGGCTGTTGTGTTTCTGGGCTGATATTTCTGCGTTCAAAGTCACTGCAGGACTTCAAAGCTGCATCTGCAGTCACTTCATCTTTTGTGATTTCTGAGATGATCTCCTCTCCTCGATGAGCCCACAAACCTCTGTCTCCGATGGATGTCAGGTCTTCCAAAGCAGTGCTGCGAACCAGAGACAAACTCCTCATTTCGGTCAGGCACTCGGAGGCGTCCAGGCTGATCGCCCTCTGAGAATCCACAGCTCCAGCCCACTCAGGGCTCCCCCTGCTGGCCGGTACGTCCCGTCTTATTTTTGACCTGCTGCTGAGGTCTTCAGAGGCCCATAAGGAGTCACTTAGCCTCTTCCCACATTCTCCCACTGCCTCATTTCCTGGGTCTGAGGAGCAGGAAGCTCCCACGAGGTCAATGCCCTCCCCAGCAGCTCCGTCTTCAGCAGGCCTCGATGCATTGCCCGCAAACGCAAACTCACTGCAGACCCCAGAACCAGGCTTCGCTACTTTGTTTGGAAAGCAGATTAATGATGACATTCACAGAACTTGTTTTCCATCTCCCCATTGAACCAAACCAAAAATAAATGAATGAATGAATTAAACTAAATAAATAAATGAAAGAAAGAAGTGAACAAAACTGACCAGTCGATGTCAATCAGGAAAACAAAAGTTTATGAGCCAAAAAAACACCAAAGAACTGAGAGAGCCATGATGCAAGAGACATGATCAGTGATGGAAACAGACCTGCGGCCACATGAACATAAAATGAGACGGAAATGAAGAGTAATGCATCACACTGGAGTGACAGAACAGATGATGCATTCCAGTGAACAAAATAAACAACAGACCGCTGAAATATGTATTTTTACTGTAAGAACATGATTCAAATATGGTATGAAGTCTTCCTGAACTCCTGACTGTAAAATATTGCATTTCCTAAATTAGCTTTTGGACAGACTTTGAACTGTTTCGTCATCTACCTTTACAGTCTGGAGTGCGAACCCACAAGATAATAAAAAATATATGATTAAAACAGTTATATATTGAGATGTTCAACATTTAAATGATGCATTAATCAACTCAAAGTAAAAAAAAACATCAGATCATAAATTTGTCAGTTAAATTTAATTAAATATCATCCTTTAAATTACTGAGTGATTGATGGAAAAGAAAAAAGTTTTAAACATTAATTCTTTTTTCCAACACATTTCCTCTTTACAGCTAAAATGAACATTAACTTAGAGTTTTTAAAGTTGGTTCTCACAGCAGGAAGTTGTTTTCATCATACACGCTTCAATAAACCAACTGAACACGACCTGCAGCCTGCGAACAGCAGACAGACAGTCAGAGGTTAACTGCTGAACATGTGCAGCATTTAGCTGCTAAAGAGGCCACAACAAGAGGGAATCGTGGATATTAATCAGGTTTATTAATACCCAATTGAAAATTACCCCTTAAATGGTTTAACCTGATGATTAGCTCTAATTTAACCCTGTGAGTGTGACTTGTAACTCTGGTGAAAGACAGTAGCAGCAATTTATGAGAAATCTCTCAACATGCATCATACATTCACATACATTCATCTCCTGCAGTAAATAAATTCAGAGTAAGTGAGATCAATAAACGTCAAAGAGCCTACCTGTTGATGCTCCTCCTTCTGCGGCTGCTGGACGAACATCATGAAAGAGATGGAAAAGACATTAGAGCATGATCAGTTACGGCCGTCTGTCATTCACCATTCATTAACTTACTCACTGCAAAGGAATCAATAGAAAGCCCACGAAGAGCACGTGTTCAGTTAATGCACAAAGCCCACAGCAAAGAACTGTTAAACAAATCATTCAAAAGCAAAAGAGAAAATAGCAGAGAAATCAGGTTTCCACATTTTCTATGGAAGTGTGAGAGGGTGCAGCAGAGCCACAGCTGAGCTGCTTGTGACATTAATCTGACCTTCGTCAAGACTGAGAGCTGCTACTGTTCGACAAATCACACAAGTTCTAAATCAGCCTATGGTTTGGCTACGTGCTTTTATTCTGACACATCCAGGATGTGACCACCTTCCTGTTTAAAAGACATGTTTGAGTCTGCCTATTTTCATGCTGCTGTTCTGAGAGGAGCAGAGCGTTAACCATCAAGCATGAAAGAAGAAGATTCAGGCAACAGAATAAAAAACCCACTTTAAAAAAACAAACAAACAAACAAACAAAACTTTGTGCCAGTAAAGATGCTGAAAGAAAAAGATGAAAATGATAAAAAGCTTCATTTTACCATCAGGACAAACATAAATGCAGCGGCTAGCTTCAATTCCTACACTTAATAAAGGAAGAACTCAACATTTTGGGAAAGGCTAATACATACATAGATCATACGATCTCTTGTTTCTGCATGTTTAACCAGCAGCCGACCAGTTAAGTTCCAGGTCATGGTAATTCTTGGTGTTGTATCAGAAGCAGCTGGACTTTTTGAGGTTCTTGAAGATGTTTTGCTTCTCAACCAAGAAGCGTCTTCACTCCCTTCTTCTTCTACAAACTGTGATTCTGCCTGATCTTTACACAGATGCTAGCTGTTTCCCTTTGCTTCCTGTCTTCATGCTAAGCTGCGCTAACCGGCGACTCACTGTAACCTCACATTTACAGATACAGACAGTGGAATTAATATTCTCATCCGACTCTCAACAAGGACGTAAAAACGTGAGCTTTTCCCAACATGTGCAACTATTCTTAGAGGATGCTCAGAAAACAACTGAATGCACAAGCAGCTGCAGAGAGGCAGAGCTGAAGGAGCGGAGGCGTACCGAACTGCGCCTCATCACCACGTGAGGCGCTCTTTATTTCTGAGAGCTCAGCTGTAACACTGCCGTCTTCTGCGGACGTCTCTGCTGTGGGATAAATGATGTCAGTCAGTCAGAAAACTTGACTCCTAAAGGTCCACATCCAACTGCGACTCTCCACAGGTTTACTCGCTGAACTGACACTCCTGACCGAGGCTTTGTTGGAACAGGTCAGCTGTGATATTTCTCATGTTTGCACACTCAGAAGCTGTTTAGCTGATCAAGGAAGCTCTCCAACCTGATGACCTTCTATTTCACTCGGCTTTGGACTTTCTGTCACTCAGTATCGATGATCAAAGCGTGCTTGACCCAGAGTGGAGCCGCTGTGGCTAATTCTCACTGGCACAGAGGGAGCCGTTATTTTCCATGTTAGTCACTGATCTGTGGCACCACTGTTCGTTCTCGTGCTGACTCTGAGGTGATAACAGGCTCTTACTGCACTTTGTTTTTCAGTGACAGCCCAGTGACATGTACCTCGCAAGCTGGAAATATCAGGCAATGAGCAGGTTTAAAGCACACGTTAGCATTTAGCGGAGACGCTAAAAATCAGGAAAACTGTGTGGTACAAGAAAATCAACAAACTTAAAACCAACATGCCTCCCAAAACATCTCTGAAACAAAGTAAAAGTTATCAAGAAAAAAGCAGAAATTAACAGATAAACTGCACACAAAGTGAGACATGCTGAGCTCGGCTCGGCTCGGGTTGCAGTAACGTGGGGTTTAAGCTTCATGACATGAGGAGAGCAGGCGTTCGTACCAGGAAGAACCTCGTCATCACAGCTTCTGCTCTCTGGCTGAGAGAGTTCACACACAGATTTCAGCCCATTTTCACTGAGAGCAGCTTCCTCCTCTGTGGATCAAATGTAAAGTGGAGGTCAAACTCGAGGTTCAACGGACAATGTTTCTGTTAAACACTGAGCAAAGAGAGCACATCCCGTGTTCAGGTGAGCTGTGAACACAACTTGAAATTATTAAGACTTTCAACTTTCAGTGTTACACAGTAAATAAGACAAACAGGCACCTTAGTGTCTAATGACAACAATAAACCTTCTGTGACAATTTTTAGGGAAAGATTTATTGTGTTTTTTGGAGGTTTTCGTTGCTCATTTACCCAGAAAAAATGTATCAAGGAAAACAAGCAATTACACAATATTACAAGACAAAAAACACATCAAACCTGGTGTCTGAAACCAACAGAGTTCATGATGAATCAGGTAAAATCACGTTCAAACTCCTCACATGAGAGCTGCCCCTTCACACAGACCACATTAAAAGAACTGAATTAATTCTACGATAATAACGGATGATATCGTCTTCATAAATGTGGGACTGTTGGGCTGAAGACTGCAGTGACGGTCTGAGCTGTTCGCTCAGACGTTTTGTGATCTATTTTAAAACGGCCTGAGTGACTGAAACAATGAGCTTTGACGCATTCACTACATGTTCATATTCACAGAGCCGTAGTGAGAGCAGAACTTTAATCCATGAGGAAGAAAACCTCATTTAAAATCTCAGTGACGTTTGAAACTGCATTAATTAACTAAAAATCAGCTTTTCTTAACAGAAGGTCATGAATGCATGATCATGAGATTTTGGTCAGATCTGTGAAAACTGTAAATAACCAAATTTTCTTTCAATCAAATTTTACGTAAGTAACTTTCCCACATTCCTTTACATTAATCGGGACCACCAAACTAACTCTATATGTCACACGCTTTTTTCCAAAGTCACAGTTCCTACTCAGCTACGTCTTATACTCAGACAGATCAGTGAAATACTCACTTTGTGCTTCAGCGTTGATTAACGTGCTGCTTATCTCTGCAGATGCACCTGACTCTCTGAGCTGCTTCCTGTTTGCACATGAGATGATGGGAAGAGGAAACAGGGAGAACGACTGCACTAGCGAGGGCTGTAAACTGGGGAAAGCTAGGCTACGCACTAATTGGCCATATGGTTCATTGGGATGAGAAGAGAGAGACTGAAAGTGACGATTAGCTGCACACTGAACATCTGTGAGGCTGTTATCGTTTATTTTCACATTAATGATCCGTCCAGCCTTTCGGAGTGTTGATGTTTTCTGTGCATCACTGACAGCCTGATTGTTTCTGAGCTGAATTGGTAGCGAACGGTGACACAGGGCGGACAGGGCTCGTTCTGAAGGGCTCTGACCCAGATGCCTGGATTACAGAGCGCAGTGCAGCTGCAGTCGGGCACTCAGGGTCAGTCAAGCATGTCTTGTGTTCATTATGTAAAGCTGGATTAAAACAAAGGCTCAGCTCTTCCCCCAAATCTGCACAGACGATGTGACTTTCAGGAAACTGTACGAGAAAATATGAATCCTGCTCTTTGAGATCGACTTTAAGCTGTGGACCCCCAAGTTACACACAAGTCATCTGGGCCATATCATTCTTATCAGCTATAAGCAGTGCATTAACAAGTAATAAATTATTTATGATATCCTGTAATGTAGTTCTACACACATATCAGAACATGTTTCATGTTATTAACTGAAGTATTTGTGAACAACTATGGTTTTTTATTTGAAGACTTTTATTTCTCTAAAATTCCAACTGTGTTAAATATTATATTATCACTCATTAAAACTCAGTAAGAAGTTACATACAGTTAAAACAATACGTCATTAAGTGTGAGCTGAAGCATTATGTAACTTGTGTTCCTGAAAACTTGCTGACTGAGAAACTTGTCGAAGTGCAACTTAGCGTGAATCTCTGTATTGTCTGACAAAACGATAGGAGGAGAGTGAGTGATGTCATCAGGATTATGTCACCCTGTTCAGAGTGTGAAAAAAAACGAGCCCTAAATTTTAATCAATGGGACAACTGTGTCGCTGCAGCAGGAGAGCGAGCGCAGGAGGCTGCTGCAAAAAATCACCTGCAGGGTTGGAACTTTGCTGAAGCATGATGGGACATCATCTGGCGAGGAGCAGTGTTGACCAATCGGATACATGCACGCCAGCGTTACTTTGTTATGAGGAAGGACTCCTAAACCAACCAGATTTGACTCTTTGTCAATAAAATGAATCACGCTCAAAGTAAGAGTGTGAGGAGGTGGAGAGAGAGTCTGTAACTAAAACCGTAGCTGTAACGTCCTTCCTGTTTCTGTATCTGACAAAACTTCAGACTGATGATTCTGCTCCTCAATTTGGACTTCTTGAATAACGTTTTATCATCTTTTGGTAGCTAGCAGCATGCTGCTTTTGGTGTGAACGCACACTTCTTCTGTTAGTGAGTTTCATTATTTAACTGAGGAGGCTCCTCTTTGAAGGTTGTGCGCATGCGTCTGTTCTCGACATGTCTGACCTTTCATTTTGGC
Organism: Naso thynnoides; assembly: GCA_029783665.1. Lineage (NCBI taxonomy): Eukaryota > Metazoa > Chordata > Actinopteri > Acanthuriformes > Acanthuridae > Naso > Naso thynnoides. The sequence continues at coordinate 2,854,146 of JAQLOL010000014.1, forward strand.
GTCTCCGGGGCTTCTGTGTCCCATCTGGACCCCGTTCTCCTGGTGGTGCTGGTCACTGATGGTCATGTTGGCTAAGCTGGAGCTCATGGTGTCTCCAGAACTGAAGCTGTTAGAAGCGTTGTTCACGTAGTCCATTGCCAGTCACAGGTCAGGCTGCGAAAGTTCGAGAAATGAAGATGAGGACAAAGTCCAGGCTGTGTCACACGATTCACGACAAGTTACTGATGTTACATGTAAAGCAATGGACCAGAAAACCTGCTTTCAGGACCAAGATTTAGTGACGGCGTACTTCATGGACACCAGTCCGTCACCATGAAATGTAAACAGACACTGTGTCTGTGAAAAGCAGTTATTTATACATGGTGACACCGGGTCAGTGCTTCATGTTACTGCCCGACAGATAAAAATAGGCCCTTCTGCCCCCGTGAACGTCGTCCTCACACGTTGCACTTCCTAAACAACCCCCTCCAAACAAGTGCAGCACTTGTGTCTCATGTACCGCCGCATTTCAGCTCAGAATAAATCATTAAGATGCTAATATGAGCATGCAACAGGAGTGAAAGCTCATAGTCCCAACATACTGCCTCCACCAGCAACATGTGAACTGAGTCAAATCTCATAAAAAGAGGATTACACGTCAGATTAAAGCCCAGCTTCTAGTTACATCAGCAGTTTTAAGTTCGAATCAAATTTATTTCACACACACACACACACACACACTCAAACGGCTCTTTCAGTGTTTGTATGTTGATGCAGATTTGTGAGGCTCTGATCTTTGTTTCCGTTGGCATGTCTACATGACACAAAAACACGACTCTGTTTAATCTGTCCGAGGTTCTGTTGAACGTCCACAGAGACGCTAACACTGTTCATAATGTTACAAATGATTATTGGTCAACACACAGTTTGATGGAAATGAATCAGCATCGATTGAAAATGTTTCTTTCAGTGGTTAACTCATTCTACATTTCAGGAGAAAATATTCCACTTTTTGCTCTACACTAAGATCTGTTTATTTGACAGAGTTAACAGCTTTTTTTACAGATTATTTTCTAATGTACACAAAATATAAATTATTATCTTCAATATTAATCATTTCATTGTCAGTAATGAATGTAACACATTTTTGGGTAACACTTGATAATAACTACACACTTTTAGGCATTAGTTAAGCATTAGTTAAGCATGAATAAAAACTGAATTATCATTTATAAAGTATTGTTCCGACATGAAAAGGGTTAGAGTTACCCTTACCCCTAACTCTAACCCCAACCCGTTTCACGTAGGAACAATGCTTTACAGATGATAATTCAGTTTTTATTAATGCTTAACTAATGCTTAACTAATGCTTAACTAATGCCTAAAAGTGTGTAGTTATTATAAAGTGTTACCCATTTTTGTATTGACCAGTACTTGAGTATCTTTATTTTATGCTACATTATGCTTCTACTGCAGCTCAGTTCAGATCAAAACATTGTACTTTGTACTTCTTGTACTATTTTCTGATACCTTTAGTCACTTTACAGGCTCAGATGAATTATACAAAATTTTAAAAATAAATAAATCATGATGTGTGACTATTGATAAAGACTTTATTGATCAGCTGCACAGGAAAGTCACTCACATTAGCTCCACATTTACCAGCAGCAACATTGGAGTTTTAATTATACACCAATATTACTGTGAAATGATACTATTGCTTTGAACATAACATGTATTTGAATGTTGATACTTTACAGCATGGTGGTTAACATGCAGCACCATACAAACACATGTGACATCAGAACAAAACTTGTACATTTTCACATTTTGTTCATCACTTCAGTTTAATCTTTGCATGAACGGTTACACACTGTACCTTTACGTAGGATTTGGTTTGCCCAACTTCAGTGTTAGTTGGTATTTTTACATGTTTGAATTGGTACTTAAGGATCTGAGTACTTCCTGCACCATGCAGCGACGTGACGACACCAGACGTAATTGACTCTTTACAGACAGCAATGCCTAAACTGTCGCCATGGTTACTCTGGCCAATAAAAGCTTCTCCACGGACACTCTTGGCTGAGCTATGTGACCCTCCCTCCGTGTGCCTTCATATCTCCTGACCTTGGATGTTTAAACAGCATTCCACATTTGGTGCAAGTGGCATGAACAGGAGAAAGTGACGAGCACGTGAGCTGAAAACTCTTGAAGACAAGCTGCTGCTCATTTCTGCTACTGTTGTAAAATGTGAGGAGAGAACTGGAGATAAATCAAAACTCAAAACAACGATGATCTGGTCATTCATATCACAATCAATCAAATGAAATATTAAAATATCATTATCAGCAATTGATTTGTGAAGTGTTCTGCTGTAATACTGTGTTCAGTTGGACCCGTGGCTCATTATTTATACTGGTGAAATAAAAGAGACACGATATGATGTTCATAGATTCTGCGTGATCTTGCAATTTTGTTTCCAGGGCTGCAACTAACAATTATTTTCATTATCAAGTAATCGATTAAGCGTTACCATGAAATGTAAGAAAAGTGCTAGAAATGCTCATCTCAGTTTCCCAGAGCCAAATGTGACGTCTTCAGATGGCTTCTTTTGTCTGAACAACAGCCCAAAACACAAACACTCCTCATGTACCTTCATAAATGACACAGGAAAGCAACAAACCCTCACATTTAAGACACTAAACCAGTAATTCCTCTCAGCTTTTTATTTGAAAACGACTAAAATGATTAATCGACTATCAAAATAGTTATTTAATAGTTAATTAATTTTCAATTGCAGCTCTATGTGTTTTAATCTCTGCTCTCTTCTGGATTTTCAGTCCAGTCAGTTACTTACCAGAGTGAGAATTATTCTACATTTTCTGTGTCTACTAACAAGTTTGATCACAGTCTGAAGGATCTTCTTCCTGTGGGCCACAGAGCTCCATCCTTTACTAAAAACTACCAAAAACTCATCAATGAGCCAGTGTCACATTGTAACACACACACACACACATACACACACACACCATCCTACTGCCACAAAGAGTCAATAGAGCATCAAATGTAAATAAATCCATCACTGAAAATAGTCCCAAACAAATCCACTATTTCCTTCTGTTTTAGTCCCATTTGATAAAATCTGCAAAGACCACCAGGCTAACAGCATCAATTGGCCCTTTTTAAAGATAAAATTGTCATTTTGTGATTCATGTTAAAAGGTTTACCTATGATAACATGGCTGACCTGCTGTTCTGTTGATGTAAGTTCATTTTGTTTGGTGTTATTTAGCCAAAGTCAAAGTCACTTTTTGTTCCTGTCGTCATTCTCACTCCCTGCAGAAGCAGCGGCTGTTAGTGGCTGTTTGTTTTGATAGACAGATGCTTCATTTAAAAGTTGTTGTTTCTGTAAGTTCACTTACACCAGCCTGTGCAGCTGCGTCAATCCCCTCTACACTGGATGTCATTATCGTGGTCGTGTCTTCTGTAATTTTTCTGGCACTGGTGGAGGAACATAACGTCCCCATTGTTAATCCTGCCCTCAAAGCCCTGATTGGCTCTGCTGGTTTTCCAAATTGAGGAAGCGGCCGCCAGTGAGCACAACAGCAGAGCCATTTGAATCAGTGAAATTATCAGAAATACAGGCAGCGATTCAAAGGTCTGGAAGCAGGCTGAGAGCCACAGACAGGACAGGAGGGTGAGACCGTTCTGAGAAACTGACGTTGTTGGTTCAGTCTTTTCTTGGGATTTGTTGACAAGACAAAAACCAGAACATCAGATTGTCTCTTTAAAAAAAGGCAAAGCTGTGCTTAAAAGAGAGGATGTTTCAAATGGACGGGTGATGTTTGTGTCCAATAGAAAGTCTGATGAATAGTGTACTGTCAGTGCTCACACTCAGCTCAGGGACAAAACTGCCATTGTAGCGTCACACATGACAGAATCCAAACAACAAGAGAGCTGCACACTTGCCAGCAGAGACAATCTCTGTGAGAGGCCGTTCACTCTGTGTCCGGGAGCTCAGACACTTTAAGAGCAAACAGACAAACTCAAGATAAGAACTGGATCCTTTAGCTGTTCAACTTGTGTGAGGAGGGATTGAACATTAGTCATTTCATGGTTATACGACAGGACACGGTGTCACATAGTGCAGCTGGAGTTCACTCTGCAAACATGAGAGCTCTTATTTTCATTAAGACTCCCGTTTGTCACTCACTGTTTGAAGGGCTGCAGACAGGACCGCACCCTCCTGCTGCTTCGCTTTGGGACAAAACAGGCACACAAATTTCACCTCTTGCAGAAAAGGAGCCTGACAGTGTCTTTGTGGCAGTTTCATGAGGGGGGAAAGGCTCCGAGGTCTGCTAATGCAGCTTTTCCCTCTCAGGGGCGTGTGAAAGTGAAATCTTGGCACAAGCCTCCTGAGCAAACGGCTAAGTCGGCTCTGCAAGCAGCTCAGTCAACAGGGATGTTGACACAGCTCCAGGAGCAAAGAGCACACAGCCACACACGCAGCCTGACGGCAGGTTGGAGCCCAAATTACAACTGTGATGCAACAAAGAGGGAAAAACGTTAACTTCTCCTGAAGGAACGCCACCGATTTCACACATACATGTCACTTTTGAAACCAGGAGACTGAAGCATCATATGTTCTGTCACTCCGCAGGACATTTGTGTGAAATAATAATTATTCACTGTGTGTTGGGTTCAGTGTCGAGTCAACAGACGGGTCGTCTTTAAAAGTCCTTGTGTCGTCTCAAAAACAATCACAAACCCACAAACAGTTTCCTTCAGAGAGGAAAAGAGAGAAATTCCAAAACATTAAAAAAAGGAAAAGAGAAATTATGGGATTATGCTCAAAAACTTATTTGAATGGGTTTTTGTATCTGGCCTGAATCATTTAATTAACTGATGAGTCAACATTGAGAAGTGTGTGATTGCTAAATGATTAAAACAAGCCAGAAAGGGCAAACATTCTCTGTTTCCACCGTCTGCTTGGGGAGGAGCTGCTGTGCTATTTTAGGTTTTCAGCTTTTTGGACAAAACATCTGAAAATGAGACAAATGCAGCGATGGATTAATCAAGAAATCATCTCATTATTTCAGCTTGAGTCCAGGTCAGAAAATATTCCTGAACTCTGACATACATGACGTTGTTAGGAGGGGTTGGGTGTTAAAGTGCTCATCCATTATATGTCAGAAATCCTGCAGAAAGCTCCAGCTGAAGTCTTCAAACTGCTTATTTTATCTGAGCAGCAATAAAAAAGACAGATATTCCATTTTGACAAGAGACAGAGAAAAGCAGCAAGCTGTCGCATGTGAGCAGGACAGAGAATATTTACCATTTCTGATGACTCCAAATTGCTGATTGATTTAATGTCTTTGACTAATTGCTTCATCAGCTAAAAGACTCAGCACTAAAACAGATCAAACCCAAAACAAAGGCGTGCATCTGATGCCGTGCATCATCCTGCCAGTTCACTACCACTGCTTGTAGCTCAGCTGAGAGATGAGGATGCTGCTCTCATGCTTGACTGCTTCTGTATCTCTGACCTACTTTCCTTATCGTTCCCTCTCTGTGTGTGTTCGGCCTTCCAGCCTCCGGCAGCCACACACTCACTCTACCTTCATGTGGGCGCAGCCCTGCAGTGGAGGGGCTGAAGGTGGAGCCCGTTTCCATTTTGCCCTCCATCTACGAGCTGGAGGGGAAAACTTCCTGCAGGGCCGGCCGGCCGGCTCGCGGCCTCCTGCTCAGCAGCTCCTGGCAGCTACAAACACATCCAGCAGCTCTGATGCTTCGCAGCAACACCGCTGGATTATTTTTCACTTTTGTTTTTATTTGCCCAGGATCCCAACCACACCCTGCTACCCGTCCTCACATCCTCCTTCCAGTTCAAAGCCTCTTAAACAAAATCATGGTTATATAATCAGTCTGCAGAGGAGTAAAAGACACAGCACGACATCATGAGTTTACTGTCCTGCAGCGTAGGGTTCAAAACATGTGCAATAAATGTGTTGTCATGGAGCAGAGTGACGTAAACGACCACTCCGCTGCATGTTTCAGTATGTGCGCACACACACACACACGCGCACACACACTACTAACCGAAGTCTTTATCAGCATGGTGCCGGTTAACTGCGTACAAAAAAGCAGTTAAAGTCACGGTGGCATTTCTTCTTCTCTTTAACGAGATGATGGTGCATTTGAAAAGACGTCTGAGCTCCCTCTGGCACAGATTTCAGCTTCGTCAATTTTATCTGGTCTTTTTCTTACTGTGCATTCATTATTAATCTGCTTATTATTTTAGGATTAGTTGTTTATTTCTTTAAAATGTCACAAAATTGAGAAAAGTGTTCATTACCTTTCCCAGAGGTCGAAATTTGTGTCTTCATACTGTTTTGTGTTTTTGTCCATAACCTAAATATGTTAGGCTGGACTCATAAAACAGAGAAAAGCAGCAAATTCACAAAACATGTTGCATTTAGCTACAAAAAAAAAGACAACTATCAACAGATTACTTGACTAATTATTTTTGTAGATGTTTGAGTGAGACAACAAATCTAAATAACTTGTCTTGAAGCTCCACTGCACAGAGGTCGTTTCAGTGATGGTGGCTTTGCCGGCCTAAGCTCTCCGGGCAGCTCCTTCCAAAATGAGGCTGGCTGGACGTCGTCACCTCTGGACTCGAGCCGACCGATGCAAAAACCTCCGTCTCTGCTAATTGGAGCGTTTCAGTTTGGACTCATTTCATTATCTCTGACGTCTGAAGCTTGGTTTCTGAAGTTAATGACACGATGAAGAAAAAAATGACACTTCACTTAAACTTGACAATGTTGCAGTTTCGGATTTTCATTCAAATGACTGAAGAATTATTTAAGCTAATTCTTAGATCCATTTGGATGCTCCACCTCTGAATAACTGTGCCTGTTTACCAGGTAAATGGGGCAGAAGTTAAATGTATCTAATCTAGAAGAACTTTTCCTCCCAGCAGCTTCTCGGCAAACTGAGGAAGTCACAAGTCATCTTCAGATTGATCTTTTCTTGTTACACACGTCTAAGCTTCCTGAAGCTGTGATGTTCAGCCTGTGAAGATCTGGGACTGATGGGAAATGGGGCTAAATAAAAGCCAAAACATGGCCTCCATACTGGCTGGGAGGACGTCCCCTCATGGTCAGTGTGGACAAAAATGACCACAGCAAACCTGCCAAAACGTGGACATGGAGGCATTGTTTCAGAGAAACTCTTCACACATCCTTTGATTGGAAGTGTTGAGCAGGTCTTTGCAGGGGAGAGGCTCGTCAGTGTTCACTGTGTGCAGCTCGTTTCTGCAGTCGCAGCTCATGCCAAAGCACTGCAGAAACTTGCAAAAGGCTGTCTGCGTGGTTCCAGACATGAACAGAATGCCACTGAGATGTCTTTCATTCCTTTCACGATCATCTGGCCCACTGGAATGGGCCACGGACCACAACACGCCCGTTTCTCTCCTTGTTGCAGAAATCAATGTACACAGGAACCTGCTTGTTCCCATGAGGATGGAGGGATGGAGGGATGGAGGGAGGTGTGTGGAAGCAGAGATCCTCCGCCCATCAAACCACAGGTACGACTCTCTCTGCACGCCAGCAGCGCATTAAGCTCTGCTGTTTGCATGCGGTCTGGAGGGTTTCATGTTGAAAGGCTTTTCATGCACCTGCAGCCCAGATCCTGTCCGCTGACCCCGGGAGGATTACTACAGAGCCCATATGTGTCAGATAAGCAGCCTGCGTCGCTGCTCGGCTGTGAGGAGACGCTGCGCTGCTGTGCGGACTCTCCACTGCTGGTCACATGAAAAATGGGCTTGGCATTTGCGCACAGGCGCCACATCATTCCGATTCCCCAAAGTATCTGCTCTCAAAAAATGTAAGAATAGGACCGTCGAGCAGGGATGTAAGCAGCACGGCGGGGCCCTCTTTCGCACTGCGTGCAGGATTCCTGGTTTTGAATAAAGGCTCCGTCTGCGCTGCACGGACAACAATGCTTGAAACCATTTAGGGCCTCAGATGCGAGAAAGCAGCGAAAGATCCAGAATGAGAGGAGGGAAGCAGCAGCAGCAGCAGCAGCAGCATGCAGAGTCTGTCCAGCCACACAGTCACAGTGGAACTGCGCTCAAATGACACGACACAAAGAAAACAACATTCACCTGCAACTCTAACCCAAATATCCCAGTATCGACACTACTGTCTCCTTGTGAGCCTTTATCAATGAGATTATAAGTATTCAAGCGGATTAGTCTTGTCAGACGCGCAGGGGCGATGTGAGTGCGGCGGAAGCGAAGCAGGTCCCGCGCTGCGCGGTGATGGAGACATTTTGGTTGTTTTGCGGTGGATGAGGAGAAAACACGCTGAGCGCCGTGTGTGTGGGGAGGTGACGGCTCCTCCGGCGCTGGAGCAAAAACACGTTTGTGGGTTTTACTGTAAATGAGGATCGACGCGGGTGGGCACGCACACAATGAACGCCTGATTTAAAAACCCTCAACAGGCGAAACGAGCCGCGGCGGCAGAATGTGACAAACGATGCGAGAGACGTGGATGGGATTCATGGGCATGAGGCCCAACCTCTCCTTCCTCATGCAAAAAATATTAAGTGACAAGACGAATGCCGATGGAGAATGACGCCGCAGCCTCCGGCTCGCATGCAGCCGCTCGTCGTGAGCGTCGGGTCGGATGGCGGGAGGCTGGATCCGTCGGAAGACACAAATATGTCGCTTTTTCTTACCTGAGTGCAGACAGCGGTGTTGTGTCTTCAGCGGCGGTCGCTCACCGGGATCACTCAGCTTCTCCTGGCGGTGCAGCTGCAGGCCGGAGGGGGGCGCTGCGGAGCGGCGACTGTCTGCTCTGAAATGCAGCCTGTGCGCTCGGAGCGGCGCTCGGTCCGTCTGCAGCAAACCCAACGTTAACGTGCCACGCTCCGTCAGTGACGTTAGTATTCCGAGAGGCTTCCTGTCTGACTTATGAGTAGTTTTACTCTTGCTTCTTTTGAATATTCATTTCGATTCTGACACCTTTGTGCTTTTATACAAAATATTTTACTTTTAATGAGGCTTTTAATGCAGATCTTTGATTTTCAGTGTTTCTACATGTGGTTTAATTTGTATTACTTATATTGAAGGTCTAAATTCTTCCTTTAACAGACCGTTTTAACCATTGTAGGCCTATTCATCATTCTGTAATGTAACTGAATAATTTTATTCAATATAGTTACACGTTAGGTTTGGCCCTACTTTTACGCACACTTAATTTTTAATAAAAGACTGAGTTTTCATAGTTTCATGAATGTATTTTTAGGATAAATATGTTCAGTATCTTTCTATATCTGAATATATATTTGGATCATTAGCCCACATCCTCTATCAAGCAGCATATTTCAAAGAAATATTCAGTTCATAACATAAAAGGACAGAAATGTTAATGGATTAATAGCTGATGGTTTTGCTGTAGGAAACATGCAGACGAGCAGCAGCAGCAGATCAGTGTGTGTTGGAGGTCTGAGGGTCAGAACAGTGAAGCCTTGTGTCGCTGCTCTTTCTCTGGCCTCTCACTGTCACACACTGAGTGCCAACTTTCACACACAGCTGAGAAACCAGCAGCGGAATTACTGACAGTTAGTTCTGGGAATGTTGAAGCTCTGATGTGTTTCTCTCCTCCTTTCTCTTTCTTGTTCCTCCTTTGCCTGTCTGGAAATGTGCCCAGTGCAACAGCTGCCGCTCGCTGTGTGGCTGAAGATGATTGGATTTGTCCTGCGGTGGGAGTTCACTGTGGGCCAGGTGCTGCTGTGGGATCCTTCTCAGGCTCCAAATCTCTTCTAACACACCCCGTCAGTGTGTCAGCAGTGTGTTCACCTGGAGAAGCCACTTCATGGGCTGCAGGACTTTTCATTATTTCAATGCACACTACAGGAAGTGGAGCTGAGAGAGTTGAACAAGGAGAAGGTTTAAAGTCAGCCGGTCTTGATGTGAAAGGAAAAATGTGACGTTTATACAGAGAGTTAGAGGAGAAGATTTATTCATTTCTGTAGAGTTACTGTGAATCCACAGCCAGCAGCTGGTTAGCTTTAGTTACCAGTGAAAACCAGCTCCAGATGATTTCACTCTTAAATGTTTTTTTATGTGTTTAACAAATTTCCTTCAACATCTGCTGCAGAAAAATGCAACAGCCACATTAATGCAGGAGTTATGAAGGTTTTTTTTCCTGTAGGAGTATTTTAGGATCAATATATAAGGATAAATATATAGGATCAGATTACTTTTCCTCCTCTGTTGCAATGTGCTGAGTGTTTGCAGGTTAAAGTACTTGCAGTTTCTCACTTTTTTTAAAGGTAATATTTGTTTGAATAAGTTTTAACCAGTTCATTAGCCTACTAAATCCTTTAAGAAATTCTGCAGATGCACGTCTTTTGTTGCTGCTGCGTGTGTGAGGGTGAGTGTGTAAAAAGTGAAGGGACACACCGAGATGTCGAGAGATCAATTCCCTGAGATCCACAGCCTCATTTGAACATCCATAAAGCTCAATAAATGAAGGTAGAATATATTTCGGACGTCTGTTTGCACAGGTTGATTTCCATTGTGTGGTGATGTAAATGACATCAGACTGCTGCTGTAACAGCTGCTCTGTGAAGCAGCTTCACACGAAGCACCGTGGCTCTCTGTGGCTCCAGTATTTGGGAGCTGCCTGTGACAGCGGATTCCGATCAGTGTTGACGGCACAAAGCGCTTCACATTGCACTCATGAATTCTCTGGAAGTCAGTTGAGTCTCAGTCAGTCTTCTCAGCGTGGATAACTCCCACAGACAAAGTGTAACTGACCATCTGCCTCCTCATTTAGGAAAGTTGTGTAACTTGAGTTAAATCCACATCACACACGGACAAACTGTGATAAAATCCCCTGGATTACTGTTCAAAACTCTCAGACGCTCCCACAGCCAGTCTCTGCCTTTACCCTGAGTTACAAAGTCCTTCACTGCATTCTGTAAAAGATCAAATGTGCCTCGCATTTACAAATATTTAAAAACTGACATTATGCGCACGAACCTCTGCAACCTCTGCCACCAGACTCAAAGTTTATTGAAAACCACACAAAACATTGACATCAAGGAGGGTGTGGTCACGATAAGCCTCATTCACTCACTATGTACGTATGTAGCCTGACGTGCTTTCTTCTTCTGTGCAATGTCTGCAATAAAACATCAGAGGGAGACATTTCAACTTTAACAGCTTCTTCTGCACAGACAACTTCAGTGCATACTTTAAATCATTGTTTTAAAACACGTTGGCTTTATATCGACTCCAAAAACAGCAAAACAAACTGAGCCTGTTCATAATGTAAAAACTGACTCTCTTGAGAAATCTATTAAAAATATTTAAGATTTGTCTGTTATATTTCGCTACAGTCAACCTGATGTGATGATGAAAAACCTTTTTTAAAAAAAAAAAAAATCCAGCCAATTTTCCAAAATCCAAAGATCCTCAGCAGACGTTAGTATTTAACCTGGAGAACTTGTTGCTCTGCTGTTCTGCTTCCTAAACACAGATAAACACAGTTTTTACATGTTCACTACACTGACATCTAGTGGTCAGATAATCACATTACAGCTCTGATAGAACCATGGAAATGGTTTCTTGTTATGCACTTATGTTGTTGTTTAAGAAAATACTGCAGCTGTTTCCTGTATGTTCAAAACAAAACAAAACAACAACACATAAATGATGCTGAAAGGAACAAAGTTCATACTTCTAGACCATGAACAGTTCTTATAGAAGCGTTTTGAGCATCCCACATTGAGTCACATGATACACACTTTAAATAAGAAGTTTACAACATGCATCACCGCTGCCGAATCTGCTGGCAGGCAGCTCTGTGTAAAAGCCACAGGCCCCGTCAGGGACCTCAGGGGCCTCAGGGGCCTCAGGGGCCTCAGGGGCCTCCAGGTACGAAGAGTGAGCACGAGTGAAACGCTGGAGGAGCTTCAAAGTGACTGTGAGCTAAACTCAGGGCGCTGCTTTCTGATTGAAGACCAACAGTCGGACTCTCAGAGGTGTCTGAGTTTGATGAGTCGCGTTTCTGACAAAGTGGGAACTTTCAGCACAGGATGAGTTTTTAAAAAAAGAGAGAAAGAATCCCTGAATCCCTCCTTCCCCTTTTCCCATACACAGTCAAATCCACTGGCTCTTGTGGCACCCACCCAACTGCATGTGTGTGTGTGTGTGTGTGTGTGTGTGCATAGGTGTGTCTTGTCTTTGCCTTACAGAGTGAAGAGTTACCCGTCTGCTTGAGGACGGTGAGATTAGACTGCTGCAAACCATTCTCCCACTCTTTGCAATCCCGTTTAGATTTAAAGACACTTCTTCGCTCTGCAGTCATCACTTCTGCTGCCTCTGTCCGGTGTCTGCAACATGGAAGGGACAACATGATTGGTACTGTGGAGGGGATCAATGAAGACACTCCACAGGACGGCTCCTTCATGTTTACCTCCGAGTCTGTAGAAGGACATCGTCTCCATGCAGTATTTCATCTGCAACTGTTCCACATCATGAATGAGCAGTGGTGGTCATCATGTGTTCACTCATTTCATGTCTCACCGAGGCCGGCTTCCAGCTTTATGCAGACGACGCGGTCATCTATGCTCCTGCTAAGTCGCCTAGCAAGGCAGCAGAGACCTTAACACAGTACTTGTATGAAGTCCAACAGTGGCTGGAACACAATCACCTCATTCTGAATTTAAATAAAACTGTGTCAATGTGTTTTTCAATAAGAAAACCAAGCATGCATGAAAGTCTACATGTTAAAATAAAGAATGAAGAAATACAAGAGGTTAATGAATTTAAATTTTTAGGAATAGTTTTAGATCCACAGCTCAAGTTTGATAAACACATCAAGAAAATTACGAAAACTGTGAAGAGCAACCTTAACTGTTTCAGATTAATTAGGCATTACATTCCAACTCAAGCAGCTCAGGTTTTCATGCACTGTATGATTTTTTCTCATGTTGCTTATTGTTTGACAGTGTGGGCTCAAGTCTCACCTCCTACAGTAAGGAAAATTTCTTCATTATACAACCAGGCTTTAAAAATAATGGATAAAAAACCTATCCGGTGGCATCATTGCCATATACTAAAAAAATACAATCGCGAGTTTTGACAGCTTTGTACATTTGTGTTTTCTTGAGTTAGTATTCAAATGTATAAATAACCTTGCTCCTAAACCTCTTCACAGATATATCCAAAGACAGGATAGTAACAGAGTAACAAGAAGCACAGTGGAGGGAAACTGCAGAATTCAACACTGTAGAACCACTTTTGGACAGTCAGCTCTTTCAATTAAAGGTTGTAAACTATGGAACACATTACCCACTGAGATAAAATCACTGACTAATCTGAAAACCTTCACACAAAAAGTTAAATGTTGGCTTAAAGCAAACCCGAGCTGTATTCATTTTCAGAATAGATTTTTTCTTCTTTCTACTGTATAGATTTGTGATGATTTTGAGCTTGATTTTTGCAGTTATTTGTATTATTTGTACGGGGTGTTTTGTATATTGTATTGGTTTACTTTAAGTTGTGATGATTCTGACCTTAATTCTGTAGGCTGGGTTGTACTTGCTTTTGTATAGGGTATTTGTATATTGTAACTTTTATAGGATTGTGATTTTGTATGTTGTTTTTTTTTTAAAGCCCAACTAGGGACAGGAGTTGAAAATTAGCTGTAGCTATAACTCTATATGCGGCACATCAGATTCATGCTTTGTATCAAAACTATGTTCACTGCATTGTCCCTATAAATAAATAAATAAATTCAAATTCAAATTCAATATTCCTCCCAACTTAAATGGATTGTTATAATGAAACAATTATTGCTTTTCTTCCTTTTACTGCAAAAAATTTATCATTATCAAAACAAGAATGTTTTCCTCATACAAACAAGATTTGCCATTTTACCAAAATAAGAGTACGTCTTTTGCATGTGTGGCAAGAGGGGGGTAGAGTAAAGTAAATTGATTGGGCTTAAGATAATTTTAGTTTCACAACAACGCCACCTGGGGGAATTTCGCCCCCAAGAAATTAGTTCAGGACACAGGTCCAAATGCACTCCCACAGATGTGATTTTTAAATATAAAAATATAATTTTTATTTATACTCAGTTATTTTAAAAAGACA
>JAQLOL010000014.1:2905721-2932548 GCA_029783665.1 Naso thynnoides
GAAATAACAGAGGAACTAGTTGTCTGAGCGTAGTGACACGGTGCAGTTATGCTATTGAAAAAAAATCATATAATTTCACAGTGTGGTGAATGTGCACAGTCAAGTGGCTCCCTGCCTGAACCACAGGTGACGTACACATTCACCTCGCTATGAAATAATATTACTTGTATTATTTTCAGAGCAGAATCACATTGTCACCACAGCCAGACAACAAGTTCCTCGGTATTTTCGCCCACAGTGACGATGCCTCTATAGTGTGGTGAATGTACACGGTCACAACATGTAGACGGAGCGTGTTGGAGATTTTTGGATGTGTTTTAGAGGCTTTAGACGGCGGTAAAGGCGTCTCACTGTCACTTCCACTGAACCTGCAAAATTGCTCACATGGGGTGAGTATCTAACAGCCCACTGAACGCACAGAGGAGAGAAAGGCAGCTATGTTCTTGTCTTACATCCGGATTTTGGATGAACTGGCTACATACTCAAAAAAGTGCAGTTTTCCTTTAAAGTCATAATATGCAATGTCACAGAATAAACTTAAACTGCTGTAACTCATCATTGATTCAGTCTCAGTGTGTGTGTGTGTGTGTGTGTGTGTGTGCGTGTGTGTAATGGTTTGCAGGTGTGCAGGAAAGCGTGCAGAGCCTCCAGCTGCACCTCCTCACTGTAATCATGAGCCTGTCTCATCCTCAGCTCTTCACTTTTTTGTTGCTTCAGTCCCATTTCTGCCAGTTTGTTAGCAACTGTGGAGGAAAGCTGTTAAATTAATGTATGGAAATTAAAATTTATATCATTTCCCTTCAAGTAAACACTGGCACAGGTTAATTGAACACTTAGGGAAAATGTACTTAATGAACTGTTTAATGTAATAAAAAAGGAGGATGGTTTGTTTAGGAGTTTCTGCTGTATTCAGACTCTTCATCACTTCAGTCTGTCTGAACTCTGTCACTACGGCCCGAGTTGTTGCAGCTTCGCTCACGCTGTCATTTAGCTCGCCAGCTGCCCGACAGCAGAGCGCTCTGTGTGTTTTTATTTCCAGCGACAGGAAGGCTTTCTCAGTGTATGAAGCTATTCTTAGCGTCTACATTCCTGCCTCTGAATTGTTCTTCAGGGCCACAGTGAAGCCTGAGGTTTCTGCCGCAAGCTTGTCCAAACTAACAAGATGTGTTTATTCTCCCAGCAGCAGCTCAAGGGGGAAAAGAGCTGAGAGCGAACCGCAGCGAAGCCACACATCAGGTCTCCCATCAGAGAGAGAACAGAAGAAAAAGATGACAGAGGGGGGTTTATAAGTTTTCAGCATTAAACAGCAGCAGACACTTTTCAAGACGCCGTAAAACATGCTGTAGTATTTCATGTCATATCTGTGCAGAGGACTGTCTGCGTAGATCTGCTGAGGGAGGAAGTCGGATCTGTGGGACTTTATGAAAACAAATTTCCACATGTGAATGAGAATCTATTGGCAAAAGATGAGATTTAGAAATTCCTGCTGAGCCTCACAAACTCCTTCTGCGCAATCAGTGCTCATCAGATCAAAATGGCTTTTATTTCCATCATGGCTGCCATTGTGCTCATCTGGAGGTTGTTGGATGCGTGTAGCCACCTTTTAAATCCCTGTTTCACCCAGGAAATGAAGCTCGAGAAGGACAAGAGCGCTGGTCCAAAATAAAACTCCTGTATCCGTGTGTGTCCTCTGAAGTTGAAGTGTATCTTGCAGTCGTGGTGTTATTGGACTGTAGAGTGTGTTATGTCACTGAGGGGATCAATAGAGTTTAACGCTCTCAGTCTTTGTTGTTCGATTTTGAACCGACTCTTCTGTTTTGTGCCTTCGATGACGTAAAGAACAAAATGAAAGTCTGTAATAATGAGATTATTCTGCCGCTTAGCTTCAGGTGAGGGGGTCATTGGGGGAATCATTTATTAAGTGCAAGTGTGTGAATGTGTGTGTCGGTGTGTGTTGTGTGAATGGTAGTATTTATAGTGTGTGTGCGAGGGCTGGAAGTGGAGGGCCGAGCCAATATTCTTGCCGCCCGCGGCTCCCAGCATTGATTTCCCCTCTCACCAGCAAGTGTGGCTAAAAATATCTGCAGTGCATGGAAACACAAATCACACCACATACACACAAAACTGAATGCGTGAGTGCGTTTTCAGGTGTGTTTGAGCTGCGCGACTCGTTCTTAGAGGGCTCTGGTTGTGACTAAGTGCACACATGCATGCACAAATTCACACACACACACACACACCCACATACACGCACACAGCCTCTGAAATATATGACCTCCAGGGCAAATTTCAGCCTCACAAGCTGAGTTTCCACCATCCTGTTTTCATGTGCATTTTGAAGTATCGTATCGGAAACGGGTGATTGAAACACCAGAATGTGAAAAAAAAAAAAAAATCCTCTCATTCTCAAAAAAGTTTTTACACTCGTTTGAGGTGTTTTTTCTCCTGTGCAAAAAAGAGCTAATGCACAAATTAGGACATGGAAACACATTTGCCCAATAAACTGTGACGTAGCGAACACTGAACTCATGATGGCTGTTTACACCGACGTCTTTCCGGTTCCCCCAGAACACGCAGCAACGTGGCTGCTAGCAACAACAACAACAACAGATACGTGTTGACCGATGAGGAGAGTAATTCCTGCAGACCTCTCTCCATCGCCAATTTGTATGTTGCCAGGGCAACTACTTGTTTCTTGTAACGTCTACTTCTTCTACATTTTATTACAGCCATTTTATGGTACGTTGCCTATACCGCCCATCCTCCAACAGGCGCCACACCGCTGTTCCGACGGCCCGTTGCTCCGCCGGCTCACTGTTCCGGCCGCATGTTGTGAGATGCACCAATATTACAGACATCCCGTTGCTCACTGGCTCCTCCGTTCTTTTCGAGATGAACATGAACGGAGAGAGATGGCTGCTCTTTCACGCTGTTTGAAAGGCTTCATGACTTCCATTTATTTGTACAGACTAACCCAAACCTAACTTTAACCAATTTATGCCTAATCCTAATCTTAACCTAACCTCAGTTCATAATTTACCTCTAAACTTGGTGCTGCTCCGCTGTTCCGCCGGCCCGTTGGTGCATCTCACAACATGTGAGCTGTTGGAACAATGGACGGCCCCCTTCTGACAAAACGAGTGTCATTTATCCGCTCCAACCACTTGATGGAAACGCACCTTATTCACATTTCTATTTTTTTCCTTTTTTTTTTTTGTGTGAACTGCTGTCTTGTTTCACATGGTTTCACAGAGTCATGGTTTTTAAGATGGCGCCTCTCTCTGTGTACAAGCAGCATCTGAGGAGCCTTGTGCTGGAAAATTGTTCATGAAAGTCCTTTAAACTGGAGCTGTTGTCTGTGGTGATTCGTTCTTTTAACACTCTGAAACCTCAGCTCATTCACATGATGTGTGGAACTGGAAATCCTCCACTGGAGCATTTGATGCAGTCGTCCTCTGACCCACAGACAGTTTGTTTCATTAAGGCCACGTTTGGACGGGAGCAGCCCGACTAAACATGGATAAGTCTTTTCTTTGCGTCTTTAAATAAAATGTGTTTACGTGAAAAACAAAAAGCGCTGTAGTTTGCATGCCAGGCCAGTAGTTGGCGGTGTAAGTTTGTAATGACGCACCATCAGAGCCGCTGAAGTTGTTTACTTCCTGTTGTTGCTAAGCCCTAAGCAGCCACAAATTAAAGAAATCCAGCTGTAGTTCGACTTATTAAAATGATTCTACAAACACTTAAATTCATCTCAATAGATTGCCGTCATATTCGACATGCCTTTGGTGCACTGTGGAGTGTTTTATTTGAGTTTGGTAGCTAGCATTAGCATTACCATTAGCATAGTCACGGCTCTCACAGGCTTTGCGGTTTGCCAGTTTACACAGTCAGAGAGAAGGTTGTGGTTTCAGAAGATTCCACTCTGGAATCCGGTTTCAAACATTTGCAGTTTCAGGGATGCCAGCACGCCGTTGTCATGTACTGCAAAAGGAAGGCTGAACCGCAACAAAAGTGTTTCATTTGATGTGAAAACTTGCCCCGGGTAAACTGCCTCTCAGTGTCAGCTAGACAATGACACACTTCAGAAAACTCAGAACACAAATCTTATCTTTGATTTTGGGGGAAAGGATCTTGATTATTGTTTGGAGGAGCAGCAAATATTCTCAGATTAGTGAAAGCTACTTTCAGTCACTGTGTTTTTGTGCAAGCGCACATGCCGTCCCGCCGGTCGCTCACAGTTTACAACCAAACCAGTTACACAACCGCCAAAGCCTCTTTTCCTTCATTCAACCTGGAGAATTCAAAGGTCACAGCCGGCATCATCAACTCAGTCAGGAGCGGATTAGAGAGCTCAACCCAAACAGATCTCAGTAAGTCTGTGATTGGCCTGTTTAGTGACATCACTGGTGATGAGTTTAACAGAAGACCAACAACGACTCCAGCACATTAGTTTTAGTTCCTGATGACGAGATCTCATGAACCGCCGTGTTTTCACAGCAGATGTCTGTCCCGACTCGGACATGTTGAGTCTTAAGAGGCGCTGCGAGGTCGCCGCTCTGCCTGAGCTCTTTCAGGCCGTTCTGCTTATGTAAATCATAACTTCAGCTGTGTAAGTGTGACAGATCGTGACATGACCGTGTTGTTTGTTTATCTGTGTAACTGAGCTCCATCGGCTTCTCATCATGAATCAGACCAGAGCCAAAACTGATTGTTCAGGAGGAAAAATCCAGTTTTCTCTTCAGGACGTTTCACGGCAGATTAAAGCGAAGCAAAGATGAAGCCAGTGATCGTCTTCAACAAACAAATGTTGGGCATTCAAAATAAACGCGGGTCCATTTTTTGTTCAATTTTTAGTTGTTTTATCTGTAAGGTGGGTGAGGTCTGTTAATCAAACTCTTCTGGAACAAATCCAGAAATATGTTAACATCTTCCAGTTGGATTATTAAGAAAATGGTTTGACAGTTGTTGTCTCATGATGATTAATCAAAATAATTTTTTTCTTGTCATGTCATCCTTCATCATCATAGCATTAAAGTTACTTTCAGTCAAACATGACCCTCTAAAACTACCTCAACCTCATCAATCTGAATCAACGCAGCCATCTAAAATGTGCACAGATATCATCACAATTAGCCAACATTTTCCACAAGTGTTTGATGTAACTAATGTGTGGGAGCAGAGACGGCGGCCTCGATGACAGCGTGTGGTTTCAGAGGTTTACACGCTGCAGCGTTGAGCCAGCGCCGCGTTTGGCCCCGTCACGGCTGTGAGGCGGCGGAGCAGGCGTGTCTCCGTCTTGTCCTACTTTCCTCTCTCTCAGAGGTCATCACAACATCTCCGTGTTTTAGCAACCGCTGTTGCTATGGAGGTTTCATTGTGAGTGAGGCTGATGAGGATTTGTCTGCGAGGACGAGTCTCCCATGGCGCTCAGCAGCAGGTCACAGTGATCCTCTTCAGGAGTTATGAGGGCCTACAGTGTGTGTGTGTGTGTGTGTGTGTGTGTGATCATGAGGTCACTGTGGCTCTTTAATGACACTTCACGTTTTTCTCACCTGCTTGCTGTCATTTGTGATGTTTCACCTTCTAAATGATCTTCCTTCATATTGATAAAAAATAAAAATCTGATCATGTGACACATCTTTCAGTTTTACAGCGTCTCACTGAGCCACATGTGCCCAAATATTCAGCTTTTGAAGGAATCTGATTTTTCCCTTTGCCCTCCTCAGCTGGTCATTTCTTTTCCTGTCTCCTGACCTTCTCGTTTCCTCTCTGCTTCTGCCATTCTTCCTTTCTCCATTGATTCTTTCTCTCCTTTTCATTTCGTTTCCTCTCCTCCACTGCTGGATTTGTTTTTCTCTCAGCACATGAGTTTCAATGTGTCCAGGCTGCAGGGAGGAGCAAGGGGAGGAGCCCAGAGGATGGTGGCCTCTGATTGGATAAAAGTAGGTCAAGCTGGCCAACTCATGTGACCCAGCATTCCTCTCTACGTGCTGTGTGTGTGTGTGTGTGTGTGTGTGTGTGTGTGTGTGTGTGTGTCCCATCTACAAAAACGGAGCACATGTTAAAACATAAAACTGATGAGTGGAGGCGTCAGCATCTCAAACTGTGATGTTAAAGTCGACATGAAATTTAGGATTTCTTGAAGGGCAGGAACTTGAGAGGCATCATCTCGTTTTGGAGGGAACCCAAAAACACAAACAATAATAATAATAATAACGAGGCAACATTACACATACAAAATGTTTACAGGCAGGACAGTGTTATATAACAAACAGACAAAATTACAGAGAGCTGCTCACCCACACCCAGCGAACCCTCAGCAAGAGCTCGCAAAGAAAACATGCATGCAGGAGCTACAATGACCCTGTATGATTTCTGTAGGTGACAGCACATATGCACTTTAAAAACATAGTTAAAGACTGGAAGCTGTGCAATGAGGCGAGAGCTCGCAGAGGGAAACAGGAAGATGGAGCTCCTTTAAGAACTAAAACAGACAAACTCCCTGAGCAAAAACCCAAGGCAGTTCAATCTTCACTTTTCATGAAAAAAAAACTCTCAGAGGCCACAGGTCAAAGTTAATCTGGTGCTGTCAGTGTCACATGAAGCCACATGTGGAAAATGTCACATTTCTGATTCCCAAATCTAAGAGGTGTTGTTGTTGTTGTGTTTGTTGGCCTGGTAGGTGAGCTCAGGATGCTCCCAGTGAAGGGTGACCTGCTCCAGTTCACAGACACATGGGAGAAACCCTAATAACGTTTATATTACTGAATGTATCCGGATATTTACAGAGAGAGAGAGAGAGAGATAGAGAGAGAGAGATAGAGAGGGGTGGGCGTTCTGCTCGTGGTTTGACGTCAGCAGTCCTCGCGCATGGGATGATCGGTCTGTGCGCCCGGTCAGGCTCCGCCGCACGCGCTCGCAGCCGCGCAGCTTCTTGTTTTTGTCGCCGTGCGGGTTTTTTTTTTTTTTTTAAATTTTTGAATGTTGGTTCATGCAGACCCGCGTCCCAGGACACCGGCTCATCCACACTTTTTCCGCCTTCGTCTCCGTTTCTGCTCCGTTGTTTGTTCTTCCATAAATCTGGTTTGACTGGATCCCGGCTGCCAATGCAAGGAGGCATGATGGAGAAAATGTCCCGACATCCCCTCCCGATCAACCCGACTTTTCTGCCTCCGGCGACGCACGGAGTGCTCAAGTCCCTGCTGGAGAACCCCATGAAGCTGCCGCTGCACCATGAAGGTGAAGTTCGGACCCAAACTGTGGCGCAGCCGCGTCTGTTGCGCACTCACAAACTGCGCATTTTCTGTCTGCGTTCATGTCTCGTCCGTAGTTTGATGTTGTTGGCGTTTTGTGTCCTGCGCGGAGGCTGGAGGCTTGAAAACGGGCGCGATTTGACTCTGAGCTGCCGTACAGGCGCAGAGGGTGTTTGTGATGGAGGCTGCAGCGACGGTTCACCTGTGAACGACACGAGTCCGAGTCTGAGAGCAGCTTCAGCCCACAGTCAGGCTGAGCTCAGAGAGGTGTCACAGCAGCTGGACACACTGAAGAACAGCCAATGTCCTCTGTCAGAAACATAAACAAACCTTTACCAGGCCCGCTGGGTGAGCAGTAAGATCATAATAACAACAACAACAACAATAATAATAATAATAATAATAATGATGATTGAGCATAGCGTTGCAGGTCTGTTTCACACTGAGGTTAAAAGTGCAAATTCCTCCTGCTGAGCTCCTCCCACCTGAGACACTCCTGACCACACTCACCAAACTTTGTGCAGTTTTCACTAAATTCAATGTTTGATTGATCACATTTTGGTTGTGAAACTGAAAAGAAGTGGAAGTGTGGTCATTCTGCAGAGCCAGTGTTATCCAGACAGCTGATGTTTGACTCAAAGCATTCAGAGTCAAAGAGCTTCAGCGCCCCTCGCTTGGAAGTGACTCCACAGATTAGACAAAATGTTTGCAGACACGTTTTCTGTCGTTCCTCACATCAAGTGAGTAACCGCTCGTTTCTCTCAGATGTCGGTGTAAAGCCTTTTACACCTCAGAGTTCATTTGTGAAGTGGTTTTTGTGTGTCTAAATCGACCAGTTTGACGTGAAAGTGAACTATAAACCTAAATGTGGCTGAGGATGGGACCCTCCAAAGTGTGTGTGGACCTTCTCAGTTCAGTGTAGAAATCTGAGGTGGACTCTCGTGCTCTCATATCAATCCTCCGGGTCACAGCTTTGCTGACTTCATGAGGAGCGGGTTTCATTGATGATGATTTCTCTCTCTCAGGCTGTTTCATTTAAGGACTTGAGATTTGAGATGTTGAAACCTCCTGAGTTGTTTTACTCTGGATTTAAAGTTCCATGATGTCTTTTTCAAGAGGAGCAAAAACCTTCAATCATGAATTTGAAGTGATGTGTGAACCTCAGTGATCACTGTGGGAGAGAATCATCTGCTCGTGACACCGCCAGAGTTCAGTGTTGCGTTCAAGGACACTGGGCTCCTCTTAAAAACGTTGCCTGGTCAGTGAGGAAACATGAAGGTTGTGGAGACTTTCCAGTCGGGCTGAGGTTTCACCTTTACTCAGGTCTCAGTCCGAAGCGTCAGTGACATGTTTACTGTTTTTTGTTTAAAGTAAGAAAAAGTTTCAACAGGCTCGGTCACCAGTTCTGCTGAGTCGTGATTGTGTGAGCGAAAAGATGGTGGAAAAAACAGACACCGATGACTTCTAGAGTTTATCTTTGGGTCTGATGGTTTCCAGTTATGAAGTCTTTTTCTTTTATGTCCCTACCCATAATCCATTCTGTTTGTTTGTTTGTTTTTTCACTGTGTTTGGCAGATTTCTTTCATCATTGTTTCCGAAATTCATCCTTTTTACTCGACACATGAAAGAATCTCAGTGTTTACTTCTGTTATTCAAGTTGGAAAAAAAGTGAACATTTCAAAACCATTCAAATATTTTCAAACTCAACGGCGTGTTCTCATTACTGCCACCAAGCGTTGGTCAGTGGAATGTGTAAAGTCAGCAGCAGAGACGGGTAGTTTACTGTTTCCTGTTTTTTGGTTAAAACAACATCGTTAAAGACGTGAACTGAATCTTAATGACAGTGGTGACTTTCAGCCAATACGCTCATCACAGTGTGTGGTGATGACATGTTGTAATTTTTACATCAGGGGATTCTAGTGATTGTGTGCCCTCTAGTGGTCAGAACCTCCACAGGCTTCCTTTAATTCAGGACTAATGTTGGACTGAGTGCCAAGTCTCTAAAGTCCAATGCTACTAATCAGTGTTGAAGAGTTTTTTGGGGTGCACCGACTGATTCATTCCTCTTGTCGTCCTGTGCAGCTTTCAGCAAGGAGCAGGAGAAGGAGAAGAACCTGGAGGAGGAGCGCAGCGCCCCGCAGTCAGCCTTCCTGGGCCCCACGCTGTGGGACAAGACCCTGCCCTACGACGGGGACACCTTCCAGCTGGAGTACATGGACCTGGAAGAGTTCCTGTCCGAAAACGGCATCCCCTCCAGCCCCTCCCAGCACCACCACAACCAGCACCAACCGCACGCTCCGCCACACCAACCGCCAATCATGCCTCAAGCCCCGCCCACGCCAGCATCCTCGGTGATGGACCTCAGCAACCACGCCTCCACCTCTGCGCACACGAGCGTCGTCTCTCCAAACTGCCTGCACAGCAGCCCGGCAAGAGCAGGTATTCCAGAAACACATGCATGGTTTTATTAGTGCTGACGTCAGCGAAGGTTTGACTCCGTGTTCTACCGACTGCACACAAACACCAGGTCACATTTAGAACCTTTCATGGTAAAAAAACGTCCGGTTCCACTTTTTGTTGCACATTGGACTAGGGCTGCGGCGACGCGTCAATGTAATAGACGTCATCAATTATGTAAGTTTGTTGATTCACGTAATTTGTGTCGACAAAATACATAGTATACAAAACATTAAATAACTTTTTACAGAGGAAAGATAACTTATTTTTTTTTAGCCGGAAGCTAACGTTCACAGTTGTGCCATCCTGATGAGCCCCTGAACGTCGTCGTATCTCTTTCACAGGCTGAGTTACGTCGGCTGGAACTTGAGCGACTTTATACAGACTTCATAATGTAAATCCAGCATGTAAAATCCAACAGTGAAGGTCCTTGGTAATTATTTTATCCATTTTCCGTATCGAAAAACAGCCAGCGCAGTGGTCCGTCCTTACACATGAACGCAGTGCATCTACTACTTCCACTTCCTGCCTACCAAAATAAATTAAAAACATTTTTTAAAATATATCTACTGTAGCCTATTTTTATCTTTATATTTTTGAAAAAATTCTTTTAATTTCATCTCTATTTTCTTTTGTCACATATTACTACTTGTACATTCAAATGACACTCATATATTACAAAGATATTCTAATAACCCAGCTTGTCCAGAAAAAAACAAAGTTTATTAACCTATATGATTATTTATTACAGTTTTGAGGTTTTACATGCATTTTTGCCCAAAAAGTCCAGGCGCTCCAAAAACAGGAAAGAATAGCACAGACCTCAGAGGGTTGAGACTGGACCGGTTTTTGTTGGGGAATGATGCCCTGCAGTGCATACAAAGTCATTTTTGTTTGCTGATGATTGAAGATGATTGAACAAAATATTGAAATATAAATGACAAGTTTTAAGATTTAGTTTTGGCTTAAATCATTGTTATATTAATGGAATAATATGATAGATTAATCGAAAAAATAATCGATAGATTAGTCGATAAAAAAATAGTTGTTAAGGACAGCCTTACATTGGACCTTAATTCAGTTTGGTCACGAGGGTGAAAAATGACAGTCTGACTTTCATTCAGCAGGAGAGTGAACGACGACTCTAAAGACAGTCCAGAGTTTAAATGAGCTTCATCAGCACAGCCGAGACATTGGAGATCCTTCAGGAAGTACACAGGAAATACCAGATATGAAGGATCAGAAACTCCCCAGAATCATTCATAATACCAGCCAGACGGTGAAGGCAGTTTCCAGTATTTTGTGAAAGAGGAAGAAAACAGGACAGATGATCAGCAAACATTCACATGATTTTCAGGTTTCACGCGCTCTCTCCGTTCATCGGCGCCACAGAGCATGACTCTGCTCCGCGGCGTCTCACGCTGCGAACAAACCAAAGCTCTTCATGTCTGTCATGATGAGCGCAGGTCTCTCAGCTGTTTTGTCCTCTTGAGTGATGAGCAGTGATGGGCGAGCAGGAAATGACCTCAGGCCGTCATGCAGGAGGCGTTCAAAGCTACAGAGCAAGTTCGGTCTCTGCTTAGAAAAATTAGTAGTGTTGAAACTTCACCAGCAGTTTGATTTGCACCAGAAGAATGAGGAATCAGTGAAGATTGGTGCATCGTTTTTGTTTGTGGTCCATGTGAGCAAAACAAGTGACTTTTAGCTGAAAATCGATTAGCAGCAGTTACTGAAGTTACTGAAGTCATGACGACGGGATTTTTCTGGAAATATTTAATGTTTTAGCATTACGTGGTCTGATTATATTTTGTAATGTAAATCTGAAACATGGTGACAATTTTACAGGCTGATTCCAGTAGATTTATTTAAATTTTACAAAAATAAGGTCTTTAAGTGTCAGGCAAGCAGAAAACTCCGATGCCTTTTCCCTCAGTTCAGTTCTGACCTTTGGAGCAGAGAGAAAAAAAAAGGTCCTGGGCCCAAAGTTTGTAACTTCCTGTACTCTTTTGTCCGTGGGTCAGAAGGTATGAAGGAAACAGACCTAAAATAACCTTGTAAAAAGGAATATGCCAGTGTTTTATTCTGCGTATGGACAAAAAAGACCATCCAACACATTTACATAACAAAGATGAGTGAGAGTGGAAAATCTGCGATGAACTCAAAGCTCCATGATACACAGTGACCAGAGCATGTAAACTTTGGGATGAGGTGCAACCACCAAAAGACAGAAAAAACCCAGTTTCAGTTTTAAACTTGTTACCAGCCGCTGAACATCAGGAGTAAAAGAAAGTGATTCATCATTTAAAATACCAAAACATCAGTAGCTTGAGTCAGAATCGATGTTTGTACCCTGAGGAGACTGAGGGCAGGCTGGGGACCGCAGCGTAGATTTTGAAAATTAATTTGATTTAAACAATATCCAACTTTTTGTTTCTCTCAGCAGTGTGTTGGAAACTAAAACTCTGGTCAGAGCTGCAGTTTATTTTTTGATGGTTCCTGAATTAAAGTGAGCAAAAAAACTGTTGACACCAACACTTCCTCCTACAAATTATAAACAAACGCACCATTTTAATAAACAGAGCAAACCTGGTCCATCGTGAGCTTATGGGCAGCAGCTTACGGAGGCTAATTAAGCTAACGCTAACGGAGTTCATATAAATAACTTTGTAACAAACGTTACACATGTTACAGAAACACGACTTTACAATCATTTCACACCAAACCAGCGTATACGTAAATGACATGCACATTTTTAAAGGTGAGTAAAATATTCCAGAAAAGGTAATGGACTCCTTTCTCACTTCCTGCAGATGAATTTGCTTTTTTGTTCCTTTTTTTTGGTTTGTTTTGCACACTTTAGCCTCAATGATAGCTCTGCTATCAAAGCAAAAAAGGGTCAAATTAGCGTCAGTGCACAGCTGGCTATCTTGTTTCTGTCACTGCTGATTAAACAGAAGAATTGTTTCTGTTGGTTTGGTTTCCAGGAGGCTTTTGGTCATTCAGGTGTGATAACTCTGAACATGGTGGGTGTGATGGGGGCGTGTTGTGGGCAGATCACCTCGTGGCTGTCAGCTGACTCTAAATCAATAACTGCTCTGCTGCGTGGCTCAATTTATCCTGCAAGTTTTAATAGGAGTGTGTGAACATGTTTCGAACACATTCTGCCGTTGGATTCTCTGAAACCTCATAACTTTGCTTTAAAGCAGCTTTGCTCATTATGACGTTCACTTATTTACTGCAACACTTCAGCTTTGTTTTTAGAGTTGTTTAAATCCTGCCGGCTAATCTTCTGTTTGTGGGTTCTTTCACCACACAAACTGCTGAACAAAGAGTGCAAAGTTCAAATCTTTGACCTGATGGTGGTGGTGGTCAGAAAAAACACTCAGTCACGGAGGAAGCAGAGCTAAGGTGAGACGAGCTCAGGTGTATTCACGTGTGATCTGTGAGGAAGAAACTGTCAGAATAGTAACACTCGCTCTGCACTCGGAGGAAAACAAGTCCGCCCAGACAGCGGGAGTGAGAGAGGTGTCGCATTCAGCAACTCAGCAGGGGCGTGTGTGTGTGTGTGTGTGTGTGTGTGTGTGTGTGTGTGTGTATACTCCTCTAGAAACTGCGTATGTGTGAAGGTGAGAACTTCCGCTATGACTCTTTTACTTGCTCCGTGTTCCTCGTATTCACTGAGAAAGAAAACAAGCCGTCCTCTCACAGCATGCAGAGACATGTGACTCGCTGCTGTTTATGTGTGTGTGTGTGTGTGTGTGTGTGTGTGTTTGTGTGCGTGTGTGCGTGTGTGTGCATGAGATCAGAACATAGTGTTCTTTCTACAAGTAGGCCAGGGGGCAGGCAACCGTCACATCAACACACACCAAGTGTCCAACTCCATGTTTACATTCACTAATATTACACACACACACACACACACACACACACATATATATGTCAGGACGCTCATGCAGCCATTAAGTCTTGAGGACGACTGCAGGTTGTTCTCGAATCGGCTGCAGGACTCATGGTGCAGCTGTTTCACCTCTGGAGGTTTGAGTAACATTCGGGGATGGAGAAAAAACCAAAACATCGTGATACTGCGATATTTTTGTGACAGTGTTGTATCGATTCATAGACACCAAGTATTGATATTTTATCGAATAAATTCTTAATAAATTTCAGTTGACTTTTCAGTTCACTAGAGTGCTCACTGGTGAAGAAATAAAAATTGCAATAAAAAATTATTAAAGCGAGATGCATAGACTGAAAAATGTCTCATATTGGTTGAGACAGATGATGCTGACAGAGTTTTACTTTGGGAAAATGATGTGCAGTTCAAAAAAGTGAGAAAATCCCAATATATCATTTCACCATACCCATCATATCGCAATATCGTGATAATATACGACACGATATTATCACATTACGGTGTTGTGATAGCATCGTATCATGGTGGCCTCTGGCGAGTCCCACCCCTAATTCCTGCCAGATGTTAAAAAGGTGTGAATGCGTCTGTTGGTCAAATATAACCTTTACGTGTCCCGTAGTGTCCGCGTGTGCCCCCTGCACGCTCGGTGTCTGTCCGTCCCTCTTGTTGTTTATTCATGTTTGTGTTGAGCTATGAATAGATGCTAACGTGAGCTAGCTAAGTTCTTCTTCTGTGGTGCATCAGCTGCGGCCTCTGGAGTGGAGGAGGACCGACCCGTCATTACCAGGGTTGGGCAGGAACACATTACTTATTAACACATTACTGTAATTTTATTACTTTTCCCAGCAACCAGTAAAGTAAGGGATTACAACTGCCAAAACAGTAATTATATTACAGTTACTGATCCAAGTAATGCTGCATTACTGGGTGACTAGAAAGCAACATGTTTTTTGTCCTAGTTCAGATATCTTACGACGATGACGTGTACGTGCGTGTACCAATATAAATTTTTCTGTATTTGAACTGTCACTAATGTTGAAGTTCTACGAAGCTGCTGATAGAGTTTTTATGCCTAAACATTTCCGTAAACCAGCGGCCTAAAGAACGAGTTTGTTGTTCCAATAAAGTGGATAAAGTTTTGGATGCTAAACAGGCTGTGTGTCATTTTTTTAGGAGGTCAGTTGGGTTTTGAAAGTAATATAGTAAAGTAACGAGTAATGTAACGTATTACTTTTGATACAAAGGAATAAGTAAAGTAAATGTTTTACTTTTAAAAGGAGTAATAAGTAATTTATTACCGTTTCTGAATAACTTGCCTTACCTTAATCATTGCACATTCATTCTAACAAATGCACATTTTACTCAAGTAACACTAATTACTATTATTATTATTATTATCATTATTGTTGTTCTTGTTATTGTTTACAGTGACCATGCTAAAATCTTGGAAACTTCTTCCCTCACTGATCATGGTTGTTTGCAGCAGAGACCAACAGTAATCTGCTGATTTCATGTCTAAATATAGTTGAGTAATCTATGACATAATCTGGTATATTTGTATTTCCACATGGTCTTGTGACTGTGCAGCAGATAAGGAAGCAGGACCGACGGGGTTAGGGTCAGATTATAGATTAAGCAAAAGGAACTGAATGACTTCCTTGGTTTGCTTGTTGGTTTCGTTATTATACCAAAACTGTCCTGCAGGCTCAGATTACGATCTTGATCAGAATTAAGACAAAATTTTCCACTGTGGACGATGGCGTCAGATCTGCTATTTTTGCCCTCCTTTTTTACGATTTAAATTGGATTAACGCCCTAAACAGTGTTTGACTAGACTGCTTCAGATGAGGGGAGAGGTTGCTGACGTTCAGCCGTTAACATAATCTCACAGAATAACAGATTTTGGTTTAAAAGAGGAAACAGTTTTCAATTGCAACCTTGTATCACACATGGATGAATAAATGACCCTAAGCGCTGTAAAATATTTCTGTAGTTTAAAGGAAATCCTGCAAGGATGAGAGAAAAATTTGGAAATCACCTTAAGACCCCTTTTTCTTACCTTGTGACCCACTGGATGGGTCGCAGTCCTCATCTTGAAAGCCACTCTTTTAGTGTGTGTGATTGGTTCTTCATACCGTCAGCTTGATGGAATGATTTAACTTTTTGGGAAAGAGAGAGTGAGACCATGGACATCAGTCTCATATGGAGAGTGGAGTCAGGAGATGATTAGCTTAGCCTAGCTTAGCATAAAGACTGTAAGCAGATGGAAACTCTTAGCCTGGCTCTTTCCAGAGTTCACCCTCTTTGTGTTGAGTAATGCGCTGAAACTTTTTTTTTTTGACAAGCAACAGTGTTTACATCTGGGCCCGATCGATAGATCGTTTGCCAATATTATCGGCTGATATTGGCCAGTTGCAGATATATCAGTATCGACGTATATGTTCTCCAGTATGCACCAGTATTAAAACGGTTTGTTAAGGCTGGGAAAAATTAGTTGGACTGGTGGTTTAAAACGGTGTAATCACATAGTTTGGCCAGCAGAGGGCGGCCTGTTTTTGAAGTGTTTACTGTTCAGTGCGCTGATGTTTGGATAAAATGTCAGATATCCTGCCTTGTTACATTTCTTTGTCACAAGTATTTGAGATATATATGTGTGTGTGTGTGTGTGTGTGTGTGTGTGTGTGTGTATAGTATATAATATCAGCAGATGTATTGGATGTAGAACTTTTTTTGCTCCAAAATATCGGTATCGGCATCAGCCCCAAAGCTCCCATAATGGTTGGGCCCTAGTTTACGCCCACCCTACACTGGTGTGCGGGGCCTTTGAATACAGTGCTGGTTGCTGAATAAAGTCCATAAACACATGTTGGTTGTTGTCTCTTCAGGCATAATGTATCAAATCTGGCAACCTCACTGAGTTGAGGAGACTCCAGAAGGCTGCACACCATAACTGCACCGACTGCTTAAAGCCTCAGAGTCTGAGAGAAAGAAAGAAAATATCGTCCGTGTAAGATACAAGATACAGAACAGAGAAGTTTCACATTTGTTGTTTGTCGGGAGCACGACAAAACACTGGAAGTCGTTGGAAATGAAAGTCTTGTTTTCAGACTCCCTCCAACAATCTTCATGCAGCGTTTGTAAAAAGAAAAATCACGTTAATTAGATAAAAGAAAAATCTAAATCTGAAATCTAATTCAAAACAATCCAAACCTAAAAATTACCCCAAATGCATTCAAATGATTAAAGACATGGCTTAAAACAATATCCAAATAGTCGATAATTAGCAGCTGCATCTTTACATTTTAATATATTGTGTTTAAAAACCTTCATTTTCTAAGTGACTTGAGTAAATTTACTCAGTTACATTCAACTGCCTGAGTAAAAATAATGGTAACAGAAATGTCAGATGGATCTTTGCTTCAAACACACGAGACGGGAGACAAGCTGAGCTCTTTAGGAAACAATAGGAACTACGAGTTAGTGGCTCACGCAGATGAAATGTGCTCATGTTCCACACACACACACACACACGCACACACACACACACACACACAGGCGCACGCACGCAGTGAGTCACATGTGTCTGCATGCTGTGCGATGATGCGCATGTGTCAGGATGTCTGTCGGGGTCACGTTTGAGGCAGCGATGTGCATCATGTGCTGCTGCAGCTCCTCCACACTAAACACAGGAGATGCCTTCAGGACACACACAAAAAGTTGTAAAACTAATCGCTGGTTGTTTTGATAGAGAACAGGTCTGTGCAGACCACCTCACAGAGATGTAAACAGGAAGCTTTTTGAGCTGCCGTGACTTCAGCCTCTCAACAAAAGCTGAAATTAATCTGAGAGAAAACATCTTTGTGATTCTGTGCACAGTGAGGTGTCGCGGGTAATAGGTTTCTAAAAGCAGGCGCACAAGCAACACATAGCTTATTTAGTTTTCTGTTTTTTCTACGTTGTTAAATCCAAAATTCTTTCATGTCTGTGTCTCAGTCATAATGTGCTTGAAAGTGGATGAAAGTGTGTTCTGCATTCTCATGTTTTCCAAACGCTGTGGTTTGATGAACACAACTCTGCCTCTCAGGGACATATTGTTCATTAAACCAACGATTTGCCAAAGTCTGAAACTAATACACGTGTGAATGTATTTAAAAGACAACGGCATACATCGAACTTACAAGCAGAATTCCACTTTAAATGTGTAATCCCACCCTCACTGTGGACGCAAGCCAAACCAAGTCAGAACCTTCAAACGGAGATTCAAGGATCAGACAAACGTCCTCGCTTCAAGGGCCAAATGTTTAATTTGTCTGCTCAAAGACACACACACACACACACACACACACACACACACCTGCCCCTGGCCTCTGCAGGACCAGCTGGAGAGGAAAAACAAACAGTCTTTTCCAAGAACTGCTGGGTATTTGGGTTTTTCGGGGTGGGGGGGGCGGGAGCAGCCCTACTAAAAACCATAAAATCTACATTTTCATGAACAACTGAAAACACTGTGGTATGTTTGCCAGAGAGGTAGTTGGCGATGTAACTTTGTAATGACATAGCATAGGAGCTGCTGTAGTTGTTTATTTCCTGTTGCTGCTAAGCCTAAGCAGCAGCAAATTAAAAAAAATCGTAGTTCGACGTCTTAATTATGATACAAACACTCAAATTCTCCTCAACAGACTGTCGTCATATTCAACCTGCTTCCGGTGCACTGCGGAGTGTTTAGTCAGAGTTTGGTCTTGGCTAGAGCGGAATGCATCGACTTGCATTAGCATTAGCATTAGCATAGCCACCACTTTCACAGGCTGTCCGTTTTACCAGTTTACGAGAAGGTTGCATTTTCAAAAGATTGCCCTCTGGAACCTGGTTACAAAAGTTTGTGGTTTCAGGGGCACCAGCACGCTGTTGTTATGTAAAAAAAATGGTTTGTTTGATGTAAAAACCTGCGCCGTGTAAACTGCCTCAGTCACCCTCACTGGAGGCTGAGTACAATGGCAAGCTTTTTTGTTCTCCATCAGATTTTTGTTTTCTTAAATGTATAAATCCAAATGTATGGAGGTCAAAATTTGCTGTCAAAAAAACAGACGGAACAGAGGTAAGAACAATATGTGAGAACAATATGGACTTCTCAGACAAAATATGAGATTCCTCCTCAAATACTTGTGCTTTTTAGGTAAAAATGTAAGATACTTTCCTAATAAAAAACAATATACCTATGAGTTTTTAAGGTGAACAGTTAAAAATAGTATCTCAAAGCTGTAGTAGGTAACTTCTGCTAACGTTAGCCGTAGCATGAGACTCGTTGGGAAGCGAATCTGCTGCTGCTGTTTGTGCCAGTAGTGTCTGTCTAATAGTGTCCATCTAATAGTGTCCATCTAATAGTGTCTGTCTAATAGTGTCTATCTAATAGTGTCTATCTAATAGTGTCTGTCTTCAGGTTTGCAGGCTGCAGTTTCAGGACCGTTGTTTCAGGGCCGCAGATCTAGAAACCTCGTGTTTCCCACCCAGGTAACTGGATGAGCGCACATACAGGAGGATACTTTAAAGGTTTATTCCACCAAAATATTACTTAATAAACAAGTACCACCAAAATTTTACTTTGTAAGGATACTTAATAAACAAGTTTTTGTATTTTTAAAGGTTTATTCCAACCAAATACCAAAAACTTTGAATAGCCTACTCAAATACAGTAAGATACTACTTTCTGCCTTTCAGTTCAACATGGTTGCTAAGAGTTGCATGCTTTGCAATCTGCAAGTAGCATAATTTACTCATTATCAGGTAAAATAAACATAACATTTTTTATCATATCTGAACAGGTTGCTCAGTCAACCACGATGTTTGAATGTTCACACATCAAACGCAACATAAAACAAACCAAACATTAAAAAAATATGGCGGAAACAAATGAATGTTTGAATGAATTTTATTGTTGTTTAATGACTGTTCTTAGTAAGAACTTCACAATATTAAATACATTTAGGCTCATAAAAAATGACACACACACACACACAGAAGCACAACAAAGAAAATTGCTAACATTAAGAACAACTGTGTTAATTAAAGTCAAGCATTTACACCGTAACAGTAGACAGTTTAGGCTTTACTAATTGATGTAAGCTGATGACTTAATACAATATAATTAATATTATAGTTATTAAATCAGTAGTTAATATAGTTGGGCTTGGCAAAGTCACGTTATGTTTTCTTTGTACAACTTTAAACTGACGTTGGGCTAACAGGTCATTTTGCAGGGCAGCTAGCTAGCGTTAACATTTAGGCTAATGTTAGCTACAGTTTACATTAACATTAGTGCCTTGAAGACAGACAGTCATAGTTAGCTTAATGTTAGCCTTACACAATGCTGCGACACTAGATGATGTTCATTTTTCTGTTTAATCTTCCATAATTTGTGTCAAGTGAATATTGAGCACATGTACTAAAGCCATGCAATGCACATGTGCGAAAAACAAGGTTCCTAGATCTGTGGTCCTGAAACGGCAGCCTGCAGGCCTGCAGACAAACCCTTCTCGCTTGTGCCGGCTTGGCTTTTGTTTCGTTTGTTGTCTCTCTCTCTTTTGAGTTCAGTTTGAACTGAGAACAAAATGTTTCAGGGAAAGTTGCAGCGGAGTAAAGTGGTTCATCTCAGCTCAAGCCGACTCACGGTGCGGCTTGCAGACACTGTTGTTGGCAGGGGCAAATGTGACAGTTCAGTCAATGACAGATCATTTCCTGTTCACACGGTTTTATAAAATATTGAATTTTCGTGTTAAACTGAGAAATGCGTTTGCCGAGTCGTGTTTTCTACTGAACTTTCAGTTCTGGGATCTGGTGCTTTTCTTCTGCTGCTGTAATTGTGTTAATTGAGACACCCACAGTTAGTGTTACATAACGCCTGGCTGTCTTGAGACAGGAAGGAGAAAACCTGAAACACAGCGATGTGCTGCAAAGCTAAATTCAACAGTTGTAGCAGTGCTGTAAAGATTTCAGGTCGTTTTGACCTTTTTAAATGTTGATATTAGCTTCAGTTCAGAGAAGAAAGAGGAAACGTGTCACTATACCACATGTCTGTGACCTACAGCTCCTCGTCAAACACACATGAAGGAATGCAAATTCACATTTTTCATATTTCCACAAGGTTATTCTGCCCACGTTCTCCATCTCATCTGATCACCTCATCGCAGTCCACTAGCACACAGCACAGAGGACACAGTGAGTCCATCAGGTCAGGGCTGAATTCACTCTGAGGTCATAAAATGACTGAAAGTCAGACAGGAAACTGGTTTTATTCTGATGCTTAAATACTTCCTGTTTGTCACCTCTGCTTGCTCAAAGTCGCCTTGCTGTCACACACAGCTGACTTTGTTGCTACAAAAAAAACCACACAGAGACCATACTACTTTGTGGAAGGTTTGGCTTCAGGTCTGTTGCCATCTGCTGGTAGCAGCTCGTCACTGCAGCCTCAGTGGAGCTCTGATCTGTCTGAAGAAGATGAAGGACTACGTGAAAAAATGTTTTAGTGTTATACCTTCCTCGAAGGCTTGAGCCTCATCAGTTCTGATTGCTGACAAGTTTACTTTTAAAACTGTTGTTTGATTGGATCTGACACAAGTCACAGGAAGATTTTGGGACAACGTGACCTCTGATATCTGACACTGACCATCTGAAAACCTCCACCTCTCTTCCTTTAGGCCTCCCAAACAGAAACACTCCTAGCCCCATCGACCCAGACTCCATTCAGGTTCCTGTCGGGTACGAGCCGGACCCAACCGACCTGGCTCTGTCCAGCGTGCCGGGGCAGGAGATGTTCGACCCCCGCAAACGCAAGTTCTCAGCCGAGGAGCTTAAACCACAGCCCATGATCAAGAAAGCTCGCAAGGTCTTCATCCCAGATGACCTGAAGGTAATTTGGAGTTGGTTCTGATACAATGAAGGTGGTTAAATGATGCTGAGGTTTGTTTTCCTCTCTTTCAAACACTATTTTAAAGTCCCACAAGCTTGAAATCAGCTACTTGTTTAATCATTATCAGCTGTGAGATTTGATACTCAAGGAATTTCTAAGAAAAAATAACCTAAAAAATAACTATTACTGAGTTGTTGCTGAGAAAACACACACACACATTAGACACATCATTCAAAACTGAAGGCACGTGTGTGTGTGTGTTCATTGCTGAAACAAAACAGTCAATAAGTAATAAGTAACCAATCAGATCACACAGAAATTGGAACTTGCACGGTGACATCGATGTGAAGTCATGCAGGGCTTGATGCACCGCTCAAGACGATACTTCCCCAGACTTTTTCTTTGTTTGTTTCTGTGTGTGTGTGTGTGTGTTAAATTTTATTTTGAACATGAAAATTAAAATAAAGACAAAATACGGATCATCAGTGAGATTGGTATCAGACATACAGCAAACTCATGCTAACATAAATAAACATTTTATTTCCAAAAAGGAGTAGGTAGAAGTTTGACACCTATCAAGACCTCCCCCTTATTTTAAATAATCTTTATACTAACGAAAGTTTATGGGTTTTTTTTTTTTTTTTTATTATTGGCTCACTCAAGTGATTACTGTTTTTAAAAGTCAGGTAAATAAAACATGATCAAACTTTCAAGTCCCAGCTGTAAGAAATAATATCAGGATGACCAGAATGAGATGCCGGTAAGATACAAAACAACTTGCTCACTGTATCCATGCAAAAAGTCATTCGAGTCGTTTACTTGTGACGTTCACGTTCACGTTCACGTCATCTTTAGTTGACAGATTTGTTTTCCAACTGCATTTGTGTCCATTTTTACAGCATTCTGCCGATAGAAATGCCAGAGACATACGGTTACAGTGTTTTTATACTCCGCACGTATCTTTAGAAAAGACGAAATGTTAAAAATGTTTTCGACGAAGCACAGAAGTGCGCTATTGGTGATGGAAAAATCAGTTTATTTGGCGTTTGTATGTAATGTTTTGGTGCAAAGAGTTGATGTAGTTTTGAATGTAGTGCTTGTGCTTCAATTGTTTTGTGTTTGTTTTTGTTTTTCATGCGAGGTTTCGACAAAACAGGCCCTAGTTTCCAGAATTGTGTTTTTGCAAAAGTGAAAAACTGTAAGAAGGTAAAAGTTAGGACGGTTCATTCTTAATTTTAAAAGGGTGTTTTTCTTTAGAGGGTCTCTGTGCTGATGGGCGGAGCCTTGACGTTGTAACCCCTGTCCAGCTGCAGTGCACGACTGTTATATGACTGACAGGCGCGCAGATGAACCATCAGTGCTGATCAGAATCGACTGGGCTTAAACCTGCAGGGCATGCTGGGATAGATTGGTGCGATGCAGAGATGTTGCTTTATGTTCTCAGCTCACTGCTCACCTGTTGAGCAGTGCTGGTTTTGATGTTTCCCGTCGCTCCAGGTCGGGCTCAGAGGATTTTCTCTTTTTTAATTTGTTGGAATGAAAAGTGGATGGCGGCAGGCCAGAGAGCGACAGCTGAGAGCAGGCTGTGACAGTAAAGACTCCAGGGAGAGACACCGACGCTCTGATCAGTCAGCAGTTGTTATACAATCTAGAAGGAAAAAAACAGCAGCATAGCCTCAACAGAGATAATATTGGCATTTGAGCACAAGCAGCAGATAAACAGAAATCTAAAATGTCTGTGTTGACATGCTGGAACTATTTCTCCTCAGTCGATGCAGTGACTGCGTGCAGCTTTCTGAAGTTTGACCTCGTTACAGACACCCAAAACGGTGTTTTCTCACATTAAACAAATAAGTCATGTTGTTTGGACAGGTGTTTGTTTTACCTGTGGACAGAGAGCTGCCAGCTGTTCGCCTCTGCTTCCACTCTCAATGCAAAGCTCAGCCGACTGCCTTCTGACTGCAGACCTGAATCCTGAGAGTCTTCGCTCAAATTATCCAAAACCAATGTGTGTTAGAATTAAATCACTTTTAACTCCCACAAACCCACACATTTCCACATTTTTGAACTTATGTTATCCTACTGGTTTCTAATAAACTTCTATCATAACACAAAACTAAAAGGAGAAATTTTCAAAATTAAAACCCAGGGTGTAAGAAACAGATCTCCATCTTCTGTACTCTTTCAGTTTCAGGTTCAGTTTATTCAAGAAGGGCAAATGAATAAAACACACGATCATAGTTGGGTTAAAGTGGCAGAATTAGCAAAAGGTCCTCTGGCCTTGATGTTAAAAAGGCTTTTAAAAACTTAACGTGTTCTCCTTTTTTCATGTCTTCTCTCTTCTCCCTTGTGTCCTTCGAGCAGGATGACAAATACTGGGCCAGGCGCAGGAAGAACAACTTGGCGGCCAAGCGGTCCCGTGACGCGAGGCGGCTCAAAGAGAACCAGATCGCCATCCGAGCCGGCTTTCTGGAGAAGGAGAACTCGGCTCTGCGGCAGGAGGTGGCTGACCTGAGGAAAGAGCTGGGACGCTGCAAGAACATCCTGGCCAAGTACGAGGCACAGCACGGGCCGCTGTGAGGACACACACACACCGATATGTACACACACACACACACGAAAACACAAACACACCCTGAATGACGACCCTGCCTCCTCCTGATCCACCAGCGACCCCCCTTTCACATCTCCACACGGTCCTGATGCTCGATTCACGGCAACTGAAGGTCCGGATTCAGAAATGCATAAATAATTATTTAAACTTTTCAAACTAACATGTTTGTGAGTCTCTCAGTGCTGTCAGACTTCCTGTCTGTGGCTCTCCGCATAGACAGGAAATAGCAAACGTGTTTGTTTGTTGACGATAAACACATTTACATGAACAGTGTGCTGAACGTGAGCTCCACTTTTGTTGTTGATATTTGGCAGCAGATTATTTCCTCTTTAAAAACCAGAAGCTTCACATCTGTATAAAGCTTATATTTGTCATCTGTTTCCATGGCAACAGTCACCCAGCAGCTGCCTGAAGACAGGCAGTTTGCCCCTGAGCTGCTGAGTCGAGTGCATTACTCAGGATACACTCACACACACACACACACACACACACACACACACACACACACACAGAGCTTTCTCCTCATGGACTCCTCTTTGACTCACAAACACTAAACTGCCCGCATCGACGCGCCTGATGTCTGACCTTTGACCTGCGACCCCCCCTTGTGAACGGTAATGGCACTTTAGAACTACCGATGCCTCACAGACTCCTCGCGCCCTCCTGCAGGTGTGCTCCCACAATGCACCTGTCCATATGTACATACTGCCTTCGCTCTGCCCCTGATGACTCTGATGTATATGAATGTGCTCCGCCTCCTGCCACTCTCCGATTGGTCAGTTTGCATACGCTTTGCTCTTGTTGCTGTGTCACGGCCGGTTCAGCCTTTGTGAGGCCCTGAGCTGTCACTTTATGGATGTTTATGTGCAAAGAAAACATTAAATATCGCAACTTCAGATGCACTCACTCATTTTACAGAAGTGCCCCAAAACACCAAAAAACTTTTATAGCAACCCCTGAAATTTATTTTTTATACAAACAAAAATTTGGGATCAACCCCTAAATTGTATTTGTGATAATTATTAATTAAGTCTGCAGTGAAAACATCAGGGAGTGTATTTGTAAAGCACAGACGCAACGCTTAGCAGCAGGTTTGTATCCATGTGACTGTGAACTGAAGGTTTGTTCATAAATGTGATGTTTCGCCTTCAGTTCCCCGTCTTCACTGATTGTTCTCTTCTGCTGAGTTCATGTGTTCATCGCTCTGAGGTTTGACTTTGTGTCTAAGCTGTTTGTCTGTTGAATCTTGCCACAGATCACGTTAAAGTCGGGACTTTGCTGTGATGTTCAGAGTGAAAATCTGCTACCTGCTCAGACGTAAAAACAGACAAACTGTAGAAATCTCAGCACTGCTGCTCTGAAAGCTGGAAATGATGAATAAAAACGATCGTACTCAGTCATTAACAAGGATGAGCCAAAGTTCAGCCCTTTAAACACAAGAATATTAATGCATTAAACATTTTCTAAGTTTGTTTGTAAATGACTGCATCCAGTTTTTAATTTACATTTCACACAGTGACTCAAGTTTTTGGAGAGTCGTGGTTTTAGGATGAGGAGGGCGTGTGCAAAGATTTCTAAAGTGATGAGGCTGTCGCCTGAGAGGTGACATCACAGCTTTGTTATACAACCTGGTGCCCTCATGGCAGCAGCACATCAGCGTTACCGGGGCAACACAGAGGCAGTGACAAACAAATAGCTGTTTTTTGTTTTGTTGTTGTGTGACACTTTTCAGTTTGAGCTGTTCTGAGCGTCACTGCCTTGAGCTTTCAGATTTATTTAACAGATAAATCTGAGCTGCTTTGTTTTATGGACAAAATGTCAACAGATTAAAATGATATTTTCCATGTTTTTGTCCTGCAGCGTCGTGAGTGAAAGCCGTGGCTGCAGCTGTACAAAAAGAAAAACAATTGTTTTGTTTTGGCAAAAGCAAAAACGAGTCCCAGATTGTAAATGAGAGTGATTTTGATTGTTTTGCTGTTTTGTTTTTTTTTTTTGTCATTCTTCTCAAACTGTTCAGGAGGAAACTCGTCATCTGCTTTTGTTTTGAATGTTTGGAAAAAGTTGAATAAGCTCAGAAGGTGGAAAAATGTTCCCGCAGCTGTCCAGAACAAGCTGAAAGTTTCACCTTCGTTTAAAAATGTTTCTCTGTATCTCACTATTAACACACACCTGCTCCTGCAGTGCAGTCGATGGTTCTTTATGGCTTTGGCATGAATTTATTTTTAGGTTTTCTCTCTGTTGTATTTTCCCAAGTGTAGCTCAGCGACAAGTACGCCCCCCGGTGGCCGAGAGGGACATGAATGTATATTTGAATCAGTGCGTTGGGTGAGTGATGTTGTCTTATACTGTGGAACCACTTTAGTACTCTTTACTACAGACCAAAAGAATACAGTATATAAAGGATTTATTGATATATTAAAGGTTTTAATGTTTATACAGAGATATGCTTCTTGTTTTTGTACAGTCTGTTTTCCTACATAGATATTTCCTGTGTATTTTGGAAAGGGTTACATAAATATAAGCAGTACAAATATATAGCCTACACGTATAAATATATTCAGAAATATTAACAAAACTGCGTGCCCGACCGGTGTGGGTGATACATGGGCATTACAGAAATCCTCTGAGGTTTGTTCGTGTTGGATCCTTTCCTCCCTGCGTAGTCGATATACCTCAAGGGGGGGGCG
>JAQLOL010000014.1:2953412-2964719 GCA_029783665.1 Naso thynnoides
GATTCATGACAAAATGTCGGTGAAATGAGCGAGTTTGGCGGCAGATAATGTCTTATTTAGAGGCTGCGTTGCCGTGGTCCCGTGCGCTGCTATCATATGGATACGAAGATATCGGATGGATCTAAATAGTGTCCGAAGGACTCCAAGCTGCTCCAAAATTGTCTGGGTGAGTATATGAGCGTATTTATTCCTATTAATTAGGTTTAAGAGTTTAAAAAAACTCTTGCATAGCAGAACCAATCCCAAGTCTTTACGGCGGTCCTTCATGTTGGGGCCAGTAACTTGCTGAAGTCTTGTGCTTGTAAACACTGTCTGACCAGCAACACATGTACTATGGGATTGTTCTCCCATAAACTCCCTCAAAGTTTGTTGATATTTGTTGCATTTGCAGCCAAATATTTTCATTGGTTAAAAACAAACCTAATCTTTTATTAGGACATGATTCATCTGTCCGGCCTGACTATACGTTGGCTTTGGAGGACATTACAGGACGAGCTACGCCGGGAGACGGACTCCCTAAAGCGGTATGCGGGAGCTGTCACACGCTTTCACAACGTTATGGACGCTGGGCCAGGCTTGATGGATCAAACTTTTCCTCTAACCAGCGGGTAAACAAGCCAACACTTTCTTGTCCTGGATTAAAAGTTTTAAACAAAGTGGCTGCAAATCTTTAACTGCATCAATTTTTTGGACTGAGCACACATTGGATAAAACAGAATCAAATAATCTAATATTGCTCTGGGCATCCATTTTCAATGTTTTAAAAAGTTCTCTCCCTGTTACAACGTGATTCGTTACATTTCTAGTCTGTTTCCCTACAGAGGAGAAAACGTAGAGCACACTATTTTTGGGAAGGCGTCTCCCTTTCAAAAATGTAAGGGCCATTACCTCGTTAGCTGTAGTTCTCGCTGCTGCACCAGCGACTGCCTTGCATTTTGACATCCCCAGACGATCAGTAGGAGGAGAATTCCAATTGACTGGTATTATGAGACTGCCACAAATTAGGCAAAAATCATTTGGTCACCGTAAACACACTGCATACAGTCTTTCTGCCAAACAAACTAAATGACCGCTTGCTCAGTCACTTCCGTGTCACTTCTGGTATTGGTACATTCCCTTTCCAGTTAGATTCTATTGTTTGTAAATTTGTTTTGGGACTGGTGAAGTGTTCGCCATTTGTAAATTTGTCTCAGTGCTTGTAAAGCGTTATGCATCTTGTACATTTGTTTTCTGAAACGTAAATTTATCTTGTCATTAGCGAAAGTGTTTTGCTTATGTAATTTTGTTTTATAAAATGTAAAAAAAAGTTGGCCAAAATGTAAATTTGTCTCAAGCTTTGTAAAAGTGTATCACATTTTGTAATTTTGTTTTGCACTTCCCAGCCACCATAGAGTCAGGAAAATCTTCAGTAAAATTTTAAAAATGGAGTGAATTTTACTCCGTACACCTCAAAGCGTGCCAGGCTTGGAAGCCAAAGTGACGCTGTGGCCAAACCGTGTAATTACACCTCACATGACGCACACCAGCCAATCAAGTAATGTACTTGAGTAAACTCATAAAGTACTTGAGTAAATGTGTTGACCTGTTGCTGAGGGGAACTTTTCCTCCTCCTGATATTGAAGATCCACTGCGATGATGCAACGCTGCATCCTCTCTCTCTATCTATCTATCTATCTATCTATGTCTCTCGCTCAACCCACCTCTCACACTCCCAGGATGCTGCACCCCAGTGGAGATAAAGTTTAGCGCTGCAGAGTGGCAATATGCAGCAACTGTCACCCGTCGCCGCAGCCTCCTCCTCCTCTGATGACTCCCCCTGCAGGTCATGTGACTGAGGCATGCTAGGTGACATAAACACAATAAAATATAACAGAGAAGCTGCTGCAACTTCCCAGCACGTCCTCGACCTGCTCAGAATACAAATCCTCAGTGAGTAAATTTAGAAGAAGTCGCTTGGTCCCAGGTCAAGCTTGAAAGTTGTGTTAAATAGAAGAAATGTTTCACTCGTATGTCTGACGAATAAATAAGACTGAACAGGGTAGAAAAAAAACTCTTTAATACGGTGGAATACATGACGTTTGGTGATTTCTCACCATTTTGAATCATAGTGCACTAATTCAAAATACACAAAGTGGCATGCATGAGAGATGTAAGCTCAGTGTCAGTCACAGTCCAAATAATCATTTTTCAGCTGGAGGATGTTTCTTCACGTCTTTTTCACGTAAGATTTGAATTTTGCGTGCAGAAAACAAGCTTTTAAATCCAACATTTTAATCTGCTATGCGACCAAATCAACAAGCAACATGCAGTCTGCTGAGCTCACCTACAGGGTTAAAGGGGTGGTTCAGTATTTTTCAGGTGGGGTTGTATGAGGTACCTACACACAGTCGGTCTATTTCACACACACACACACACACACACAGTTTTTGTGTATATATATATATATATATAGTATAGTATATTACTACGG
Organism: Naso thynnoides; assembly: GCA_029783665.1. Lineage (NCBI taxonomy): Eukaryota > Metazoa > Chordata > Actinopteri > Acanthuriformes > Acanthuridae > Naso > Naso thynnoides. The sequence goes on from JAQLOL010000014.1 coordinate 2,955,883, forward strand.
CCACTCACGGTGGCTTCTGTCATGCATCTCCCCGCCGATTTGCTGTTAAACAAAAATAATTGTCTGTCTGGTGGCAAACTAAAGCAATGAAAAAAATCCTAAATTTAGTGTATAATTGAACAGATATTGGTTTTCTAAGTAAGCATTTCTAAATTTGACTAAGAAACATTTTTCTGCTGACCCCGTCAGCAACAGTGCAATGCTGACCCCAGCTGCAGCGGTTTATCCCCCCTTCTAAAAATGACACCACTGATCTCCATCTGCAGAAGGTCATAGACTGACTCTGCATAAGAACCTCATACAACCACACTGCAAAAATACTCACCTGTCCCTTTAACTCTGTATTTTTCTCAAGAAAGAGAAACAACAACACTAAAGTACCTTGTTAAATGTGTTTTATAGTCTATTAGCAGCATTTAGTTAGAGATACTTTACATCATGAATCAGCTTTGTAGGACAACAACTCACTTTATCCTGTTATGAATTAGTAAAACTTTTCAATCGATAAAGACTTTTTCAGAAGCTGAAGAGCCTTTGCTTCATTGTTTCATTGTCTCTCTCATTACATCTGATTAGAGACAACTGCAAATGAATTAGAAAGCCACAGAACCAAGTCAATGTAATGTCCATGTTTCAGTGTTGACATCCCAGAAAAAGCTGTGTCAAAGTGTCAATGTAGTTCTGTTCAATAACATTTAACCCAAATTACCATTTCTCCTTGACCTTCAGCAAAGTGCAATTGTTGGCGAAACCGAACCACGGACTGTCACCCTGCAACTTTTCATTCATTCAAAGAAATGTGATGCAAACACAGAGATAGTCAAGGTGAGAGTTGCAAAAAATGAGAAAACCCTTGTCCATTCGTTCACTCATCCATCAGCCCATCCGTCTATCGGTCCATCGGTCCTGTCCATCTATTCTGTAACTGCTTATTCTTTGCTAAAAACAGCCTCCAAAAGCTCCAGCAGACGCCAGTTTGTTGAGAAACAACTTTGTGAAGGTAAAACCAGATGAATGTTTGGCGTTTGGGCCTCATAAATGACCAAAATGAATGCTCCAATGCTGAAGTCATCGTCTGCAGAGCGTCTGCAGCACTTCCAGTTTAAAGCTTGAAGCCTCCGTCATGCTGCAGGTTCACCGTCTCTCTGCAGTAATTCGCTCCGAACTGATTCAGGCCTCGCAGTATCCTTGACTGGCCATGAGGGCGGTCTGACTCTCCCTCCGTTTGTCCTTCTTCTTCCTCAGTCGGACCCTCCAGCAGATGGCGCTGGAGAGCAGCAGGCCCAGCCCAGCAGACAGCAGCACCAGTCCCAGCACTGAGATGGTGGACCCGTGGGAGTTGAAGGTGTACGCCACCGCCGTCACCACAATGCCCGTGATGAAGACGACCACACCGAACGGCACGGTGCAGCGATAGCAGGACATCTCAGCGCCGCCGGTGGCTGCCGTCAGCTGCACTTCATTGATGTGCGGGATGTGCGTTGTCATGACGACACTGGGGTCCTTCTTGGGTTTGTCCCGGTTCAGCTTCTCAGCAGAGATCGATGTTGGCATCCTCGTGGCACTCCTGGGGATTCTGGCTCCGCCTTTGTTGTGGCGGTCGTCCGGCATGGGTATTTTACCAGCAAGGAAGAGGTGGGCCATCTTGATAGTGATGTCAGCGATCAGCCAATCACGGAGCAGCTAGCTAAAAACACAACACAAGATTCAATTATAAACAAAACTATGTTGTTCTGAGAGTCAATTAAGCAATTTAAGAAAAAAACTCTAATTCAGGCAATAAATTACAGTTGAAGCAGCAGAAAGAATAAAATTTTAGTTCAACAACAAGATTTTGCTTAAAAAGGATTATTTGAAAATGTGTCATAATGGCTGGACAGATGTAAAATAAGTTTATTCAGTTTTTTTTTGTTTGTTTTATAGTGTCCGGAATTCTACGTCATGGAAAATCTTTTCCAAGCCTTTCGGTTTTATTGCCACCTACTGACTGAAGAAGAACTTTATAGAAAAATCATAACCAAACTTCATAGATTTTACAGACGACTCGACTCTGCAGCCTAAATTTAAACATTAACATCTGCAAGTTGAGCTGTAGAAGTGACGATCCTGCAGATATTACCGATCAAAGGTTTAAGCAATAAAATTAAGATTTATTTGATAAAATTAAGATTTATTTAAGTACTGTTGTCTTAAATATGTAAAGGGAAAACATTTAACTCTGAGTTTAGACAGACTTTTGTTGTAGAAGCAGATTTAAGGTATATCTCAGAGGTTGTCAGGGATATTTGTGCTCTTTGTGTTTGTGGCTGGCTTTTGAGGAGTCTGGAAAGAAAAAAAAGAATCCAAACAAGTTTGTATTTGTAGAAGACAGTTAGAGTTTTTGATTTTTTGAGCCATAAAGGAATTTTCTAATTTTGTACTTATTATTTTTAAGTGTGTTCATGTGTAGCTTCCAAGTCACACACAGAGTGAAGAGTTTACACCCATGTTTCTGCATTAAATCTGCACTCAGTTGTTACAAAAGCAGCTGTTTTTTCTCTGTATCTGTACAAAAATACCATTAATTTAATGCTGCTTCTACATCTGTAGATGTTTGCTGCGGATTCACACAACTGAACACACTCTTTTTAACAGGTCTAAGAAAACAAAGCAAAAAAAAGCTCATTCAGAAGCATAGACTTTGAGTTTGTAAAATTGTGTTCAGATGTAATTTTAAAGCCTCTCTGACTTGAGTTCAAAGTTCTTAGCACCTTCCACCCATTACAGAGGAAATTCAATTTGTGCAAATAAAATTATGCGTCAAAGCCAAACCAGTTTTAATCTTTCCTCACACGTCTTCACACAAACACCCTTAAACATCTTAAGCTGAAGCCTCATTGCCTTTAGTCTGAAGTTTTAAAGATTCACGTCATGCAAAAGATCAAAACACACACACACACACACACTGATTTCAGCCTGTTGTTAGCCCTGAATGATGCAGCAAACACCTGCTTTGTGCAGAGGTAAAGTAGAAACACTCACTGTGGAGCCGTGCTGCTCTTCATCCTCTGTGTGTTCTCAGATTTTTGGAGCTGAACTCAAACAGTCATATTTTCCTCCACAGGTCGACTCTGCTCCTCACTCTGCATCGTCCCAACTGCAGGAATAAATGGGGGAATATGGCTATCAATAGAAAAAACAGGGGGGACTGTCTTCCCCTCCTCCCCTCCTCCCCTCCTCCCCCCTCCACACCACCTCCTACTGGACCAACGAGAAAAGGTTTAACTCTTTCTTCCCCTCAGCTGGGACTCTGACACTAACGCAGGCTGTAAATCTCTATGTGCCCCTAAAATATCCAACGCCAAAACTGCCTAAAATGAGTTACTGAAGGAGTAGGAAAAAAAATGAATTTGTCTTAAATAACTTTGTTGTTCTGTCAGTTACTGACTAATAAAGAATAATTAATAAAAATGATGGAGACGAAGCATTAAAACCACTTAAATGGTCACATTCATCGCCGGTCTGGTTTATAGGGTTAGTTTGTATGTGGGATTTTTTTTAAAAGATTAATCTAATTATTCCAAGTTAAATAAGAATTATTAGAAACTAACATGTTAAAACATGATTATCTCAACACTGAAATGTTGAAATTTCACAGGGAAATCTGTTTATTTAAATGGAAATAAACTGATTCACTCAAGGAAAACAAAATATCAACATTGTCTCAAATGAGAAATGATGGTAAAAGATGAAGAGTGCAGCTTTGAGCCTCTGCTGCACGGAACAGTTCTTTAACCACATAGAAGATTAACAACATAGAAATGAGTGTTTCTGACGGATAAAAGCAGAGGCGCAGTTCAGCATCACATCCACAACAGAAACTTTTTGTGCAGTTGTGTTCTAAAGGAGAAACTGCAGATGGGAACATGTGGCAGGAATCAGCTGAGATAAAAAAAAACTGCTGAGGTTTATTTATCATCCTGATCCTGCAAACAGCTCAACTCCACGGTGGTCTCCAGTTTCTGTGAAGATGAGAGCAAAAAGCCACCGTCACTTCGAGACAAATACGGAATCAGCTTCTGTAAACAACATGGCGTGTTTTCACAGACATCTCATGTTCGATTTCCTGCAGGTCGTGTGATGTTCAGTCACAGAGTCTTTAACTGGGGGAAACTACTGACCGTCTTCTTTATTAAACCTACCTGAGTTTAAAAAGTTACACCAGCTGTGAGAACTGCACCTGTGCTGCTGTTACCATGGTAATCACAGATGTCTGAATTCTGCAGGTGTCTCTACAGGTCTCACTATAAAGTCCATCAGACAGATGCAGCTGATTCAAAACGCGGCTGCTCAAGTCCTCAACACCAAGAAAGTGGATCACATCTCTCTAGTTGGTTTGTAAAGCATTCAGTGGTTTAGGGGCAGATATTTCTGATCTTCTACAATATTATGAACCGTTCAGAACCCTCTGCTCAGCTGGGACGGATCTGCTGTCTGTCCCCAGAACTAGAAATAAACCTGGTGAAGCAGCATTTCGTTTCTATGCAGCAAATATCTGGAACAACCTCCCAGAAAACTGCAAACTCTTAATGTATTTAAATCAAGATGGATGACTTGAAAGTTTGCTGCTGCTTTTTTTTCTTAATTACTATTTCTTCACCACACTGTAACTTTTATTCTGGTAGTTTATGACTCTTTTATTTGCTTTAGCGCTCTTTATTTCCTTTCCTCTTGGTTTTTAATGACTTGTTTTAAAGGGAGGTTCTGGAATCTTTGACATATGACCTCATTTTTTTGACCTAAGTCCAGTTCATGTTGCATTTTTAGCTCATTTGGTGCAGTATGGAGTTTGGACAGCTCATCATTTTACAACTAATGCTAATGCTAATGCTAGCACAAGTCAACAGTAGTCGCTACTAGACTCCTATTAGCACTCCACAATGCACCTAAAGCAAGTGTAATATCCTGACAGTCTATTGAGATGTAATTGAGTGTTCGTAGAATAATTTTAGAACTCAAACTACTGCTGAATTTCTGCAATTTGTGGCTTTGATTAGTGTTAACGTCAGGAAGCTTCTAGAGTCACTAATTAAAGAAAGTTTTACCTCTAAAATTATTCTGCAAATACATGAATTCACCTCAACAGACTGTCATCGTGTTCACCTTGCTTTGGGTGCACTGTGGAGTGTTTAATTGGAGAATTCACAGCTAAACGGCGAGCCATGCAAACTCTGTACTGCACCAAAACAAGCTGGAAATGGTCTCTATCAATAGAAATAGGACTTGGTAGGTTGAAAATTAGGCCCTGTGTCAAAAATTCTGGAATATCCCTTTAATGTTGGGTGCTTAAATGTCCTTTTGTTGTGTGTTTCCTATGCACATGTATGCTTGATTTGAAGCACTTTGAGCTGCTTGGTTGCTAAACTGCGTTTTTTAAAATAAACTTTGCTAGCAAGAGTTTAGAGTCATCGAGGCATCAGATCAGAAAACACATGAATCATTTTGTTTGACAGACGCTGACAAACAGCCTGTGAGTCTTTAAAGAAATAACTGTAAACAGACTTCACTCGTGGCACATTTCTGAGTGTTATTAGCTGGAAATTGTTCGTACAAGCTGTTCATACATCATGTGATCAGTCAGCAGCAGGTGTCCTGGCTGACAGGTGACCTCGTGGAGATCTGTTACATCTGTAAGTGAACTTTTCTCTGCTCTCACATCCTCCCCCTCCAAACTCACCGCCAGCACTTGCTGCAGGTGCAGCCTAAACGACACCAAGGGAAGTTTCAGCTCCACTTTTATTGCAGCTTTGCTGACTTCTCACTAAAGTTTTACTGCAGGTCTAAAGTCTTGTGTCTGTGTTGCGGCAGATTTGAGGGAAGAATTTTTCATTAGTCCAGTGAAAAAACATCTGAACTTTTTCCTCTACTCTGTTACTGATGAGCAAGTTACATGGAGTAAATGTAAAAACACGAAATATTCATAAATTTAAGGGTAAAAAAGCATGGTCAAGGCAGATGTTATCCAGCAGATCTCTGTCTCAGAAAGTGTTTTTGAGAACCAGAAGCTGAAATCAAATACAAAGACAACAGATTTATGTGTCTAAATGTGCTTTAAATCTTTGCTCCTGCAGTGTCCAGCTGGGAACATCTGGCCTTATTTGCAGATGATCCTCTCTGGGGTCAGTGAGGGCCAGCGGGGCCCCCAGTGAGTCCTTTGATCTGGATCGAGGGGCCTGGGAGAGATGCTGGAGCCTGCAACCCTGCGACCTGAAAGCCTGATGTGAAGTCTGTTCGTACTGTTCGTGTCTCCGCCCGTGCTCGTTGTTGTGTGATGACAGCAGGAGCTCTTCAGATCCAATTTACCATCACAGTTCCAGGAGCCACTTGATTGAAATGGATTAAATTCCCACTTCCTGCTCACAGTTCCAGCAGTGCTCTGTATTCACGATATTATTTCCCCAAAGGATATGTTGTGTTTTTTCAATCAGAACAAAATGAGACCAACGAGATGTTTAATGAAAGCAGGGAGATTGATTTTCCTTCCTGACCTGTTCGACGTCCAGGGATGGAGCCAAATCACTTCCTTCCCGGATCCATTTCTGGGTTAAGGATGATGTGAGTTATTTTCTTTGGATCCATCTCTCTGGAGATGTCCTCCCCTGCTTCCTCTTTGCAGCAGATGGCTACAGATTGTGCATGTAGAGTGGTGAGTTAGCAGCTATTGGAGTGCACAGGAGGACTGTTTGTGCTTTTCCTCTCTGTTCCTTCCTGTGCACGCACATGCAGGTATGTGCCGTCCGTCTCCAGCTTTCTAATCTTACATGCTGTTACTTTTCTTTGGCTTGAGCCAAAGTGGAAAAGATGACTTTGCATTTTTGTAGCTTCAGAAAACTAAAGAAAAGCCCACAAAGAAAAAAAACAAACAAACCAAAAAAAACTGTGTGGAGTCACACCAGCAGCCCCATGAGGTGTCAGCGCTTGTTTCAGAAACAAAACCTGTAAGTGGATGAAAACTTTTCGTACAAGTTCTAAAAAAATGTAATCTATGATCCAAAGCCAGAATAAATGTTAAACCTCTAAATAAATTGTGCAAACCACTACAGAATTTGAGTTGTAAACATGCTGTGGTTGAGGTTGAGGTTAGGGTTATAGTTAAGAGAAGATCATATTTTGATTAGAACACCTACGGATGGCCACAAACACGGCTTTCAACCGTCCACTCGTCTCGTTTCATCAGGTTTGCTGCTTGGTCGAAGTCTCGCTTTGCCGCCGTTGTGCCGTCCTTGCCCTGATGGAAAAGTTATTGAGTTCATGTACACTTAATGTGAACTGAATTTCTTTCACTGCTGGCACGTACGTTGACATGAAAACATACAAATTCTTCGTTTTTGCACTTTGAAATGTACCAACATTTTATTTTAAAGACTAGGCTGATCTCAAGGTGGCGCCACAGTGAAGTTAATGTTGCCATAACATTCCTGAAGGATCAGCCCGCCGTCATTCTGCAGTTTTCTTTCACTGAATTTCATTTTCAGTCTCAAACCAGCAACATGTGAGTCCGTCTGTCCTCACTGTCTGACTTCCTGTCTGTCGCTCTCAGCTAAAAACATATTAGTTGTTGTGAAGTTTCATGTTTAGGGTCACAGAGCTCACATTTTAAACTCGGACGTAATATTTCTCCTTCAAAAAATGTACTCTCCTCCAAAAACAGTACATTCCGATTTCAAAATGTGCTTTTGAAACTTAACAGTGAAAAACTTGAAGCACAACAAGCAGCTCACAGCTTGGACGCAGAGGCTCAGAGAGAGAGAAAGTGCTGAAGGAAGCGACAGAGGAATACAGGATGTGTTACCGTCAGCATGATTATCGTTTGATATTATTAGGATCCAAGGAAACTGGATGTTATTAAAGAGAGAAAGAGATGAGTCAAACAAAGAAAAAGTGACAGGATGTGAAAAACTGACACAGACGAAATGAAAAGAGGGAAGGTCACAGGTGCTCGATGAAAGGTCAGCAACAATTAAGTCAAAGAATTTTCAAAAATGCACAACTAAAGGAAAGTTTTACACAGTTTTATTGCCTCGAACTGAACAAAACTGTGTTGAGTTTAATCAAATTAAACGATTAAATTGCATTAAAACTCACATGACTTTATCATGATAATCAAATCTGTTTTGCAAGCAAAATAAAGTTAAGCAACATCTGAGGCCAAACTTGGAAACAAACCAATATGTCAGTAAAAGGAAAAATAAAGCAGAGACACTTGAGAGCCAAAGATGCGATTTAAACGTGATTTACAGTCGCACAGAGGACAGCGAGAAAGAATAAAGATAAACAAATGGAGGCAGGAAGGAGAGAGAGGAAGATGGAGGGATGCAGAAAAAGGAGCTCCAGGTCTGATGGGGGGGGGGGGACGTTTCCATAATTCACTGTTTTCATGTAGGATTCATCATGTCAGCTGCAGGATTACCTCACTTCCTGCCGCACCGTGTCAACACGGCGGCCTGCAGCCCTGGAGAGCAGACAGGAAGGGCTTCCAGTTCAGAGGTCAGCAGGTCACAGAAAACACTCTCACTAGAAACAACAGCTGACAAACGAGACGTCACAGAAACTTTGGAAATACACAAGGCTCCGTTTAGGCCGTGAATGACTCATGATTTATTATTCCAAAGACAGTCAATATTAACACAAGATCCCCCACTGTACGCTGCGCCAATGGTGTGAAACATACACTTCCTGTCTCCTAAGTGGGTGGAGCCACGTCTCCCATGGAGACAGTTAGGAACAACCATCCCTCCGCCTCGTCTGGAAGTGTTATAACGTGGTGTGAATGGATTAAAGCAGATGGATTTTGTCTC
>JAQLOL010000014.1:2966496-2983154 GCA_029783665.1 Naso thynnoides
CCTCCAAGTTTATCTAGCACCCCCCGCCCTCCCTTACTCACGTTACTCCGTTATGCTGCGGGTACCGGATTGGCGGGGGTGGGGGGCGCTGCCTTGGCAGAGGTCTGCTTTTCTAGTTTACATTTTCTGAGCACCTTTGAACATCTGACAGAGGTGCTGTACGACAGTCAGCATGAGGCCAACTTGACAGTTGTTTGAGATGAGATGAGCTCTGGCGGCTTGTGTGGGTGTTTTACAGTGCATGCTCTGCAGACTGGACTTACGGTGGAAGATAATGGTTCTGATAGCCACCAGATGTTTTTTCAAAGGTGTTTTAGCGGAGAGAGTAAAGCTCAGCCGCTCCTGTTTGTGATAAAAGTGCTCGGTTAAAACAGTGGTCAGTCCAGAAATCTCTACTCCTCCTCCAGCCAGCAGAAACATTGTTCCTCAGTTTTAATAGCTCATAAAGTATTTGTCTGGCACCATGGCGATGGAAGTCATGTAGGCAAAGATAAGCCAAGAGCCCGCAGGGAGCCTGAGGGCAAACATTGGTGTTTATGTATGTGGGGAAATACACTGTGAATATAAGGGAGTACAGCAATTATGACTGTTGTTGCTGTGTTGGAGAGTCTTTAAATAGAAGTATAGAGAACGTATGGGAGCAGTTCTTACTACTTGCAGGTTGTTTTCTATCCTTAATATAAAGAAATAAGTAGAATAGAAAAACAGTTTAATAATATTGAGCATGCTGTACAAAAGGCCATTCACAACCATCTGCTGAAAATGTTCTCGCAGCAGATAAAAGGAAAGTTTTGAGACTGCTTTTAGACGATACAGCGATCCATAAAATAAAAAGCTGCTGTTTCCTTGATTAAATGCTCATTCTGTTTATCTCAGGCGGAGCATCATCCACTTTAAAGTAGGATGAATCTCACCTGTTTTGTTTAAAAGCAGTTGTCATAAATGAGAACAACATGTTTTGCATAATGTTACTACAAGTATTTTTCTTCTTTTGTTGACAGGCCAACACAGTAAGAGTCTGCATAATAATACTGCATGTAAATTCCACTACAGAAGAGACTTGATGATCTCTGCAATTAGGTGTGGGGAAAAAATATACATATATATATCGATATCGGTATCAGTGGAGTTGTAATATCGTGCATTCCCTACAACAATTCAAGAAAACTTCTCCAGACTGAGTTAATCTTAATAACAGGAAGAACATAAAGATCAGAGTGGATCAGTGCTTTTAAACATGTCTGACACTCCAGTTATTATCTATAATCCATGAGACTTTGATGGCAGGTGTCATATGTTCTCCTCCTGCCAGTCAGATCTCTGCAAAGATCATATTTTTGACACTAAGACATTTGTTGCCGCTCAAAAGAGGCTTTTCTGAGCCTGAGGACACTGTTCAGACAGTTTACAGGCTCATGTGGCAGCAGCAGCTCTGAAAGCTAAAATATGCTCCAACATGCTGCCGTTCGTTTTCTGCAGGTGTCCGAAGCAGCAATAACTATTTTCATCTATACTGCAGATGTTGCACATCAGCATGTCGACATCTGCAAGTCTGAACTGATGCAGCCGCAACTTGACTCACCTGCAGGCGGCTCTACAGAGAGATGTTGGGTCAGTGTGTTTTACGCTGCTTCACATTAAAACAATGTTTCCATGTTGTAGAGAAGGTCTAGATGCTGAATGTCCTACTGCAAGTAAATGCAACATTATTCCCTCCTTGGTTTAGCTGAAGGTTTCCTTTCATTTGACACAAAGGCTTGGTGGCCGATAAGCCTCTGATAAACTGTGATATCTGAAACACACACACACACACACACACACAGGTAAGGTAACACCTCTGTACAGCTTTGAATACTTGAGAGCACCATTTCCATCAGCTTTGGACCTTCATTCACACGTGTGTGATTATGTCTCCTGCTTGGACCCTGAAAACTTTTTTAAACTTTTAAACACTCTGCGATTTTCCCTACAAGCAGCTTTTACCAAATAAACAGGCACTAAACAAGCTTGTGGCAGAGACGTCAGGAATCCTGCGTGTTTTTATCAGTGATGTGAGGATGTGTATGGATCAGGGATGCTGAGTTGGGCTCAGCTGTTGAATTTTGTCTTGCGGAGAAAAAATGAGGGCAAGAGTCGAGCCAGAGGATCATGGAGGAGCCGCCGCTACGTCGTCTCAGAGGAGAGGTAACAGCAGCTGGATCTACATGTGTCATCTGTGTTTAGAGTCAGTAGGAGGATCTTAATGCCGTGGCGCTGTATGTACAGTGGCAGCCATGTTGGACGTGTTTCCTGTTGTACTGTAAACTTGAGTCCGAGTATCAGGTTCACTATTAAATTAATCACAATGCTCTTCAGACCAGAAACTCTAAGAGAAAGTATTGATGACTATATTAAAAGCTCTCTGTTGTTGCTGGAATCAGTCTGTGTCCGCACGATCTCCTCGCAAGTCCTGTTCAATTTTTGTTCCAAAACTTTTGATTGTCAGCAGGCTGTGATGTCACTGACTTTTCTGTTCTTCACTGCTGACAGGTCAGCAGAGAAGGAGTCCAGCTTCCTGAGCCCTGCTCTGGGGAAGGAGATGCCTTTCCTGGCCACGCCCCTCCTCCCCATCCTCTCCTCAACCCCTGCTGCTGCAGTGCTGAGCTCAGGGACGTCAGCAGGAGACTCCGCCTCCCAAAGTGGCGTCAGCATCAGGAAGCGGAGGCGACTTGCTGCCAGCCCTGGAGGACTTCACTGGAACTCTGCAGGTAAGAACAGACACCTGACAGCCAATCACAAACAAGGACTTTCTAGCTCTGTGATGCACCCTGTGTACACCAGATTTCACACTCACACACTTAACTTCACACTGTATTTCCTGTGATTAGCCCACTTCAAAATAAAAATAAACTTGCATTTTGCCAGTCAGGTGCTTTTAATGTGAAGCTGTAGTAAATGTTCAGTTGCATTAGCAGTAACTTAACACTGCACTCAACAGTTTATTTTCCATGTAGACATTCAGTTTAACAGGGATTAGGTCACCGCTGGTGGAAAAACTTTGTCGCCACGGTAACCTTAGATGCTGACTATCTGCAGCACCTAAGGTGCTGACTCTGTGCTCTCACAACTGAAACCTTCTCGTGAACTGAATTTTTTTCTGTACAAACTCTGTATCTCTGCAATTAAATGTGGGGAAAAAATATAAAAAATATATAAAAAATATATATATAAATATAAATATATCCCACCCACAGGTTTATATATAAATATATATAAAAAAATATATGTCTTTGCCCTGAAGACTTTAAAGACTGATAACTTTAGTTAACGTTACCGTGGCAATGATCGTCACGTGTCTTTGAAGCCCTCGTCCTCCAGTGCACTTTCACCGTTTTGATTATGTTTGAGTCCAGTTTGCATGTGTGTTTTCCTGATTAAAATGCAGAACTGCCACATTTTCAATAGCGTGTTACTCGCATTGACAGGGATTACCCGATCTGTCTGCTAAGATCACAGATGTGTTGGCAGATATCAGATTCATATCTGATTTATTTCCACATATGGACGAGGCCTAAAATGGATCTGAGAACACAGATCCCATGTGCTTTTTTCCTTCTTACATGTGCATAGTACAAATACGATCTGTACCACATGAGAGGAAAAAACTGGCATTGGGCCACTTGAGCCATGTCGTGAAATTGTGGCCTTAGAGGTTTGCGATCGTGGACACAGACAGGAAACCGACGGACGGATTCAGGATCGGTTGTGGACGTGCCATCGTTTCAGGAATGTTAACAGCACAAAGTGCTCAAACGTGCCCACGTACACTCTGAGGGTCTTGTTTATTCTGTCCGGGGGCTTCGCTTCCTGTGTTAGTGAGACTGTCCTGTAGCTCCACCCTTCTGGAGAATGATAATGAGCTTCCTGTTGAACAGATTACAGCCGGCTCCTCCTCTTCTCCTCAGTCTTCATCTTCATCTTTGTTGTTAAGTGCAAGTAGCTTCTCTCTACCTTTTGCCTTCTGACACATTGAGACAAAGCAGCCTCTGCTCATCACAAGCTGCGTGAACTTTCACCTCTTCAACAGGAAGTGGCCTCTCAGACTCAAACATCTGAATATGTAAAAAGTATTCCTGTATTTACCTTGAGACCCTTCAGAGGGCTCCACCCGCAGGTTGAGAACCACAGGGGTTTATCAGAGGGGTTGTTGTAGAGTCTTTTGCTGTTATCACCTCAACAATTTGATTTCCTAATTTTGTGTCATTCAGTTGATCCTTAAAAGAATCTCTGCACACCTAAATGTGTGACAGGTGTGTCGGAGGAAGGCGCAATTTAAAGAAACAATAAGAAAAACTGCCGCACACTGTCCTGTTTTCTGCTGACACGTTCCACGCGTTCATTCAGCGTTTCGACGTATCAGTGTTGGTCCAACAGACCTTCATCAGAGTTTCTCTCTTTGTGTCATTCAGTTGAAAAAGTCTTATCACTCAATTTTCAGTTGTTGTTGAGTTCTGTAAAAGTCTCCATCCTTCCATCAGAATCTGTGTTTCATGTTGATCTCAAAGTTTCCAGGAGACTGAATCCATCGGGTTCGTGTGCCAGTAACAGTGAGACACAGAGGAACCATCGCTCTGCTGTTTATTTTCTGTTTCCCTCCTCCTCCTCTGATTTCTTCGTCTTGTCATTTGTCGTGTTTCTCAGCTGGTTTTCTGTTCTTTCTCTTTTGCCTTGGTTGGTTTGAACCCCCCACTGATGTGTTGAAAGCTCAGGACTGAGGATTACTGACAGTTTCGGTTAAATGTTAATCATCTTCATTATGAAAAACTCAGTTTGCATGGAAATGATTTTCAGTCGGCTCACTCCTGAAGATGATGAAAATCAGAATGTGTTGAGCTTCAGTTTGTGCTGTCAGCAGCCTCGTAGTGATTGAACACTTGGATACCAAACATGGTGTCAGCCCAACTTCCCATGATGAAGTTAAAGACCTCGGAGCTTTTCAGGTCTCTGTGCTGCGTCACATGTGAACTCTCCCCTGAACTCTTCCTCTGGCCCTCATGTTGTCTCAGCGTTTTGCATTCCTTCTTGTTACTAAAGCAAAGAGGAGCATCTGCTGTTTGGTGGTTTTTATAGCCAAAGGTCATGAAAATTAAATCCATAAATGTTGCTTAACAAGCAGCAGTGGAGTAATGACGTCTTAACAGCGTATTTTTTAAAACACAGCCAACAGTTTAAGTGCAGAGAGCAGCAGCTCCTGGATGTCAAGTGAATTTTGGTTTGTTGTAATTACAGCGATTTTCAGTCTGTGACATTAGGCAGGAAGTCCAGTGTCTCCAGTTCCTGTGCAGACCTCTGCCCCTCTCTGCGTTTCTGTCCACATTCATGGAGTTAAACTTGTGAAAGCAGAAATATTAAACATCTTTATTTTCAGCACATGTGACCATGTCTCCACCTCTGCTCACAGCACCTGCTTCAGTCTGTCTGTCTTCATCTTTCATCATGCATCTCTCACCTTTTTGGACTGTTGTGTGTTGTTGACGTGTGTCCAGTAGAGGGAGCCGTGACTCCAGCTTTGTGTGTGAACTTCACTCAGTCCTGCTGTTATCTTACTGCTTAGCTGAAACCCCATCAGACTCTCTGAACTCTGTGAGAGGTTTTATATGAGTGACAGTGACGTCAGAGCAGAGCGAGTGAAGTGAATCCACAGGATTGAGTTTTAAAGAAAATTCACCAGGCAAAGAAATGTAGATGCCATTTATTCTTATTAACTGTCTAAATGATCTGTTATTAATGTTTCAGTACTGTTACATGTGAAAAAAGCCTGCAGCAAACTTATAAAAAATGTTCATGAAGTCAAAAAAAATTTTAAGAGAGCCTTTAAATGCTTCTTAAACTCTGTTCACCGCTGAATTTCTCTAAAAATCCATTGAAATGTTTAATTTGATGTGTTGTGTGATTGACCATCTTTCTTAACACTCACACAAATCTATTTCTAGTCATGTCAGACACATAGTCAAGATTAAAAATAAGATTTCCTCCTTCACCAAACTAACAGATATCCTCAGACTCCACTGCAGTGATACGATCTGCTCGATTCAGCAAATGAAAGCAAAGTTTTCAACTATTTTTGTCTGGTTTGTTTGTTTCTGAGCTGAGTTAACCACTGCAAATATTCGTCATGATTAAAGTTGTTAGTTCAGATGAAATGTGTATTTGTGTGACTAACATTTGGAGCTACTGTGAGGAAAAATGTGTGAACTATGTGAGCGTTGCAGAAAGCCTCACGGACTTGAGTCATCCATGTCCGACTCTGTGGCTCTGTGAGGACGTTTGGATGCTCCCGATTCTGCTTGATGTTCAGAGATTAACCTAAACTTTGGGAGATGTTTTAATACGCAGAACTTTGAGCCAACCGGTCAGGAGTTCCCTAAACTCAGGCGACCGTGCAGAGCCTCAGAGCAGCCCACAGACAATCTGTCCCAACCTGATCAAACTGAGACAAAAAGAAAAACACGCCTCTGATCAGAAAGAGAAAAACTGGCCTTAACCGACATCTTTGCAGGTACGCGCTCAGCCAAGAAGCTCTGAAGTCAACTTGATTGTTTTTGTTTGTTTGCTGAGAGTCTCATGTTTATCTGGTTGGTGACTATGTGTTAAGTGAAAAAAAAGGTTAGAACAGAAATCAAACTAATTTCTTCCTTCTGTCTGTTGATTGACGCACCTTCTCTCAATTGGAGAACTTTTAGAAATCGTCTCCGGGGTTTCCTACATCATTTACTGTGGCAGCTCGCTGTGATGTCAGCATTTCCTGTTTGTGCTGCTGCTCTCTCTCTCGTACAAGAAGGCTTCGTTCGACAGAAACAGGGATGGGTATCGAGCTGAACCCTATCGCTGAGCTAAGCAGGAGGTCTCATAGCGTGTGTGCCATAGCTGGTTACCATTTTATAATCTTTCTGTGGGAAACTCTGGTGGTCAACAGCTGATTCTCTGTAACTTAGATCTATAATCCAGCAGGACAGTCGTCACAAACTGAATCCTTCCCGTCCGACCTGCAGAGTCGTAATAAACATACACACATTGACGTTACTCACCAGTGAGGGAGGCCGAGTGTGTTTGTCAGTTAGTCTGCCAGTTCTAAGCTGTTTAACAAAATCAGTTAATTCTGTGTGTAATTAGTTATAATTTAAGGTTTACTGCTCAGAAATGCATCTGTGACTTGGTGCTCATTCTTGTGTTTGAAAGAAATCCATTTTTCTAGAGACGATGCAGCCTTCAGCCCGACACGAGACACCAACACACTGCAGGCAGCTTTTTATCTCCTCCTCATGTAGTTTTAATGCAGCAGCTGGCCTGCAGCCTGACACCTGATCACACACACTCACACACGCGTACACACACACTCTGAATGAATGGAACATGAAACCAGCAGAATGAGATGGAGGCTCTGCCTTCAAAGTGTGAAGTGATGGATGCTTGAATTGAACTTTCAGATGTGACTCATGAAATGTCTCCGGTGGTTTGAGTCGACTCTCTGACCTGCTGCTTTTTTTCTCTTTATCTCTCATTTTTATATTTCATCCGACTGACCGGAGCGGTTAGCCTATGTAATAAAAATCCATAAAGAAATACTGAAAAACACAAAAACTTGGGACAGATTTGGATGAAAGTCGGTGCTTTTCATTTTTTCTCAAAACATTTTTATTAATAATTACTACCTTGTTGTTTTGGATGCCAGAAATCATTCAAATATAACAAAAGTTCTAAAAATATGAAACTAATGTTCAAACTATATTAATTTACAGCAAATTGTTTGTATCTGTTCAGTAGAACTATTCTTTATCACTTTGTCTTTCACTGATAAATTATTCAAATCCATTGATTTTGCTCTCAGGAACAAATGAACTTACGTATGCTTTTCAAAATAAAAGTAAGATTAAACTTTTTGGTACGTGTGTGTGTGTCTGTGTGTGTAGTAACAGCAGAGTGTCTCTGGTTTCTCTCGTCCAGGTTCGGTGCAGCGCGACTTCTGGTCACCTGATCCGTCTCCAGTGTCAGGGGGCAGCACGGCAGCAGCAGGAGGCGGTGTAACCGCGAGGAGTCTCCCCCTGGCTGAGAGAGGCGGGGCAGCATGTGCCAGCGACAGGGTGGCGTTGAGGAAGACGGTTTCGGTTGACGATCGACTGCTGCAGCAAGCGGGCGGAGAGCAACCGCACCTGAGACTGCTGAGCCGACTGGAGAGAGGCAGAAGGAAGCTGCGCAACATCCACGTGAGTTTAACATTTAAACTCAAACTTTTAACGACTCGTTTGTTAAATGACCCGTTCAGTGTGAGATGACTCGAATGAGCTGCCGTCTTTGTCGTGTCACGGACGTGATGATAATGACTTTGCAACAGAGGAAGACAATGTCTAAATCATCAAAGACTTTAACATTAAACTAATGTCCATCCATCAGGTGGAATTTAAACACTGACTTTAACTTAGCCTCAGTAATAATAAAACTAATAGGATAAAATGATTGAAATGATGACATTTATATCCAAAAGGTGAAGGGTCAACTTCATGGTCATATTTCAGCAGTATAAATTTTTCTGACTGATCTTCTGAATGTGTGTGTGTGTAACGAACCTGAAAACACAACTGTCATAACCTATTTATGCCGCTGCAAACATACAGTAACACAACAAACTCTCAGATTCACCTCCGGCCAGAACAGGAAGCTTTGCCTTGCGCTAGCATTAGCATTAGTGTAGCCACCACTGTCCCAGACTTTGCAGTTAGCCAGTTTACACAGGCGGAAAGCAGGTTGTGGTTTCAAAGATTACACTCTGGAACCAGGTTTCAAACGATTGCAGTTTCAAGGGTGCCAGCACGCCGTTGTCATGTAAAGGGAAGGCTGAACCAAAAACAAAACGACGGACTTACTTGAAATGCCAGGAGAGAGACCTGACTGACACCCCCGACAAACAAAATTAAAGTGTCAAACTCAAACCGTCGCAGCTCATATCAGAATTTGTAGCTTCTTTGTCATCACCATGAGCTCTTGATCTTCAGGTGATTGTTGTTGCAACATGAAGCTCTCCGTCAGTCCTCTGCACCTCTCTGTGACTGTGGATTCAAAGGGAAGTCCGCAGGTGTCTCACGGGAATCAAACATGTCAGCATCATGAAAACCTCCGTTTAGCCTTCATGTCAAATTCCTTCACTGCAGGTGTCGTATGGGTCTGGACAGACACGGATGCAAACTGCAACTTGTTTGGAGGTGATTCTTGTTTAAATCGGTTATGCCTGGTTCACACAACGAGATTATCTGGCTGATTATCTTCTGACAATCCTAAAGAAGCCCCGATTATCTTGATGGCTCTTAAGATTATCTTATCAGTTTGTCCTGTGGTGTGTTAAGAGTGATCCAGTCTACGCCGAAGGCGATCGAGGCTGCTCCGATCTCAAATCGTGAATATCCAGCGTGTTGAATCTTTACGATCAGAAATCCTGTTGTGTGGGGGGGAACACTGAGGACAGCCGAGCACGCACGCTGTGGATTGTCATGTGGAACAAAACGATAGCCAATCAGGAAGCAAGCTGACTGAAGACGGAAGCACAACAAACAAAGCCATGGCAACGATGATAATAACGATGATTGTTAACAACACAAGTGTTTATTACGTGTCCCGTAAAGCATAGCACAGTCAAACTGACAAAAGGAGGAGTTGGACCGAAATTACATCCGCAATGAAAGTACTAGGTACTTTGTTTTTTTACAACCTAGTCTGCCATGTTGGTTTATTCTGAAGTCACATTTGACTGTGCGGGATTTCGAGTTCTGAGAGTTGAGACTCCGGGTGTCAGTGGACAGAGTCTGTAAGTGTGTGGCGTGCTAAGTGAGTCTATGATTTTTTACCATCATGTGTGGGGTCTCTCACTTTTTAAAAGTCTCTTAAGATTTTTAAAATCTTGTAATGTGAACCAGGCATTAGAGATTCTGACCTGATGTTGTTTTTAATACTCATTTGTAGGGCTGCAAGATTTTGTAAAAATGTCAAACTGTGATTATTGAAATTGATGTTGCGATTATGATACGGTTTTTAAAATAAGAGGGAATGATGATTTTTGCGTGATTATTCTAATTTTCATTTAAAAACATTGAATGGATATAAAGATAAGAGTAGTGTGATTTTCGCAGGGATCTGTGCCAAACAAAGACGTTTATTGAATTGTGCAGAATATGATGTGTGAGTCAGCACCACGATATTTGAATTGTTTGGTTTTAATATTCAGTGATTATATAAACATCAGCTCTTTATTGAAGAGCTCAGAGTGAATGTGGAGTCAGTTCAGAACAAGTTCACGTGTTGTTTTGTGATCGTGGCTGCACTGTTTTATCCGAGCTTGTGTAACAGTTTCTTTCAGCGCTCCCACTTCATGAAGAGATTTTGTTCCCTGTGGAGCCTCTGTGCTTGGACTCTGTTGACCTCTCATCATCAGGAATCGATGTTAGTTTGCTTTTATCTGTCTGTGTTTGTTTTCGGAGCTGCCGTGCAGCTCTGAGTGTTTTCACTGCATTCGAACCTGGACTCGTTGAACCTCTCGAGTCACACACTCATGTTGCACTGAGTCACAGGCTGACACACCGCCGGCTCTCCAGCCTGTCAGGCTGCGCTACAGATGGATGAATAAATCAGCTCAAACTCCAAGCTTTCACCAAATTCACAACCTTCCACCGTAAAGAAGAAAAAAGTGTCGAGATCTGAGGAATTAAACGTCCTGTAAACATGTCGATGCACAGATTGTTTGTTCAAAACTGTTCCGACTCTGGAACAAAAATAAATAAATACACACACACACGCATCACAGTCTCCCAGAAAGCTTCATTTTATTTCATTTTACTGAGATGACATGTTAATTATGTTGTTGAGTTGCTGTCTTGTGATTGGAAATTTTCAGGTTGTTTTCAAGATAATGAAAAAAAAGTCTTTTTTTTTTTTTTTCAGAGAAATTTACCTTGTGTTTCCTCAGGAAACTGTTTTCTGCAACAGTTTTCTCTCAGCATTAGCTGGATGACGCAGTTTTCCTTTGATTTTTCAACATAATTGTCTCATATAACAAGAAACAATTTTGTTCTTTAACAGATAAAATAAAGCTGTTCTTTGCTGGTATGAGGGCTCATAAGCGACAGGAAAGCAAACGAGAACTTGATTTTATACTCAAATGTGAAGATTTGCTGCTTTTTAAACAATCTTTGCTGATTGAACAGAATTTCTTTGGATTTCTCGCAGAAATTAAAAACTTGGAGACTAAAACTTTGATAAAACTGGGATTAGCATTTCTCAATAAGTTGTCATATTTGAAACAGTTATTATTAAGTAGTATCAGATTTTTTCACAAAAACTTTGATTTACAAATTTAATAGTTTTTTTTATTTCCTACTTAAAAACACACTACAAATGACAGAGAAATGACTCAAAACAAGTTTTGCTTTTATTTTAACAATAAAAATGAACAAAAATAAACTGAATTTGCCTTCTGAGATGAAAGTGAAAGCTGCAGACTTGTGTTTGAAGAGTGTGCTGTGCAGGTTCAGGGGAGAGGAACTTGTTTACATTCGCTCTGAAGCCTGCAGTCATTTGACAAAAACATATTTACATGGAATTTTTTCCTCATCGTAAATCAAAACCATTTAACTTTGAGGCTCCTGGAACTAAATACCTGTCTTTGTATTTTTTGTTCTTCTGTTTTGTTTCTAATTGTTGCAGCTTCACAGCTGAAGACAAAGTGGGAGGAAATAAACATATTGTTGTTGTTTTTGAGGCTCGATTGTGGCGCTGTGCAGACGGCACCGAGCAGAGTCCGAAGTGTTACTTCTCGTCAGATGTGTGGCCCGTTTCTGAACATCAGTGTCTCGTTTTGAGGGTCTGAAGGAGTCAGTGGATCATTTGTGATTTTAGTTTGAGTCTCACACTCACTGGTGAATCAGTGATTATGTGGGCAGCTCTGATACATGGCTGTCTGAGCACACAGGCTGAGCTGTCCTGTGCTTTTTAAAGCACTGAGTGGGATTTGGGAGGATGTGACTGATTTATATTTTGAGAGTTTTTGAAGGTCAAATCGTGTTACATCACCTGTGGCTGCTGTCACTATTCAGTCTTCTGTGATTCTGCACTTGTCGGGATGTTAAAGGATACATTCATTCTCAGGTCTGTACAACAATGACGTGTCTGTAACGATGAGAGCGTTCGGTGATCGTTCCTTCTGTTCTCTGATTCCTTCCTAACACGACTACACGGTTAGAGATGAACTTTACGCTTCTCCTGCTGTCATGAGGATGGACTGTACAAAATATGAACCTGTCCGTGAAGGCGGTGAAGCTGCGGGATAAGACCAAGTTTTGGCTTAAAACATCTGGTTCAGTCACCAAAAAGATGACAGTTAAAAGTCCTGGTGACTTTGTTTTGTCGGTTCAAACTGTCGACCTTGAAGGGGTCCTGATTTCTGGCCTCCCCTCCTCCTCCTCCTCCTCCTCCTCCTCCTTTTCCTTATGATGAAGCTCACATGCTTTTAATAGGAACTACTTTACTTTGATATGTGTTCTGTGGTGCTGATGACAGCTTCCTGTGACTGTGAGTTCACTTCCTCTTTGGCTGTCTTGACCTTGATGTGGTTTTACTGTGAAGAGTTTTTTTTCCCTCTGAGTGATTAGAGGCTGTGCAGCAGTTCTTCATCCTTGCTGAATCTATCTCCTCCTTTCTGGCTGTGTGCTGATAAAAGAAACTTTTCTGTGCGTGTGTGTGTGTGCGTGTGTGTGTGTGTGTCTTCTTGCCAGTCAGTCTGCTGCCTCTATCAACAGCCTAAACAGTCTCACTCTCAACCTTGGGCAGCCAGCATGAGCTGGTATTGATATGAAAAGAGGACTGCATGGTGCTAGATTAAACCCTATGCTACGAACATACAGGGAGGCCTGAAAAGAAAGACGAAGGGAAGGAATGTTTCCTTTACAATTACAAGTCAGGAAAACTGTATTGTCCACAAATGTGAAAATTTGCTTTCAGATCCGTCATTATCTGGAAAGACGCTGCTGACACAATACACAACATCAGAGAACAAACTGGGGTAACGTTTACAAATAAATTACACATAATAACTGTGAAAAATACATCCACATAACAACGTTTGACGTGCTAAATAATCCTTAGTATGAATACAATCCATTGTTGCTTTGAATAATGATTTTAGATCGATTGAAGACTCACAAGGACGATTTTCCATTTATAGTTAATGTGGTTTGATCAGAGGAATGTAAATCAATGCATCGATACATCGGTGTAGCATTACACCCCTGTTAGCTAATGTTAGCATGCTCGCATGCTACACTAAAGAGTGAACATTCTAATCAGTGCACCATGTTAGCATTGTCATCGTGAACACAGTAGCGTTTAGCTTGAAGCACCGCTGTGCCTGATATACGGAGCGGCGAGCCTCTCGTTGGGGATTGTTCCCCCGCTCAGATGCAGTAATGACTGACAGACTGACAGTGATGATGTCCTTCAGTAACTTTATCAATCGATTTTTTTTGTCTTCTCCTCTCTTTCACTCGTTTGTTTTCGCTGTCAGTGTTGTTTTTATGAACCTGATTTAAGCCAAAGATAATTTTTCACCTTTAAAGGAGTTAGAGGTTCATTCTTTTTGGGCCTGTCGTCAAAATGTTCGCTAATTTAGTTTTAATTCTGACCTGTTTGAGCTCTGAATCTTTCTGTTTGTAATGAAGTCAGGGATGTGAAAGAAGCAGATATCAAAGATTTACGGTATCTGGGCAGAACAGCAGCAGACGGACTGTTTGTGTTGTTCTCTCAGCTCTCAGTTAAAAAAAGGTCGTGGTTCAGGATGTGCAGTATGAAAACAGCTGGTGTGCTCTCGGCCTGGTGACATTCTGCTCTGCTCTTTTAGTAAATAATAGATTTCCAGGCAACAAAGGCAGCCAAGTGACAGCACAGAGACGGAAACATGCCGGGCTTTGCAGGTCTTCATCCTGTCTCTGAGGTGCTGATGGAAAACCCTCCCGGCAGCTCTCGGGTGTTTACCTCCCAGTTGTAAAACAGACGAATACTTCTCTTTTTTTTCTGTGGAAATATTGTCTTCAGGGTGGCGAGGACGCAGCAGGTGCTGAACAGCAGCAGAGCCCGAGTGGAGCTCGATGCATTATGCAGGAAGGTGTCACTTCAGTACAGTGCTGTGTTTCAGAGCCGCTGCGGCTCTTTATCCACCTGCCCAATCCACCTGCACCCACATCATAAATCCATCCAGTTTGGCGGCAGTTTTCCACCAAAGTGAGTTTCCTCGATTTGTTTTTATGTTCTGAAAGGCTCAACAGGCGACAGCATAATTTGGACCATAAATCAGCACAAGCACAACCGAACTCAGCAGCAGCAGATGAGGCACATTGCTGAGTTGTTTCTGGTTGTTGCGTAAAAGATTTAACATTTTATTTTTTTTAAGAGCTGTGTCCTTTGAATGATGCTGCTCTGAGTGTCTGAGTGGAGCTTTAGTTTTTGTCTTTGATGCGACTAAAACACGGTCCTCACATGGACGCAGAGAGCAGCTTACAGCTTGCTGTTACAGAACAGCAAAACCAAAACTTTATTTGTTTGTTTGTTTGTGAACCTGTGGATCAACGTACAGCCCCTGCAGTGATGTTGTGTTGTTCAGGACTCTGTTCTCCTAAACTCGTCATTGCTGGTGATTGTTGTGCGCACATGCTGCTGCAGAAAAACCAACAGCTGCAGAGACTTTCTGGTCCGATCCGCAGACATTTAGGAGCTGCTTGCTTCTTGCCTACAGCAAACTCAATCAGCTAATTAGTTTTAGAATTTGGGCTTGAATTTATCGAACAAGCAAGATTTAAAAAGTGTATCAAAGAAAGAAGAAGAACAGGTCTATGGAGTACCTTACAAAAGCGACTCTTAATAAACCAAATGATGAGTCACATGTATGCTCAGTGCAGGCAGCCAATCAAAAACAAGGATTTGATCAACAGCTGCCCAGATGTTTTAGCTTTGTGACATGCTTCAGTGTTTCCCACAGGTTGAGAATTGGTGCGGCGCGGCCTGGCAGGTTTAGAGTCAACCGGTCAAATGAAGGTTTATGAAGTCTGTCTGTTAGGGCTGGGTGTCGTCAAGCACCTCACTATTCCATTCAATTAAGAATCTTTGTGTCACCATTTGATTTGATTCAATACTGATCAATACGCTTGAATATCGATTTATTAAGAAGCACAGAGGACAAAAACACCCAGATTATTTATTTGTGTACCTTCTGATATTTGTTAATAGTGTGCAGAACAAACTGACCCCAAATGTATTCTACCATTTCCGTAATTTTTCTTTAATGTTAATAATAAAAATAGTCAATAAATAGCCCTGCAAACATTTGATTTCTTCACATGCATCTGACATTAAAACTGAAATGGTTCGCTGAGTTTGAGAGTACAGTTTCAGGCCTAGTTAATTTGCCATTAACCTTACGTAGCTTATATGCAGATGTGCCCACTGCATGATGGCTGCGGATGGAAACGCTGGTCAGAGATCATCACTACTGGATGGGAAAATCTAACGTGATGGTGAGAAAAAAAAACTATTAAATTATTTAGATAGCTAACTTGGTTTTAGAGTAGACAAAATGTGACGGAGAGACAATAGAGAAAATAAGAGGAGAACGTTAAACGGGTCAAAGTAATGAAGTGGTGCGTCTCACGTTCCTGTCATGATTTGAACTGTTGACTCTATTTTCAGCTCACTGGAGGCAAATTTTATCGTTGATTGGAAAAAAAGTGGAATTCACATTTTCTCTTCCTGGGCAGGTCCCAGTTTACCTGGGCGGGCCGCCCAAGCAGAGCCTATGTATGGGAAACACCGTACGTTCAATAAATTAAATTTGTGTGAAGTCGTTAATGTCTCCAGCAGAGATTACAGTTAAAGTTTGCAACAGTTTTGCCCAAAGTAAATAAAGTCATATCTGTTTTTAACAAAAATCTGATGCATTCTAATGCACAAATACATAGATAATTGTGAATTTACAGAAAAATATTTGAAATTCAAACAAACCAAAAAAAACTGCGGCAGAAAAGAAATAGTGCTGCTGTCATCAGAGACGTGACGATGCTTTGGAGATGATTGAAGACAAAATCCGCTGATCAAATCAGATGTTTACATCAAATGTAGCCTAAATAACAGAAGAAATGATCATTTTATTCTGAATAATGCACATTTTTCCTGTTATTCACTGATTATTCCCAGAAACTGTGGACTGCAGCCACACAGTAAGATTGTTTTTATAGAGTGTAAAAGCGCTGGAGTTAGACTTTTCTCTCTCAGTTTGACATGTTTGGCTTCAGCTGCTCCATCAACTGCTGGAGGATCATGTGACATGTTCAGGTAAAGTGATGCACGTCACCTGACAGGCTGAGAAACTGCAGCACACACACCTGAGCTGCGTTGTAACAGGTTTGTGGGGACAGAAGCTGTCAGCTTCCTCAGCACCAGCAGGGGGCGAGCTCATCTTGTCGTTGTTGCTTAACCACTGGAACTGCTGCCTTTTTGAAGGGGGGGGGGCAGGTGGTGGTGTGTGTGTGTGTGTGTGTGTGTGTGTGTGTGTGTGTGTTTTTGTGTGGTGGGGGGGGGGTGTTTTTTTATCA
>JAQLOL010000014.1:3008610-3019129 GCA_029783665.1 Naso thynnoides
GAGGGCAAGGGCCATGTTGGCAAACCCTCTCCATCCCCTTCACGCTGAGTTTCGACTCCTTCCCTCTAAGAGAAGGTACACCTTCCCTTGTCAGGCCAAATCCAATAGATATTTGAGATCCTTTGTTCCATTGGCCACTGGATTTCTAAATAAGCTGTAAGCATGCCTGCTGGGAGCACTGTGTGATTATGATGACTCTGTGGGTATGGTAGTAATGTCCTTCAGGGACATTAAAGATTTTCAATCAATCAATCAGTAGTCGTTCTGCTAAAATGTGAGGTTAAATGCATTTAAAAGCAAAGAAAAATCAATGAAAAACCAGTCAACAACAGTTAGAGCGCTCTCTAGGTGTGTTAAAATCATGTTTAAAAGAGTGCTTGCTGTGTCCTTCCAAAGATGAGGAACCCCGTGGAGTTGGAGCAACCAGTTAAAATGAAACAGAAAATATCAACCAACAGCACAGTTCCTGAGCGTACGGCCTCAGACACCATCCGGAGCAGGGATTCTCCTTTCTTTTACTCTCTCCTTCAATTTCTAGATCAGACGGTCACTCTTGTTCTTTGTGTCATGTTTCAGCTAGGGCTAAAATACAGGCATGTCAAGAAATCTGACTTTTGCCTGAAGCTTGTCCATTTTGTTGGACTGGAGACTGGACTTTCACAAGAATGACAGCAGTTGCCCCTCCAGTCTTTGGCGCACACCACCACGTCTCCGTCTTTTCCTTACATCCGGTGATTTTGGCCCCCAGTCTCGGTTCCTTGCGAAGGACTCCACAGGAAAAACTGCAGAGGAATCCACAAAGCCAACACTGAAGTTACGCAGCAGCAGGAGGAACTCCAGACTGAAGAGGCTCCAGCAGGAGCCTGCCTACTGGATCCAAGTGTTGTGCTGGTTCTTCCAACACCAGAAACAGGGCCACTGCAGAGATCAGCACAGCCTTAGTGCCGAACCTCGCAGCTCAGTACAACCAAGCTACTGCTTCTCAGCATCATGTTGCCACTGCACGGGCCCCTCAACTCCAACTGGAGCCCTTACGAATACTGCTCCCTTGCATCCCGAATGAAGGTCAGCACACTCACCAATCAACCTGCGGCCAAAAGTCTGTTGACTGAATTGATGGTGGACGTCAGCAACATCAAACAAGGTGTGTTTAATGAGACAACACTGCAGTTCTGGAGATCAAAAGAGGCTGTCTATTCAAAACTTGCTCCCGTGGCTTTGGATCTAATCAGTGCCCCTGCCTCGTAAACCTTAGTGGAACACATCTTCTCCGTGTGTAGACTGCTGTCATCTGGACTGAGAAACAGAACAACTACATCTGATCTGGAGCAACATTTTTTCCTCAAGATCAACAAGAAGCCTTTGCTTGACACAACTGAAACACACTCTCCACTCAGTCTAAACTGAAGTATAAGTTGTTTCTTTACATTTAGATTCGAAGCCGAGGGGTTGGAGAAGCAACTCATTCCAATAACTGGGAATAGCAGCACATAAAGTGCAGAATACTGTTTATAACAAAAAAAAGTTCAGCTTTTTTCTGTATTCTGTGCAGAGACGATACCTGACATTTTGCCTTCAGTTAGCCTTTAGTTCAAGCCTCGTGTAGCCATGTGCACTCTCTAGCCCACTTTGAACTGTGTAGTCCAGGTATTGTCAATAAAGATGCAGAGTCCTCCCCAAGTGGATTTCTGAGATGACACCTTGTCGCAGTCTGCCATTATGACTGTATATCCCTCTATGTCAGTGTTTGCGCTGTCCACATGGAGCATGTCTCAGTAAAGCAGGTCATTTATTGTTCAATGATCTCGCGTTTGACGGAGTTATAACAGGAAGCGAGTGGCTGCTTTCTCACTACCTCACCCTGAAGCTTGTAGCTGTTACTCATTTCCTCTACTGTTTACATTTAATACGAAATACTTGTATGTATTCTATAGTGCACATGATGAATACAATCACTACTGCAGTGGGTGGTCAATTTCCATATTGCACCACAAAAGAGTGAAGAAAAACTGAAGGTTAACGCCACATTAACAGCAAAAAATGAGCGAACAAACAGCGAGAGAAGCACAGGGTCAGCAGCCACGCCACGCCTCCAGAGAAAAGGTTTATTTGGGCATGAACATAGGATTTGGTGTCAACAGGGCTAAGCCCCTGTCACTTATTACAAAAAGACAAGATGGAGAGTGCACATTAATTACCACCCCCTCATCTTTAATTTGTGGTATTGTTTAGCATGAACAGCGACAGACAGCTGCCAAACTATTAACTTTCTGTTGCTACTAAGCCACAAAATTAAAGAAACTCGGCCATAGTTTGACTTCAAAAATGATTGTATGAGAACTCTAACTTGCCTCGGTAGACTGTTGTCATATTCGACTAGCTATGGTGCACTGTGGAGTGTTCAATCAGAGTTTGGTAGCAAATGATACTGCTGCCATTGACTTGCACTAGCATTAGCATTCATGAGCTGTCCAAACTCTGTACTGCATCAGATGAGCTTAAAATAGTCTCTATTAATGGGAATGGGACTGAAGAGGTCAAAAACTCAGGAATATCCCTTTAAGCTAGCTAGTGATTTTTCAGATTTACATTAACTCATTTATTATTCATAACTGCTCAGGCCCCCATCCTAGGCTGATTGAAGTTAAAGCTGGAGTCAGCAGCGTTCCTTCGTTGCTGTTTGTAAACACAACATTCAAACTGGCCCCTCCTCTCGTCAACATATCTGAAGTATCGTAACTTAGCGTGTACTACAAATACTGCTATACCGCTTACCTCACGTTACACAGCAAGCTACATTGGAATATTACGTTTTTTTACTGGAGAAGTCGATAATTTAACAAGCTAACAAGCTAACCACCATTGTTTAGCTCCTACCTGTCCATCACAAAGCAGCCCAACTCTGCATGGCTCCTCCCAGCCTCTCCTTCAGTGCTCCAAAGCTGCTGAAAGCCAAACTGAGACTCACTCTCACTCTGGAACAAGTTTTATCTGCTGGCTCATTAGGGCTGTTTTCCTTTTCTTTGCGCTGTGTCCACATTTGTAACTTTCTCCGGTCTGGATGGCGTCCAGTAGCTGTGCTCTGCTGCTCTCAACCTCACCTGCACGCTGTCATTGGCTGGGGGAAACGCACCAGTTCACTGCGGTCACGTCATCTACACTTTGGAGAAAAGCAGTCGCACTATTGTTACTTAAAAACTGATTGCGCACCTACATCGCTCTTTACGGTAACTGGTCCCGAGCAGGTCCTGAGTTAGCCAAAACATCAAAATACAGACAGAGGGCGGCGAGTCTCCACACACGGTCACCAGCACACATGTGCAGAGGCCCAGAAGTGACGACTGAGCAGCATTACTTTTATATATGTCGATATTTATTTTTGTAGTAAAATCCTACTGACTCTACCTTGAAATGAGCAAACTGAAATGCCTGCATATTAAATCAGACGTGGCAGAAGCCTTTCATAGTATTCTGTCTTCTGTCGTCTGTCCGCCTCTCTTCTTTACCTGTTGGTCTTCAATGGGAACCATGGAAACAGCAGCCTGAAGCAGCTCTGAGCCAATGAGCAGCAGCAGCAGCCGCTGCTGGCTGCGGCTCAGCTCGTCTCCTCGGCAGAGGACGGTGGGATGCTGCAGCGCTTGTTCTTTATGATGTCACATCAGTATTGTTTGTTGGTCTTCTTTCATCCTGGGAGGTTCCTCCTTCCTGCAGCTTGTCACACAGCTGCAGCTTCATGCAGATAATCCACAGATTCAACACTGAAACACTGTGAAAAGTTGTGCTCGTCCAAATCATCCAAACTTTAGAATTGATTTGGAAAATGAAGCTGAATAATGTGAAGTGAAGCTTTGAGTTTCGTGTGTTCAGAGGCTCATCCTGTTCACTTTGAGCCTGCCCTGTTTTTTTGGAATAAGCAGCCAGCTTGTTTAATAACTGCTTTTTTTGTGGCAGAATGACCCCTAAGTGCAACTAAGGAGGATTTTCAACTGAAGTTTCGATTGTTCTTATCCTCCTGTCTGCTCATCGTCTTCTCTTTTTAACTTTCCTTTTTTCTCCACCTTAGTCTGTCAAGCCATCACTTATTTTGAAACGAGAAGCTTCTCCTGTTCTTGTTCTTTTTTTAGACACACACCCTCCAGTTCTGTCTCTTTTTCCTCTAACTGTGTTTCTCTCGGTTCTGTTCTCTCCAGGCAGTCTTCTCTTCTTTGTCAGCTGTTAGATGATTGAGGTAACATTTAAAGATGTGATATAAAACACTTTAGCACCAATTACAGAGAAATTCTTTGCCTTAACCTTTCTTAATCCTGATGTGCATCCAGCACTCCAGTCATTGTTTTACTTCTTGTCCGGGGTTGAGTTGCAGTAACAAAGTTTCCAGAAGTCCGACCACATCTGTGTCTCTGAGGATTATTTTGCATTCTGCGGTCGGGTGAGATAACAGTTTTGTACCGTACTGTATTCACGAAGCCATCCATCCAACACTTCACGTGACTGAGGCTCAAGACATTCCTGCTGTGACTCAAACGTCTCAAAATCTTCATGTTCAGATGTTGTATTTTGTCTTGAGACTAATCAGTTATCAAGGTGAAGACTGACCGACTGCACTGGAAGAAAGAACGCGGCTCTGCGTGAACAGCAGCTGTGATTAGTTGGTGACAAGAGGCCAGTCATCAATAAGCAGTCAGTATGGAGTCACATGACCACAGAGCGTTCACATTCTGAGAGGCAGGTGTCAGCTGCAGCTGTGTGCCTGCAGATGTTAGTGGCCGGATGCAAAACAGTGAGGTGTGGCACAAATCCACGCAGGCTCAAAAACCTGCAACGTGCTCCAAAATCCTAAAGCTGATTCATTGACAGTTACGAGCTGAAGAGAGAAGCAGGACGGTCTGACATGACATCGTTCCGAACTTCCCGATGTTTGGTGTTTTTAGCTGTGAAAAAACTTCCTGAAGTCTGCAGTAGATATTTGTTCTGTCAGATCAGCAGAAAAATCAACAGCTTCTGTTTTCAGTCACAAATACTGAACATTCTGATTTTCCGCTTCACTCTTGTGTATCATTGCAGACAGACATTTGACAACTTTCTCTTTCGCCTCAAAGTAACTGAAATCCCACAATTCACCTCACACAGCTGTTGGTTTGAGTTCAAACACTGATCAGTTTGGAGAAAACCCTCACGTGTCCTTGCAGAAAGTCTGAGACTGATATCACACATTAGACACTCACATACTTCTGTTAGTACACTGCAGTGTAGTACACTGTGTACACTACAGTATGTACTTCTTGTGTGGTGCACTAATGTCAACAGGCGAGTGTTGTCTAATTGTGCACTGCCATTTTCACTTACTGGAAGCAATAATGATCTTTTTTTTTCTATTTCCTTCTTGTCTTCTTCTTCTTCTGCTTCTCTTTTCATAGCGTATTCCAAGCGGACACTGGAGCGCTGATGGATTATTATGATCAGATCAAAACAGAAACACAAAGCTGAACTTTAACTTAATGATGCCGACATGCAGTTTAGTCTGTGACTGTCACTGGCTATCTAACTTACCAAGCTAACACTAACGTTAGCTGCTATTCTGGGCCCAGACCTGAGGCTCCGCCCACTCCACTGAGTGGACTTTATTCTCTTGGTATGGCGTTGTGCTATGACACTGTGATTTCTCTGGTTGAAAAGATGATTATCCAAAATCCAAACAGGAAGCAGCGCTGCAGGTCCTGCTGTCTACTCTCAGTGGTAATCTGATGTGATTTCAAGCAAAAAACTTATTCGTCTCTTTCCACGATGCATGGTGTCACAAGCTCAACGACAACTCAATATATCAAATGTATGTACTTATTTCTGAGCTTGTGGAGACATTTTTGGATGGAAGGCGACAACTAATGAGGAACGGTTAAAAAAATCTAATCCCCTCCCTCTGAGATTCACTCAAAGTGGAGGCAGCGCCCGACCAAGAGAATCAAGTCCACTCAGTGGAGTGGGCGGAGCCTCTGTGCCTAAAGCTAGTTGATGGCTGCATCTTACAGATTTTTACCACTTGTCAAGCTTTTGAACACGCATCTAATATTGAAGAATATTCCCCAGTAAATACAGCAATGAATCACAATAAACCAAATGATTCACACAGTGTCAACGCCTGATCAAAATGTGTCACCATAGCCAGGAGCCAGTTAGCTAACTAGCCAGTTCTGATGTTGGTTAGCCAACAGTTGAGAAGTTTGTATATCACCAAGATGGCGACGGTCGAGGGTGAGAAGTGTCAGTCGTTCCACGCTCAACCCTCGGACTGTCAGTAAAGCTGCATTAAGAAATGATAAGGCAGTATATTGTAATATTTGCTTTCATGATATCTCTGTCTGTGTATTGTGATGTGTGTCATATCATGAAGTCCTCACCGAGACCCACCCTTATGCAGTACACTGCATTTCCCTGTACTTATCAGTGTCAACACACTTGTGCACTCAAAACATCAAATGTTTAGTACAGAAACATGAAATCTGACACACACAGACTGTCAACATTGATGACACTGTTTCCTCTTATTCGTGATTTTCAGAAGATTTTCACTCCAAACTAAAACTGACACTGATATGTTTCAGCATTTTCTGACGGTTTTGACCAAACAATGACAATAAATGTAATCGTTCGATCTCTTTGGCAGGAAGTCCCGACTCAGACACGCAACACAACAGCGTAACAGCCTGCAGGAAAGATTATTCAGCACAAACAGATGATTATTGCCATATCCTGAAGTTTATTAGGATACATGTTGTGGCCTTCTTCAGGTCCCAAAATCTTCTTTTTTTAATGTATTTGCTGCAGTGACTGTGTTTCCTCCTGAGCAGTAAATTTAATCTCCTGTTCTGCGTCGCTCACCTCTTGACACTGTCACCTCCTCTCGCTCTCTCTTTTTGTTCTCAGCAGTTTCACAACCTCAAGCTGCTGCTGCCCCTCCTCCATCAGGGTTTACAGAGCCACTATAATGTGCGTGCGTGCGTGCATGTGCGCGCGTGTGTGTGTGTGCCTTTTCCATCACTGGTCACACAAACTACCCCCTACACACACACACTGTCCTCTCAAACATTCCTATCTCATTATTTTTCTTCTTTCATCTCTCTCTCTCTCTATCTCTCTCTCTCTATCTCTCTTCCTCTCTCTCTCGCTGTGTCTCTCTTCCTCTCTCTCTCTCTCTGTGTCTCTCTCTCTCCCTGTCTCTCTTCCTCTCTCTCTCTCTCCGTGTCTCTCTCTCTCTCTCTGTGTCTCTCTCACGCTCTCCGCTGTGTGTGTATTCCCAGTGAGTGTGTGTATGCGCCGATGTGTCGCGATGTGTTTGCCGGTGAACAGGTGTTCATCACAGTTAGCCGGAGCTCTACAGCGCAGAGCTGATAGAGACACACTCTGACCGTCTCTCACACACACACACTCACACACACTCACTCACACACACACACACACACACACACACGGCCAGGACCAAGCATCACATCTGGAAGCTGCCGGAGTCTCTGCTCCCCTGTGGAGATGATCCAGAGAGCCGGAGGCAGCCAGGAGGCATCAGACAGAGAGGTTTAACCCAGCAGAGGAGAGCCAGATGCTGGGATAGATCTGCTGCGGGAGCCTCAGTCATTTACCTCCACTTGCTCTCGTGAGTATGACGACTCATGCCAGAGTTTCCTCTTTATGGTGCCGTTAGAGTCTGTGGTGTGTTCGTGGTACTTCAAGAGTTTAAGGCAAGTTTTGTGCATCAGCACTGAGGTGACAGATGTCTCATCCGGTCTGGTGTTTGTAAGGCAGAAGAGTTTCTCCTGTGGGTTTTGGTGCAGGATTGTTTACCAGTTCTGGTGCACTGGGATCCAGTTTGAGCCTCGCCGGACCGTTGGGAGCAGCGTTCTCATCTTTGCATTGTTGAATTTTGCTGCAGCGTGAAGTCAGACTGCAGCTCAGTCTCTCAGTCCCTGTCATTCCTCCTGGAAAAGGCTGGAAAAAAAAAACAAGCTGAAAGAAATTTCAGCGTGACGATATCGATCAGATCATCAAATGTTTTTGAAATGCTTTCTGAAATCTGTCAGAGCAGTTTTGTAACAACAGTGAGGTGTTTTTTTTTTTTCTGTGACGAAGCTGTGAAGACTCTCTGGTGACAGTTTGACACGACAGCGTGCGAAGGAGCTTCTTCTGAAGAAATCCTGATTCTGGCTGCATTTCTTTGTGCTATTTGTGTTGATGTTTTTTTCTAGTGAATTTTGGATTCTTGAACTCTAAACACGTAGTGACAAATAAAGAGAAGGTTTGAGAACTTACTGAACATCCTCATCTTGTTCTTTAGGATCTTTTCTGGTGTGATTTCAGCCGGAAACACCTGCTGAGGACTCTCTCTTCTTCCTCTGCTTCTTTGTGGATTTTTCCAAATGTGGATTTATTGTCCTCAGCATTCCCACCAATCCCTCTCTCCTTGTGTGTGTGTGTGTGTGTGTGTGTGTGTGTGTGTGTGTGTGTGTGTGTGTGTGTCAGGTTGGACAGTAAGATCTCTCGGTTGGCCCAGAGGTGGAACCAGAGGCCAGCAGGAGATGCTCTGATCAAAGACCTGAAGCCCCTGTTTTACACGGGAATTCCTCGGTCCTCACTTAGTCTGGACAGGTGAGG
Source organism: Naso thynnoides (assembly GCA_029783665.1). Taxonomy (NCBI): domain Eukaryota; kingdom Metazoa; phylum Chordata; class Actinopteri; order Acanthuriformes; family Acanthuridae; genus Naso; species Naso thynnoides. The sequence goes on from JAQLOL010000014.1 coordinate 3,017,251, forward strand.
ACGGACACACACACACACACACACACACACACACACACACATACCTGTGTTCTTGGCTATTCTGTTACTTGATTTTGATTTGATTTTGAAATTTTTATTAACGTGTCATGCCCAAGAAGTGCCCAGCCTGAGTGGGCTTATAAGACACTAAAAAAAAACGAACATCTAATAGCAAATGAAAATGCGTGTTACATTGCTGCACAACACATCGTCTTATAAATGACCGCTCCAGGTGACATTAGTGACAAACAGCCGGTCACTGAGTGCCTTTGATCACCTGTTTTGCTGTAATATTGTTGAGTGAAGATGTTGCTCTGATTTAGTTGGCTGACTGGCTTCTTCATCATAGCAACAGCAGCTGAGGCTCATGGGTATTATAGTGTTCATTGTCGTGTGATCATCACTGGGACAAGAAACTTGATTTCTGAGGCTACATTCGCTCACTGAACAACATTTGAAGTTTCTGTGCTGTTGTCATGGATACATGCAGTTTAATAAACCTTGAGTTCTGATTTGAAAATGAGGTATAACTGTCAACCTGGAGCCTGTTTGATGTGAACACATTTCAATGCATTTAATCCCTAAAACTGCAGCTGCAGAAGCTTTGTCTTTAAGCAATTATTTGTCCTTAAATTCTCCATTAAATCCCCATTAAAGTGAAAAGACTTTAAGACCTTAAACATTATTATTTAGTCAGAGCTTCACTGGTTTTATTCATGGAGGATTTGAGTGATTCTTGTGTTCTTCAGTGCAGGTTTACACGGTTATTAATGGGAATCCTGAAAAGTGATCATTAAGTTAGTTAGATTAGATTATTTTTCATGATATTACAAAGCAAACTGTCTTACACACACACACACACACACTCAGGCTCAATCAGGCGTCAGTTTTGGTGCCACAGCTTTAAACTTGTGGACATTGGTTCAGCGGTGTCAGTCTGTCTGTGTTGCAGCCTCGTCTGCAGGTTCGTCCGTGTGATTTATTTGTCAGCTGAGTGGCTTCCTACCTGCTGTCCTCACAGCTTCATGTGGCTGCTGATATTCCACCTGGCTGCAGAGCTGCTAATGCAGCTGTTGAGCTTTTTGTCCATCAGAGGTCTCTCTGAGTCACAGAGGACTACAGAAAGCTACCTGGACAAAATCATTTATAGCCTTACTGTGTGTTGGCCTGTTTTGAGACCAAGCTGTCGTGTTTCAGTGCCTCTGAAAACTTGGTTCTAAGTAGTCAAAGCATTTCTCCATCAGATTTGAACCTTTTAAGGAACTTACTGTGTAAAGACAATACAGCAATAGTCCCGCCCCTTCCCTTAGTAGGGAAAAAATATGAATGGTCGTCAATGCGGAAAGGAAAATAATTTTTTGATCCCGTTTGTCTTGTGGCCTGAATTACACATGTGATGTTCATCAATTTAAATGATCATTTTTTATGTGAAAAAAGTCTGTTAGTCGTCAAACGGTTGATGTATTAGCTTGTGAAAATTCAGAATTGTAAAGACGACAACACCAGTCGCTTAAACGACGTCAGAACATTTTCCCTCCTCTAACTCACTGAACCGACTGACTCCCCCTTTGAGAAGCTGCAGCTCTCAGCATGACCTGGTTTATCAAAAAAGGTTTTCACCTCTTTTTATGCTGTGAAATCTGCCGAGCTGACGGCCACGTCTGTGTTGATGACGTATATTGTCCGAGACGAGACATGTGGTTCACTGAATGTTTTATTTTTCTGTTTGACGACAAAATTTGACTTTCTTCGCGTGAAAAATGATATTTTGAATTGCCAACCGTCATATGTGTAATCAGGGGCACGAGCCAAATGGGATCAAAAAATAATTTGTCCCTATCCACTGGCCGCCGTGGTCCCATGGCCTGGAAGTAGAGGG
>JAQLOL010000014.1:3019229-3030174 GCA_029783665.1 Naso thynnoides
GTGTAATCAGGGGCACGAGCCAAATGGGATAAAAAAATAATTTGTCACTATCCACTGGCCGCCGTGGTCCCATGGCCTGGAAGTAGAGGGGCGTGACTTAGGCGCTCTGTAAACCAAGTGTCAACTCAGTGATGATGTCACTCCCCGTACAGCGCTGGAGAAACATCTGACTGCACCTATAATCATATATGGGGAAAATTGTCTGACTTCCTGGTATTCAGACCAATCACATTCATTCTGGTCGGCGCTTAAACCAGGAAGCAGCGACGGGAGTGTGAACGTGTTGACAGGCAGAAACGTCCTGCGGTTCTGGCCTCCCCTCAGCAGCTGCCTGCACATTTTACGATTGATTGTCAGATTTTATTGTTTGTTTTTAAATGGGTTAGTGTCGTATCGTATCGTACAATGCTGGCCTCTTAAAAACAATCGTTCCGTCGAGGTCACTGAGGTCCACTGACCAGTTGCTTCTTGTTGTTCCAAAGACAAAACTTAGGAATGGGGGGATCCAACAGAACGTTGGTTCCTTTGTTTTTATTTGCTTTATAAATAAAGATTGGATTGGACTGAAATGGTCGTTTGATGACAGACTGACACCAAGAGTCGACATGCAGAGAGTCAGAAGACTGATCACATGATGTGACTGACCCACTGATAAAAAAAAAAAAAGTCTGGAAATTGATTTCATTTATTTATGCGTTTGTTTGTTTTGTCTTTTACTAATTGATAAACAAATAGTCTGAATCTGAATGTGTTTCCAAGCAGATTTTATGGTGGAAGAGTCTTTGACTGTGAGGTCTCATTAACACAAAGAGCAGAATAAATGAGCCAATCAGCAGCAGTGTGTTGATTTGTCTGATTCCTGCTGATGACGAGACGCTGCAGGTGTGTTTCCTGCTGCAGCCTCAAAAACATGTCAGCATGCGTGAACGTGTGATGAAGCCGTCATTAGCAGACAAAATGTAAAAAAAACACCCTCTGATCAGAGGCTGATCGACAATGACAACATGACACAAAGACAACCGAGCTCTTCCTCCAGTTCAGTCTACACGCTCATGTATCAAGTAACCAGTTGCCTTCGTCAGATCTCCCACTGAAGACACTTTTGACAGCCTTGTCATTTCAGTGACATGTTCACTCTCTCAAGAATAATATAGAGGATGAGCGAGGGCCTTAGGCGTCTTGAGGTCATTGGATGAAAAACTGAAGCAATCTGTTGTGACAGTGCGAGAGCTGAAGGCAGCAGAGAGTTGGGTCACGAGGCCCGCCATGTTGTGGAAAGAACGCTCCTCCATCCGTGCTCTTCATGGTCTCAGTATGTTAGAATGTCAGCGGTCAGTCTTGAGATGTTCAGGGACATTTCCTGCATGTGATCGTGTGTGAAATGAAGCAGGGATCAGTGCTGAGGCCTCAGCTGTAAATGAATGCAGTCAGATTAACGCAGACAAACCACATGATTTTGTGATGGTTAACGGGAGATTTTGGCATTAAATCAAAGGGTGAACCTTTAAAAAAAACTGCTGATCATGAAATTTTCCATAAGCTTCACTAATAAACAGAGAAATCTTTTTAAACTCAGCTATGATTTTTGATGTTGCTGCCTGAATATTAATGAAGTTCATGAAGTCTGGAGTGAAGTTCTCGATTAAGCCCTGAAGATGAGCTGTTTGTGACACCAGGAGACACGAGCGTACACACAAGATGTATTTAAGTCTCACTTTGAGTCACTAGATGAAGTTTTTCCTCTGTGGCTCCATGTTGAAGCTTTCTCTCTCTCTTCTTTGTGTGAAAACACCTTCACATTTAAACGCTCCTCACGTCTCCTCATCCCCTGTCTGATAAACCAGTTAAGGCTCCTACACACCAACCTGACAACAAAGAACGAGCTGCGACAAAGATCGGCTGCTGCGTCGTGTTTCGTCTGCTGCTGTCGGCCAAAAAGCAGTCGCTGTTTCACACAGCGAAGACCGGCAGGGTCGTACGTGCTGCCCCTGCGCCGAGGCAGATCGCTCTTCACAGATGTACAAACTGTTGTTATGATGAAGCAGCTTTTTTTGAACCCACTCTCACTAATATAGTCGCTTTGAACTGAAAATATATCTGATAAAAAAGTTACAAATGGCACTGGTGGAGAGGCAAAGAAGGAAAATAAGGAAGAGCTGCGCTAAATGTGTGTAACCATGGAAACCACAGCAACACACTCAGGGGCTTTCCCTCCCTGTCTTTTTTTGTGCACTGGTCCGTTTAGCTGAACAGCCAATCAGAGTGCTTTCTATCACTGACGAATCGGCCAGAAAGCCTCCGACAAGTGTGGAGCAGTTCAGACGCTGCTGCTCACACCACACTGACCAGAGACGCCGACTCGCCCTGACGAGTCCGGACCCGATGTCGGGTTGGGCATCGTCTGAGTTTTTTCCAATACCGCTGCTACACTGATACTTTTAAAATGGTACTGGTGCTGAAACGGTACCTGAACCAATACTGTTCAAAGAGGAGAGTTCAGTTTATCTTACCTGATGAAGGTCTTTGTACTAAATTGTTGTAAATAAAAGTTCTTAATTGCAAGTGAGGCGAACAGTGCACATGGGTTTCTTATTCTACTTTCATCAGCCTTGGGTCTCTTCCTGCACACCTGTTGACCAAGGTGTGCCAAAGTTTTTACCCTGTGATTTTTGAAAAGGCAAAATGACGGTGGGGCCGGTGTGCAAGTATTGTAACTGGTGTATGTGCAGCGCCACTACCGGGAACACAGACGACTCCTGAGAGGGTTCAGCATCTGCCTCTTACATTTATTGATGTTAATTGATACCGAAAAAAAGGCACCGAAATCTACGTCACGTTTCTGTCCAGTAGGTATCAGACGTGTTGGTACCGGTAGTATTTGGTACAGACTCTCTCTGATGACTGTGACAAGCCCCACCCCCCGACCATCAGCCCGGTGTGTGGGAGCATTCAGGCGCAGTAACAGACAACAACAACATTTAAATGATTCTCATGTTGTTTTGGGTTTTTTACCTTAGCTATGAGGAAGCAGCTAACTGATAGTCTTCTTTTCTACCATCTTTACTCCTCCTCTCCTCCCCAGCGAGCTACTTTCTGTGTTTATCTGTCGAGCTCACAGTTCACTCCATCAGTCAGCGCTCCTTCATCCGTCTCTCTCTCTCTCTTTTTCTCCTCCAGACGCCTCCCGGGTGTTATGACCCAGCAGATGCAGAACCTGCAGTTGTCACAGACCAGGAAGTGCCCCAGTGGGCCAGCCTCCCCCAACGCCGCTAAGCGCCTCTACAGGAACCTTTCGGAGAAGCTGCGAGGAAGCACCTCCTCCTTCGAAGATGCCTACTTCTTTGGCAAGACGGACCGCCTCCGCAAAGCCTCGGTAAGTCTGCAGGAGAGGAGGAGGAGGAGGAGAAAGATTTTGTTTGTGTGGTTTGCACCGACACAATGACTGATGTTGATGGCGAGCTTAAATAAAAACTTGTCTGTTGCTTTTATGCATGAAGAGTATTTTTCTTGTCTGCAGCTCACAGACTTTGTGACAGCTGTTGTCTGGTAGCACTCGTGTTTGTCGTCAGCAGGCCTGTGTGATTCAGAGTTCAGGTGTGTCTGGGAAACCCTGTGAGCTGCTGCGCTGCTGCGTCTGCGTCTGCGTCTGCGTCTGCGTCACAACGATCAATAAACGTCTCGTTAAGTTACTTAACTGATTCTGTTAACGTGGCGTCTTCAGAGCCGCGAGTCTGTCATCCATCATGTCTGTGATTCAGTGTGTGAGCTGCTGATTACATTCACATGGTTATATCATGAAACCTGTCCATCTGTCTGTCCAACAGTCCTTCTGTGTGTCCATCTGTCTTCAGTGTGTTTTACATCAGTGTGTTATGAGACAGGCTTCAGTTTCCAGCTCGAGGACACTCAGCCGCTGATGGACATTGTCACATTTCTCGCTCTTCCTCATCACGTCCTTCCTGCTGCCCCGAGAAGCATTTGGTCACAGCGAATCATCGTGTGTGACGGGTGTGACAGGTCACACTGTGTGCGTGCATGTGTGTCCGCCAGCCTGCCGACATTTACAGTTCGGTCACAACATCAACAAAGGTGCAGACAGAGGAGGAGGAGAGATGAGAGAGGGATGGAGAACAAAGGGCAGAGTACGATGAATGTAACAATATTTAAATGTTCGACCGTAAATTTGGAATATAAGTCACTCCAAAATATAAGACAGTACATTTTTGGGTGTCTCCCAGAGAGAGATATGGTTTTCTACGGCTAATTATTAATGAAAATGTGTATGCAAGTGATTTCAACACTATTTCAATCAATTGCACTGAAAACACACACAAATTAAACTGTGTTGGCTTTTTGACTTGGTCGGTTCAAAAAAACTCGAGGGCGATCCAAACAGTTTTCCACTGCGTTCAGCAGAGTCCTCAACACGCAGCTCCTGTGCAGCTGTTGGCTCTACAGTCTGTTGTTGGCGGTGGCTGTACTGGCGACATGACTGCGCACGTCCGTGACGAAGCTTTAGCTCAATTATAGCGCCATCTTTTGGGTAAAATGCCATGATACAATAACGTACGTTGCTCTGCTTTTTTTTCCTGGGATTTACACGCACCTACTTTTTAGATGGATAAAGTATTACAAGTGCCTCATGTACTCTGGATTTTACAGTTCATCTTTGGTTAAGTTTAGTTATGAGTCCTAACCAGCAGCTGATTGATCAAATTTGATCTGATTTGATCAAATACACACCTGGTTTCTTGTCGTTTAAAAGATTCTTCACCTCTCATCATCTGTGTGGAGCTGATGTCTTGAGGAGGCCACCGTACAGAAGATCAGCATTTTTAACTTTGTGTTAGTTTCTGTTGGACTCAAGAGTGTCACAGTCAAAAGTTTTATGTCCAAAGTTGAGGCATTCAAATTAGAAATGTCAAAAATGTCCTTAGACATGAACCAGACTGGTTTGAAGTAGAAGCTGTGATGATGAGCTGAACGCTTCCTCTTCCTGTCTCGGGTGTTTTAACATGTTTGTCCTGCTGCAGTAACTGTGTCTGCTTGTTTTCTCCCGCAGACGATGCAGGGCAGCGACTGCATCTTTGAGGCGGTGGAGCAGCAGGACCTGGACACGGTGCAGATTCTCCTCTACCAGTTCTCAGCCGAGGAGCTCGACCTGAACACCCCCAACAGTCAGGGCCTGACGCCACTGGACATCGCCATCATGACCAACAACACGCCCATCGCCAAGCTGCTGCTGAAGGCTGGCGGCAAGGAGAGTCCACACTGTGAGTACGCCGCCGCTGCACACAGAGCAAGTACTCAAATACTGTACCGAAGTACAAACATGGGGTACTTGTACTTTACTTGCACTTTCTGCTTCTACTTCAACACATCTCAGAGGAAAGTATCTTTATTTTTACTCCTTGACATTTACAAATAAAGATTTTTTTACACAAAGAATATCAAATATAATGTTTTGTCATTAATTAAATCATCTGATAGTTTATAGTACAACCAAAAAAAGTTAAGTAATCAATAAGAAAACTGATTCTTTAGGGTAAAACTGCTGCTATTAGATTCTAAAATAAGATCAAGATTCCTGTTTGAAACAAATGAACATACATTAGGAGTCTGTGATAGCCGTCTTTTATCTGGAGGCGAAACTTGTCTCCGTCCATGAAGAACTTCTCTTCGTTCAACACTTGAGCTCATTAAATTCGTCATCCTGAGTTTCCTCTGCATGTGGTCTGATGGTCAGAGACGAATCTCTCCACTTATTCCAGTTACTCTGAGAAAAAACACTCCCGGCAAAGTGTTTTCCCGCTGTGGATTCTTCTGACCACTCAACCGACGTTAACACCAGCATTGAACCAATCCCATCACGTTTGGCTGTAAAGACTCTCGAACAGACTCTCTTCCTGCCGTCTGTACTTACGGCAGCTCATCAGCTGCACTGCGCCTCAGACGGCGGCAGATTCAGTCCTCCTCTCCGGTCTGACCTTTCAGTCAGACAGTCTGAAAACCTCATTTACAGGTGAGCAGATCACAGCCACGGTCTCGTTACTGTTGCTGCTGGTTGTCATGGTGACACTAATGCAGGACGTGCAGTGAGGTAGAAACTCAAAATCTGCCTGTTTCTCCAAGTCATTGTTCAAACTGACAAACTGAAAAAATCAGTGACTGGCAGAAAAAAATTCACCTTTTACTACATAAAATTGTTTTAATTTGTTCAGATGAAATTTTTCGCTTTATGCAGAACGAAAACACAAACACTGATAATGAAGCAAAGTGACTGAACCGACAGTTTACTGACTGAAAATCTTTAAGTTTAAACTTTGTCGACAATCTGAACTTTAAAGTTGTGTGCGTGCGTGCGTGCGTGCGTGCGTGCGTGCGTGCGTGCGTGCGTGCGTGTGTGTGTTGATCAGACAGGACCTTTGTTTGTGTCTGCAGCAAAGTCTGGGTCTCCTTCACCTGGACCTGAATGAGCCCGCTGTCCCCCTGCTTCCCCCCAACACACACGTACACGCACACACACACAAACACACACACACACACACACACACACACACACACACACACACACACACATTTTCCCCTCCATTAGTCCTTTGGTAGTCTTTCATAAACCCTCCAAAGACAGGTGGTTCTTACCTTACAACTGAAACCCATCAGCCCCCTGTGTGTGTGTGTGTGTGTGTGTGTGTGTGTGTGTGTGTGTGTGTGTGTGTGTGTGTGTGTGTGTGGGGTGGGGGGTGAAACAGTGGCCACTTTACAGTGAGTCGGGCCTCCTGCATGACTCCCCTGAACTGAGCAGCTTTAACAAGGTTTGTCGTTTAATGGTTTAACTGTTCCAATGATGCATGTAACGCCGGGGTAATTACAGCTAAGTGATTTATTGTGCCGCGAGGCTGCAGCGGCCAGAGCTCTCCAAACAGCGGCCGGGACTCTGGGCGGCAGCACAATCCCATCCTTGTAAACAAACACAGAGTAAACATTGCTGCTGTTTTCCCTCCTGGGGCCTGCTGCTCTCTGTTTATGTCATTCCTCAAGTGCCAAGTAAATCAGTCAGCCTGGCCTGACAGCACGGGGTGTGTGTGTGTGTGTGTGTGTGCGTGTGTGTGCGTGTCTCACTCACATATACACTAGTCTGTTTCCATAAGAGTGCGTATGTGTTCAGCTATAGGGTAAAAATCTCCATTACAACTGAAAGTTCTGCCCTTGTGTTCTTACTGTAGTAAAACTGAACCATCTGTGGACGTTTGTTCACACCTGGAAAAAAAAAAAGTTCAAAAAAACTCGAAGTTTAGAATTCAGTCGTCGTGTTGAGCTGATTACTTCTGATAAAAGACCTTTATGTCAGTAAAAATAGGGCTGGGCAATAAGTTGTTATAAAATCAAACTTGGAATTAATTTGTTTGGACAATGTAAAGAAATGAAAATTGTGAAAATCAATTTTTCCCTTTAACTAGGGTAAATACGGCAGCCTACAGCTCTGTCTCAGCTCAGGGCTCTAATTTTAAGTGACGTATGTTGAAAGTTAGTTTGGCACTTTATTAATCCCAAATTAGAGGATTTATCTCTGTTTGATCAAACCTTTATTTAAAAAAAAGATTGTTTGGTTAAAAATAGATTTGCATTTAGTCCCAAAAGGGAAATTCATGTTTCTTTGAAATAAAAACAACGTATTTAAAATAATTCCCTTGTCTTCTGCAGTTAAAAAAAATTGATTAAAATTGCAAATTGTATGCGATATGAAAAATCTGGGATTTTTATTTTTAGGGTTTGCCCAGCCATAAGTAAAAGTATCACATCAGCGATCTGTCGATGGCGAGATCTCCATTCATGAAGTGATTTTTGTCTCAATGCTGGATTGAGAAACTTGTCCTGCATGTCTGGTTAAATACCAAAACAGAATAAAAACAAAAACAAAGTGAACCGCTGCCACAAATGTTTGCATGTAAACTATTAATTAAAAGTTGATCGTGCCTTTGAGCATCAGTACAACATCACAAAACAAAATATCACGGCATCGATACGTATTGATATTTTTTCGTGCAGCTCTGCTCGTTTAATGGTTCGTGTAAAACGCACGAGGGTCTTTTTCATTGTTCTAAAAGCAGAGATGTGTTTAAGTTCCTCACAGTGAGGAGTCATGTTCTCTGCTCAGCTGTTTGCTGACAATCATTCAGGCTTCAGCGTCACAAAGACCAAAAAAATCCCTAAACTGACTCGTTTGTTTCACTGCGTCAGATATTTTAGTTGTTTAATCACGACCTGATCTTCATCTTTCATCATTAATATTCATCTGGATGATTCAACGCGGCTGCTGGACGCAATGTTCATGTTCATTTCTTATCTTAAGAGCATGTGTGTGCGCGCGTCTGTTTTATTGTGTGACTTTTTGTGTGAGTGTTTTCTGTCTGCCTCAGTGTGTGTGTGTGTGTGTGTGTGTGTGAGCTCACGGACGTTGCCTGTGTGGTAATTTATGGGGCCCCTCGGGGCCCCTGGGGAGGGTGGGTCTATATTTAGACGTCTCCGTCCTTCGGCTCAGACAATGTCCTCCTGTGTGAGCGGCTCCTCCTCACTCACTGCAGCCTGTTAATTTACAGCCTTTTCAATTAGCAGCCATTAGCAGCTAGCCAGGCTCTGACAGGCTGAGCTGAACAGGAAATGACGCCTCCAGCTTTAGAAAATGACTGCTGCTGGTTTCCAACGGCAACCACCACGTGGACAGACTCATCAAACCTCTATTGATTTAAACAAGAGGACAGAATGATCTGCAGGTGTCGAACACCTTTCAGATTATTTGTGAGGTTGGATGGTAAATTGAATTTATTGATTAATTCGAATTTGTGGTTCATGAAGATTTTTTTTAATTGATTTTCTCTTGCTAGGCTTGTGTTTGACTCCAGGAGCCTTAAATGATTTTGTTTTGATTTTTGATGAGAGAAGAATTAAAATGTAAATATGTTTTGTCAAATGACTGCAGGCGTCAGTACAAATGTAAACAACTTGCTCTCCCCTGAAACGACATGGTTCACTTTTAAAGACCAGTTTGCAGCTCACACTTAAACCCCAGAATGGAAATTCAGTTTGTTTTTGGACATTTTTAATGTTACAATAGAAGCAAAACTTGTTTTGAGTAATTTCTTTGTCATTTGCAGTTTCTTTGATGAAAGAAAAAAATGATTAAAATCATAAATTGAGTTTGGTGTGAAAAATTCTGCGATGTTTGTTTTAGGTCTAATTACATGAAGAGGATTTAGAGTTAGTGAATGCGGCAGATGGAGCAGATGTAAAAAAAATAAGAGATGAATCCTGGAACCTTCTGCAGTCTGAACCGTGACTCAAAATGCATCTCTGGCTCGTCTCTTAATCACACGATTGACGAAATACATAGGCGAACATTGTCTCTACGCGTGCACATGTATTTATTCGTCTTTATTCATTGAGGAAATTAAGTTGTAGATGTTGTAGTTTGTGCAAACAGCTCACTTCCTCTGTGGTCACTGCACAATGCACCAGTCGCTCGGCAACAATCTTACCACAATCACAAACCCTTAACACCAATGAGAAATGCGTCTCTGCAGAGAATTCCGCTGATTTAATACGTCTCAGATTACATGTGCTCATTATCTGCGACCAGCAGTCGACGCTCACTCAAACACCTGAGTCACTGCAGATAATTACAGCCACTAATTACACAAACAAGCATCACTAAACAAACGAAACGCTGCAGATGCTCAAAGACAGCGATGGGAGAAGTACTCAGATATTTCACTTCAGGAAAAGTACTAACAGCACGCTTTTAAAATACACTTATACGAGTGAAAGTATGTAAGTATTATCAGTGAAATGTATGAAAGTATAAAAGTAAATTCGTGCGGCAGTAAAATCTTTTACTTCAGTGTTTTTATAACTGATGTTTGTGGATAAATTCCGCTGCACTCATGTTGCATGTTGCTACTGCACTTTGTACTTCACTTGAGTATTTTCCTTTTATGCCACTTTTACTCTACTACAGGTCAGAGAGAAATAGTTTGCTTTTTTTATTTCTGCTTCATTTATTTAACAGCTTTTGTTACAGGTTACTTCACACACACAACAAAACACCTTGTCTCTCCGTCCTCATTGTTCCTCATGATGCACCTTCTCTTCAGTCTCCCTCACTTCAGTCCAGCGTGGATCCTTTAATGGTTTCCAGCTCAGTGACCGTTTCCGTCTTTTTGGTCTTGATTTGTTCCTTTCTCGGCTCTCACGTGGAGGCTGCGGTCTCTTTTTGTCTGCTGTAAAACATGGCTGATGCTCAGCCTTTGTTGGCCTCGACAGAGCTAAATCTGCTGCTTTGAATCCTCTACAAACCCATTTTTCATCAACAAAGGACAGAGCTGCACAGGCAGCCCGTGGGAAGCAGCTCAGTCTGAGTCTGAGACCAGAGGACACACGTGGTCCTCTTGGAAGCTGGGTTGTTGTTTGTGACTCCTTTGCAACAAACTTTGTAGCAGCAGTTTGTTTTCTCGTCATGTGTCGGTTCAGAATGAATGATTCTAGTTCAAGTAGACATGACAAACAGCATTTAACTTTGAGACGTGGTAAAACCAAATGTGAAAACTGTCGTGCACAAACTAAAAATCCTTCACATTCGCTTTGTAACCATTTTCCTTTGGTCATCGGGTCTCAGTGCAGCGCTGTCCGTCTGCCTGTGTGTGTTTTTGTTACAGTTGTGAATGTGGAGAGTCGGGAGGCCCACCTGAACTCTCTGGTGGTAGAGGCGGAGCGGCGGGCGGCAGACCTGGCAGCTCAGGCGCAGAGAGACGGGCTGTCACTGGAGGCGTGCCACAAGGACAAGCAGCTGAGAGCCTGGGAGTGGAGGAGCAAGCTGTACAAACGCATGCGAACGGGCTTCCAGCACGCACGTGAGTCACCACTGACATATGTGCGCCATGAAAACCTA
>JAQLOL010000014.1:3040647-3050746 GCA_029783665.1 Naso thynnoides
GTGTGTGTGTGTGTGTGTGTGTGTGTGTGTGTGTGTGTGTGTCTGGCACTCCTGCTCTCTGTCAGACAGTTGGCTAATTGCTGCTCAACGTTTTGTCACGCTTCGTTCCCCTTAAAAACACACACTCTACCTTTTACACTCATTTAATCATCCAAAACCAGCTTTTTCCAACTTCTTAAAAGGACAAAATTATTGTTGACCAACTTGCTTTGTCTGAATTTGGAGGAAGTCCTCAGGAATAATAATAATTTATTACTTTCTGCTTCATATCTGGGACCCCGCCATTGTTTTCCAGCTCTTCCTGGGGATTCCAGGTAAATGTGCCTAGAAAACCTCAAAAGCAAGGCGCTCTGAAGAATCCCGATTAGATTTTTAACTTCTCAAACTGGTTCATTTTACCACCTGATCTTGGATCACCTGATCCACTTGATTTTGAGCTCCTTGGATGTCTATAATTAAGGCTCCTACACAGCGGGCCATTGGTCAAGGGGCGGGGCTTGTCAGGTCTGTCAGAGATCTGGTTGGTTGTGAACATCAGCGTATGAACTGCTTCGTGCTGTCAGAGGCTTTTTGGCCTATTCAGCATGTGGAATTGGCAGCGGTTGTCAGTGACAGAAATCAGTCACTCAATCTGAATATCATCAGTCTGATTGGCTGTTCAAATGCGCGGACTAGCACACGAAAAAAGACACAGAAACAGAGAGGGAAAACCCCCTGAGCCAGTTGCTGTAGATTCCATGATAACACACTCGTTTAGCGCGGCTCTTCATTATTCTTCTCTTTTGCCTCTTCACTATTGCCATTTGTAACTTTTTATTGGACATATTTTTATTAAGAAGCGGCTATATTAGCAAGAATGGGTTTTTAAAAAGGCTGCTTCTTCATAACCACAGTTGGTAAATCTGTAGGGATCTGTCTCGACGCAGGCGCAGCACGTACAAGCCTGTCTGCCAGCTGTTGTCATTGCGGTGTGAACAGTGCTAGTTTTTGTCCCGACAGTAGGGGAGAAAACACGACTCAGCAGCTGATCTTTGTCCCAGCTTGTTTGTTTTTGTCAGTTTGGTGTGAATGAATTTATCAATGAATACACAAACAGCTGCAGACACACAACACTTCAGTCGATATCTGTGAAGTCTGCTTGGACTAATGCTTTTGTCACCCAACATGTTGTTTTCATAACAAAAAAAGTGTGCAAAATGACAAATAAAACACAACGTGATGTATTCAAACAGCTCTTCTGTCTGACCAGCAGTCCTACAACAAAGATGATCTTGAGTTTAGTTTTAAAAGTTAAAAATCAATGATCAAAATTGCTGCAGATTTGATAAATGAACTCATGGTTTCAGCTCTTTTGTAAACAGCAGTGAGCCTTACAGACTCCTCGCGATTTTGTCAGAAACAAAGATATATATAGAGCAAGAAATCATCTGCATAGAAACAGACACAAACTTCGTCTTATTCATGATTCATGAAAAAATTTGACAAACAGAAGACAATCTTAATCTTTAGCAGAGGTTCAATTTGAATGTTTTGACCTGCTGAAGTGTTTGTTTGTTTTGCCTCTGTCGTTCTGTAGCAGCTGGATGAGATGCGTCGTGATCTCCGCTGGATCACCGATGCTCTGCAGTATGCTCGCTACAAGCAGCCTTGCGGCGGCGTGCTGATCACCTGCCTGGTGGACGCTAGCGAGCCAGATAGTAACTCCGGCCAGCCAAAGACCGACTCCACCTCCTCGACCATGGACTACCTTCCCACACCTTCCCCCTCACCTGAACTCCGCAGAAGGAAAGCCATCAGCGGTGAGTTGTGACACAAGAGCCCCAGTTCAAATTTGAATTTTCAGATGTATGTAAATATCACCCTGACACTCTTTGTTTGTCCGCCGTCAGACTCTCTGCTCGGTTCAGATGAAGACGGCTCCTCTGAGGTTTTTCTACCTACAGACAGCGACTACGACTCCAGCGACGCCCTGAGCCCCCGCGAGCTGGACCTGCTTTATTCTCCACCGCAGGATCTATCCCAGCAGGCCGTTCATTCGCTGGGCGGCAGCGCTCCAGACGTCCTCCAGGTCCACGAGCTCAGGTGATTACTTTGTTTGTATCTTTTTATCATTTTTTCAGCGAATACAGATTTTCAAAGTATTGGTGAAGTTACAGTTCCACATTTTGACTGTTAGTCCTCAAAGCTATCTTGTTTTCACCCCGTCCGTCAGATACAGCGTCTGCCCGCCCAAAGACCTCCCCCTCTCCCCAGCATTCAAGGATTTTAAATGTAAAGACGCTCCTCTCTCCTCACCCCTCCTCCCTCACTCCCCCTCCTTTTCCAAAGACTTCCCTCTCTCTCCCTCTGGTCTGCCCTGCTTGCCCTCCCTCTCCAGGACCCTCCCCACCTCTCCATCTGTCCCCCTGTCCCCCAGATTCTCCAAAGACCTGCCCCTGTCCCTCCCCCTCTCCCCAGCTCTGTCCGACACCACAAAGACTTTAGAGGGCCTCTCGCTATCTAAGAGCCACCAAGAGGGCGTCACTCCCCTGAGGGCCCTCGCCAACCCCCCCGCCAAACGCAAACTTCTCTCCAGGAGCCATAGGGGCCAGTACTTCAGCGGTCCCCAGCGCTGGCTCAGGGGCTACAGTGGGGAGAGTCACAGCGGATCTTTATCTGAGGGCATCTACACCAAGCAACTCGATTCAGACCTGCCGCTGCCCGACGACCTGCCCGCACTGCCGGGTACCACCTACGTAAGCCACGCCTCCTGCGTCCTAGAGAGCCGGAAGGGCCGGCATCGGGAGTCGCTGCCCCACGTCCGCAGGATCTTTGTGGAGCCCTGTAAGGAGCTGTCGCCCAGCCATGAGAGGAGGGGCTGGGAGGAGGAGCAGGGGGGAGAGATGACAGAGGAGCTGAAGGCTGCAGGTGTATCTGTCGTCGTGGCACCAGTGGAGTCTGGAGGGGAGGGGGAGGGGCCAGAGGGAGCCTCCTCTCATGAAGTCGACTCAGACGACCAAACAAATGCCCAGGTGTCTGAGATACTCAGCAGCACGCTGTAACATCGGACAGCGGCTGAGGAAGCAGCAGGTCAGTTCAGACACGTTTAAAGCTTCTCTGGGTGACATTTTAAACACCTCAACACGAACAGTTTTGGGTGGAAAGAAGTAACGGTTTGTAACACCAAGGAGAGATCAGGACCTTCAAAAACACGTGAAAGTCTGTTTGTGACCATGATAATCTCAGTCAGACAGAACAATCCCAAATCCACCGAGCAAGAGTTTGTCAGCTGGTGAAAAATAAAAGTGTAAAAGGCTCGAACTGCTCATCATTAATTAACATGTCATATCTTCTGCTCTGCTCGTTTTGTATCCCAGGATGAAACAAACTGTAGTGTTTGTGCCGTCACCCACGTACGGATGAAAGATACACTTCAATAATTTAATACACAATTTAAAAGGATCGTCAGTAAATGAGATGATTGAAAAATGTCTCCAAACTTCAATATTAACTCCTCACATGAATCACAAAAACACTAGCAAGTCTGCACAGAGTTGCGTTCTCAAGGCCACCGTACAAAAGAGACTGATCAAATCAAACGCCGAGTTTGTTCAATGTCTCCTCTGAAAGTAACAACTGATGAGAAACTTTTCAGTGACATCATGGGAGTTTAAAAAAGAAAGTGCACAGTGTGGCTTTAAAATATGCTCAGACTGGTCAAAGGTGAAGAGTCAGACATGGACGTCAGCTGTTGGACCTCATGTCACCTCTCTCTCTCTCTCTCTCTCTTTGTCTCTCTCCCATAGTGACAATTGGCCGGCCGTGTCATGGCGAGCAGCCCTCGGACCTCCTCTGTAGATTGTAAACTAAAGTTGCTGGTTCAACTCTGCCACGCCTCAGAAACCATGGCATCGACTGTTATAAAGAAAATAATCAATGCAACAACAAAGGAAGCACTGCTCTCTGACCAGGAACTTTGCACACTTTGACTGTATGTCGACCAAAAACAAGGTGGTCTGATCGATTGTGGCTCATAAGAAATTCAAACCTTTTTTCCCACTTGAGTTAAATTCTCTCAGATTGAAGTGAAAAAGTTCTTTCATGGCCCCGTCCTCAGAGCATGAAAACGCCTCTACTTGAAGTGAATGTACAGTTTGGTCTGTTTGTGGTCTCCTGTGATTGAATCCCGTCTTTCAGTCAGTGTTATTTTGAGCTGCTCTTATCAGGTCTTAATGTGGTCGAATCAACCTGTGGTCAGTTTAAAGACAGAGATTATATGAAGTATATATTTGATTCCCTCGAGTCTCAAACACGTGACGTGCCTGAGTCGCTAAGCTCAGACCACAAGAAAACCTTACAACATGAGTATTTTTATAGTGTCGTATTAAAGATGTATTATTTTAGCTGGAATGCTGATGATGATGGATCATCAGAGCTGTGTTTTGTTGGCATGAAGTCGTTTGTAGCTTTTGTTTTGGTTTGTTTTGTTTTGGTTTGGGTTTTTTCGGGCTGAGGCTTCGTGTCCAGTTTGTGCCTAATCCTGGTTCAGCATGATGGCGTCTGGGTCGGGGGATCAGACCTGACGTGTTTGTGTTGTTGTGTTCATCCACAATTACTGCAGTGTCTCCTCAAAGGCTGGTGTTGTTTTTCGTCATTTGGTTTATTTTCTTACAACATGCACCGAAAACTGCAGCTGTTCTCTTTGTGTTTTAGAGCAATGACAGAAAACTCCTCTCCTGAAGTCTGAGCAGGTTCTTCAAATGTATGCACGGTATTTTCAAAAGGTGTTTTTAATGTTTGCACATAACAATTACGGAATAAAAGCTAATGGAATATATTTGATGCAATTGGGCATTAACTGTGGCAGCTTCTACCATTAATGACTGTAAAAAGTTTACTGTCCTCTGAAGTGTTGAAGACGTATGAAGTATTAATTCACTCATTTTTTTCTTGTTTGAATGTGTAGCACAGATATTACAGAACTTTCTGAAGAAGACATGCACTAATATTTTACTGACACAAGGCGTCCACCGCAACACATCAACACTGCAGCTGCATGAAGTTTTCGTTAGATATAAATACACCTTTTTCGCTTTTTCTCTAGATTATGTCTGTATGTTAGGAAAGGAGCTAAAGCTGGGAGGTGATCAGCCCAGCGTAACATAAAAAATAAAAGCAGGCGAAGCAGCTTGTGCAGAGGTTAAAAAAAAATAAAAATACACCTGACATCACCTCAGATAAATGTGTAACATCTTGTTTGTCTACACAAGCAACAAGATAAATGTGACAATCTGTTTCAGTGGCCTGAAGCTAACAGTTGTTAGGCTAAGCTAAGCTACCCTTCGCAAACTAAGCACACAGACATGAAAGTGACATCAAGTCAGCACATTTCCCAAAATGTCAAACTTTCCCTCCGTTTTGTTTTGAAATCGCTCATGAAACGACGTTTTGTCACAACTTGAGTTTTACGGGTTCAAAGACCGTTGGACTCACTCATGTTATTCAAAAATAAAGACGTGATGAACCGACCGTAACTAAACCCCCAGAGCTTAAGCTGAAGTTTCTCCTCCCTGAAATTCAAAAAATCTGACGTGGCGAAAGTGCACAAATTCTTAACTCAAGTAAAAGCACAGATACTTGTGTTTAAAAACAAAAAGTCTGGTAAAAGAAGCACTGACTCAACGTCTGTACTCAAGTAAAAATAATAAAGTACAGGTTCTGAAATGTACTTAAATGTCAGAGAAAAAGTTTCCCTCTGAAGAACATTTCTGTGCAAAGCTAACTGAAGCTCACGTCATATTAATATAAAGCAAAGACTATTAAACTTAAAGGTAGAATCAGTGGGATTTGTCCAAGCTGTTCCTGAACGCACCAGAAAATGAGCTGATTGTTGAGTCTCATTCCCAGAATGTCCAATAGAGACACTTTGTGTTGGTGAAGCGTCCTGAGCTCAGCCGAAAAGACCAAAGCATTTAAACTAAACTAACGAGTCTGTTTCGGAAAATGTAACGAGGAGAAAGTTCAGATATTTGTGTTCAAATGCAGAGAGGAATAGTCAAAAGCTGTCAGAAAAACAAATATTTAAGTCAAGTACAGGTACTGAAAAATCTGCTTAAGTACGGTAACTGTACTACAGTATTTATACTTCGTTATTTCCCATCTCTGGTTACTGTGAACTTTTCAGGACATTTTCCTGACAGATATTAACCAGACTTTTCTCTGCCTGCCCCCTAAGCAAAGTTCCTGTTTATGGAGCGAATGTCTTTGTCTAGAAGATTCACAGCAAGCGACTCAGTGTGTAGACGACGTCAGTAATGTTACACTGAGTTTAGCTGCTTCGGATTCTTTTCTGCTTTTCTGTCAAAATACACGTAGCATTGATGTAAAATGAAACACAGTCAGTGGTAGAAATGACAGATGATGATTTGGTATTTGTCTAATTGACCTGCTGGTGAGACAACATCAAACCAACAAAATCATTTGTGCTCAGACTTGGGGGATCATGAAAGTGCACAAAGTTATTAGAATTTTAAAAAGCCTTTCTCTCGTGTCAGATGCCTCCTCACCTTCTAGACAAACGTCTGGGCAGAGCGAGCAGGAGGAGGATTTAAAAAAACATTTTAAATGACAGATTATTATTATTACAATATGTTGAGTTCAAAGTTTATGAGTTGAAAGTTTCGGTCAGTTGTTTCAGTGAGAACTCATCTATAACATCTAATTTCAGCATCCAGAGAGAGTGTGCTGACGAGCGAGGCAGGGATGTAAAGCTTTACATAAATGTTACACAGAGGTTTAAAATGACTGCAGCAGAAACATCAAGAATCAGATTCAGTCCAAATGTTTCTTGCAAAAGTAATCATCCTCTTGTAAACTTTTTTTCAGTATGGACAGAACATAATCAGCTGTGTTCAGTGCTGCCCAAGCGTTCACGACGTTTGCCTTGAACACTATCGCATGTTGGAAAATAAAGCTCATGTATGAACTGAAGTTTTATTTTTTAGAACAAAAGCAATAATAATTCCTTTGACAGAACACCAACCAACAGCTGCCTGAAACTAATTAATCAGGTTTGATTCGCTGTTAATCTGATTATGACAGGATGGGTCCAATCAGCTGCTCAGACCGCAGTGTTGTGACGGCGGCCTCGATCTGAGCCACACACCCAGACAGACATCAGCAGTAATTGATTTCCGTGCATTTGCTAATGCATCACGGATTACAGCTGGGACATATAGAACACTGGCACGACACACTCTGTACACGCACTGTATGGATGGGATGAACAAATGCCCTTGACACACACTGCGAACTGTAATATCTGAACACCCAGATGTTCGCATGCAGGATGATTTTCCAGATGTTGTCTTACTCTAAAGAAATATGAATCTTTTTGCTGTTATAATGTTCTTTAACATTTAGGTTTTTTTTGACAATTTTAATGCCAAAAATTCCTATAAAGTGTCTGAGTTTCATCCCTCTTGTTTTTGAAGCCTCTGGAGCAAACTTTACACCCTCATGGGACTCTAAAACCAGATTCATGCAGATTTTTGAGCTGCAAGTTGTTGTTGCTGTTGTTTTTACGGTCATTGTACCATAACTGATGAAACATAGTAAGCCAGCAAGCAGCAGCGTCAGTTCAACCTTAAAATTCCCCCCTGCCCACACATCACAAGCTTCACACTGACTGTTTTTATTCATTCCCTGGCCAAAAACTACAAGACAAAAGCCCAAAAGGGAAACATCGTTTTGGTCCCCAGAATGCAGGAGTCCCCGTAACGTGAGTGGAGTTTCAGTTTAAAGTCCCCACAATGTTGGTGAACGGTGCGGTAGGAAACATCTTTTCGGTATATTATCCAATTAACTGGTTGTTGATTGACAGAAAAAGACAACAGTTTTACAGAGTGATAAATCATTTATGTTTTTTTTCTTAAATGTGAAAATATTGCTGATTCACATTTCTTCAATTCAAGGATTTGTTTGTGTCTAAAGAAAAAAAAGATTAAAATTAAAATGGTCATTAAAAAGTGAATTTCTTCAGGGTTTTGACTCCTGGCTGGACATCACAATACACTCCAGGAGTTTAAATGAGCATTTTTTTGTCATTTTTCAGACATTTTATGTTTTCATCTGTATACCATCATTAACCAATTAATCTCAAAGCTTTTAGATAACCCAAGCGATAATTACTTTCAGGTCCTTAATGGTCTTTGCACGTTGTTACAGAGCGAAGCTTAAATTTTGTGTTCAATTTATGTAAAACAACAACCACTGGTACTGTCATCATTTTTCTAAATGTTGTTCTTGCATTTTCAGCATTCCATTCGAAAAAAAAAATGTTACTCATTGCTCTGCATTTCATGTTTGTGGGTGAAGTTGGGTTGGGGTCATGAATTTCACGTTTTGGCCCAAAAGGTTTAGGCTCGGCCTCACTGACTGCTTACCTCCTGCTGACGTACTCAGCAGCTCATCACTTCATCCAGGGAAGTTAAAAAGTGAAAATAAAGAACCCAGAACTAAAAACACAACAGCACTTTGGTTGTCCCTCCTCCTCCTCCTCTTCCTCAGACGAGAGTACTCCTCTTCTCCCTCTCCCTCTCTCTTTCCCGCTCCCTCTCTCCTCTGTCCCGGCTCAGGTCTGGTGTTGGCAGCTCGCCGTGGCTGCTCGTGTTGTTGGGCTCATAGCGAGATGAGGCAGGTGAGTTCTGCATGACCACCAGGCGTATGGGCGACTGGCTGGGTGGGGCTGGCGTGTTGTCGGGGGCATACTCCTTGGTGGGGTCTTTGCCCCGGCAGTCGTACAGGATGCAGGAGATGAGAAAGACCAGGAGCAGGATGACATAGCTGGCGACCAGGATGATGAGGTTCAGGGTAACGGGGTCAATCTCCAGGTAAAATTCCATGAAACCCATGGTGCCGCTTCATATCTCGCCCGCATCCAGAGAAGGAAAAGATGATGGGAAAATCAGAACAAAAAGAGTTAGGGTTGAAAGAGAAGATGCAAAGACAGAAAATGATGACAGCCAAGGGATTGACAGCCGGCTGGAAAGGGAGATAGAGCAAAAGACAGCAGAGAACTCGACAGAGAGATGAAATGAGAGGGATCAGCTGAGAGAGAGAGAGAGAGAGAGAGAGAGAGAGAGAGAGAGAGAGCCAGTGACAGCAGGCCGGAGAGGATATGAAGCTTTGTGCTTTAAAGGACATTAATCCTTGCTGCTCCTCCAACCTTGAATTTCTGCAGCCAATGATTAAAGCTGCTCAGTTTTAATAACTTAAGCCACCATTTTGATTTTGCCAACTACACAAACGGCGCAGTGACAAAATTATACTCAGCAAAATGGAGGATGGAACAACACACACCTGTGAGTTCACCATGAGCGTGACTTCGGGGGGCCATTTCTGGAGCCATGCGTGAATTTATCATGTCACTCTGAGTGATTATTTTTTTTAATTAGAAAATGATATATTAAAAGCATGAGGTCACAGAACAAGCTGTGGTCATGTGTGATCTGGCAGTTTTCAGTGTATTGCTGTTAGCATGTTAGCACATCCTGCTACTAACAGCTAGATGTTTTTTTTCCTAGATTTAAATGTAGAGTCAGCAGCATTTGTTCACGACAGCTTGTTAATGCAGCTTCTTCTGGCTTAACGCCAGCAGAAGTATCATAGCGTGTACTTACACTACTTGTAACTACACAGCAAGCTATGTTGGAATATTACATTTGTTTTAATTAAAAAAATAATAATTTAGCAAGCTAGCACAAGCTAACCACTGGTGGCACCTACCTGTCTCACTCCATGTCGCTCTTCATCCTCAGCCTCTCCTTCAGTGCTCGAAAGTGTCTGAAAGACAAACTGAGATTCACTCTCGTTCTGGAACGAGCTTTATCTGCTCGCCGGTTCCCCTCAAAGGACTATATATCCTTTTCTTCACCGCTATGTCTGCCGCCGCCATTTTCTCCAGTCTGAATGGTGTCCGGTCTCTATGTTTTATTCACTCTCAACCTCACCTGTGCACTGTCATTGGCTGGAGGAATCACTCCCACTCCTCATCCAGAAAAGTCCTGACTAAACCAAAACTTCTGAACACAGGCAGATGGCGGAGCTCTGCAGACACAGT
>JAQLOL010000014.1:3059280-3080177 GCA_029783665.1 Naso thynnoides
CTTCTCAAAGAAAATGAAAGAAAATCATAATCAAAACTACATATTTTACTGAAAATGAGATTTTTTTATTTATTTTTTTATTTTTTTCATTTTGTCCTCCAGTTGAAATCCTGAATGATGTAATGTTTCAGTCAACAGAGCCGCTGCTGCTGAGTTCAGGTTTATGAAAAGACACAAAGCAACAGTTTGATGTGAAGACGCAGGAGGGGAAGCGATGAAGGACAAGGCTCATCAGACACAGAATCAGTCCGAACACGCTGAGAGAATCGACAGCAGACGGAGAGTCAAATAAACACAACGCTGCAGCACGAGAACCTGTAAAAATGTCCTCTGGCCGTTTGTTGTGTCTGTAGTGACTCTGCTGCTGCTCCAGACCTCATTCACACACACACACACACACACACACACACACTGCAACACACATCAGTGCCGCCGTGATACTGTTTCAGAGTTTATTTCAGTTTTAAGCAGCTTTTTCTGATTTCTTTGCATTTGTTTTAAGTTTCTGTTTTGCTGTTGTCAACGTCGTCGTCGTCAGCTGAGTGATTCTGCTGCAGGAACAGACGTCTGTTCTCAACAAACGTCAGAGACACAGAACGTCCCACCTGTGCGGCAGACAACAGGACTGAGTCTCAGTCAGACAAATGATGGAAGGTTGAACCCGTGACATCACAAACTGCCTCCACGCACATCCTCATCGCCGCAGCTTCAGCGCTGTTGGACGTTTTGTTTGGCTGGCTGCAGCACATGCTCATTAGAGAGCACGTGCTGTAACCGGATACACACACAGTTCACCAGGTGGAAACGTGAAGTGCACATTGTTCACCGACCAATCAGAAGCTCTCAGGACGGACTGTCCACGGGCTGTGGGTCAGTTCACCTGTGATGGATGCACAAAGACCTGCAGGCGGAGAAGGACGAAGAAACGAGAATGACAGTGGAAGTTTTTCTCGGCGTGGTGGTGGAGAGTTCAGAGCCACGACTGTTGCACACGGCAAAATCTCCTGGTGGCGCTGTGGTGACGTGTCTGAGGAAGAGGAGCAGGAACAGACGTGATTAGGGATGGGAATTAATACGATTTTATTGATACCACTACCATTATTGATTCTGCTTATCAATCTGATTCTTTATTGATTCATAAACACTTTCCTGTGTGGAACGACGCAGGTTCTCAGTATCCTCATCTCAGCTGTTTTATTGTCAGCAGTGTTTGTCCGTGGGCTTGCTGTGGCTGTCCGCAGCCTGCGCTGCCCGTGCAGCTGAGTTCTGCCTTTTTCATTTCAGCATCACATGCCTGGACATCGATCAGAGGAACTGATATGATTCCGATTCTGGTATCGGTTCTCAACTGGAACCGGTTCCCGATTCCCATCCCTAGTCGTGATGTTTACTGATCAGATCTGATGACAGGGTGAAGAGAACGCTGAGTGACGTAAACATTTGCTGCCATCAGAAATATGTCACTGAGTGTAAACTTTACGCCATGTTGTGTCAAACATGCAAAGCTCACGTTTTGGACTAAAGGTGCAAACGGACTCGTCCTCCCTCAGCTGTGAGGAGGTTTTCATGTCGTCACTCTCCTGAATTCTTCCTGGGAAGTTTATCTGAACCATCAGTGCTTTCATTTTTGTTTCTGACTCATTCTGAACTCTTTGCCAACGTGTTCTGAATTCAAGCCTCCGGTGCGGATCAAACAGTCGTGTTTTATGAGAGAAAAGTCTGAACTTGACACAGAAGTTCAGCTTGTGTTTAGTTGGTGTGTGAAGTTTGGAGAACCTGGAATCATCAGATTTGAAACTAACAGGGAGAAATTCATATTATGTGTTTATTTTGCTGATGATGCTACTTCCATAGGCTACTTTTACTTCAACTGCATTTTTACCAGTACTGCAGTATTTCAGTTTGGTGTTTGTTCTGATCTGAGTTCTTGCTGCTGCTGTACATCAGGCTGCGACTACGACCACTAAAACTACATCATCATTGTAATGTGTGTGGGCCTGTGCGGAAACTGTGTGTGTGTGTGTGTGTGTGTGTGTGTGTGTGTGTGTGTGTGGAGGGCTGCTCTCTCCTCCAGCAGAGAGGGAGCGGGCTTACATCACCGCCCTGCTGGATATTCGCTTGCACTTTGACGCGCCTTCAGTTTGGCAGCAGGAGGAACGCAGGCAGCAGCAGCAGCCGGTGCGCCAACATGCGGACGGAGAGCAGCGACCTGCGGGGCGCCGAGCTGTCTCACCGGGACCTGCAGACCGGGGAATCTCTGGGCTGAGCGCGTCTCCTCTCCAGCAGGGAGCGGGTCATGGACTGTTATCCGTCTCTTGGTTGCTCTCCCTCCCTGCTGCCGTTTCAAAGTTGCTGAGAAGTTTCGGAGCGCGTCGCGCCGCGGCTTGTGAGCGGTGCGTCTGCTGCGCGCTCTCAGCACAGACTCGGATACGTTGGAGCCCCGGGGCGCGTCCTGCTCCGTGTGGGAGGATTAACTGAACATTGTGACCGTGTCTCACCTGGAGCTGCTCTGAGGACATGGATAACTCCTGTTACCTCCTGGCTGTGTTTCTGCTCATGCTCTCTCTGGGCTTCAGGATAGAGGAGGGCATGTGCCAACACTACTATCTCCTCCGTCCCATTCCCAGTGACACTCTGCCCGTACTGGACATAAAGGAGGACCCAGACCCGGTGCTTGACCCGAGGGAGAAGGACCTGAACGAGACGGAGCTCAGGAGCACTCTGGGCAGTCACTTCGACCCGCACTTCATGTCCGTGTCCCCGCCGGAGGACAAGTACGCGGGGAACGAGGACATGAGCGAGGCGGACCTGCGGCAGAAGCTCTCCGGAGCGATGCCCAAAGAGATCCGGGCCATGGAGTTCGAGGTCCAGCACGGCAAGAAGCAGAAGCCGAGCAAAAAACTCCGGAGAAGGCTGCAACTGTGGCTGTGGTCTTACGCCTTCTGCCCGGTTGTTTACGCATGGAACGACCTGGGCAGCAGATTCTGGCCGCGCTACGTGAAGGTGGGGAGCTGCTACAATAAGCGGTCTTGTTCGGTCCCTGAAGGGATGGTCTGCAAACCTGCCAAATCGACTCATTTTACGATCCTGCGATGGCGCTGCCTGCAGAAAAAGGGGGGTCTGAAATGCGCCTGGATACCTGTTCAGTACCCCATTATATCAGAGTGCAAATGTTCGTGCCAGAACTGAGCGCGGCGCTGCTGCTGCTGCTGCAGGCCGAGGACCGACGCTCCCGTGAAACTCTGCGCGTTGCTTCCACACACGCACCGACATTTACAAAACCGGTTCAAGTTGTAACGAGTCATGAAAGCTAGTTTTCTTGCAAAAAAAAGTGGAAAATGTTGTTATTAATGAGTAAAAAAATCACTTTCAATCACATTTCTTCTCCCAAAAACATCTGGTCCGTGAGAATATTTGTGGGGAAGTTTCAGAAAAGTTGATCCAAACTCAAAGAATCCGATCTAACGGTGGATGAGAGTCGATGGAAAAATGGGCATTTTCGCAGCGCTGTTCGGTGTCCGAATGTATAAATGATGTAAATGTTGTTTTTATGATTTTATGACAGAACTTTGTATAAAAAGAAGGTCAGTATTATTAATATAATCAAATCTACTGTATTTGTTAAATGTATCTTGATTGTGCCTGTTTATATTTATAAATGAAGATCAAAATGTTCAAGCTGAAGAACTTTTGAAGCGATTAAAAATGAATTAAAGGAAACACGAAGAGTTCAGATTTCTGACTGACAGCACAAATGTGACACAGATGACGGTGCATGTTAGAACCGAGTCTCTGCAGAACACACGGACTATTTTTATTGTGTGGTCGAACTTTTCAAGCAAATGTCCGGTTGAGTCGTTTCATCTCCAGATGTTGTAAAATTAAAAAAAGGACATTTTGCTCTTTAAACAAGCGAGTGAGACTCTGAGTCCGTTTATTTATTCTTTTATTTAACCACAAAAAATGTTTGACCATCATCATGTGAGGCAGTACTCACATCCTGCAGTCAAAGTATTAATACACACAGTACAAGTACTAGTCACGGTCAAAGTCCTGCATTGAAAACGTTATTGATCATAAAACGGAAAATGTACTTCAAATATTCAGGTTAAAAGTACTCAGTGCAGAATGTTACACTGTGGTACCTGATCTCAGAAATCTGCTGGGACTCATGTCCAATTCTGATTATTCAAAGAAAAGACAGAAAGTTTTCATGTTGAAGAAGCTGCAACCAGGAAATATTTCCACAGGAAAAATGACTGAAATGATAAGAGAAGAGTTAAGGACCAATTTTCTGTCAATTAACTGACTGATTATTAAACTATTTGTTTGATGCCCTTGGAAAAAAACTGTTGAGTTGTCTAATTAAAAACATTTTATAAAACTCCTCATTTGTTTTAAAGCTGTCAGATAAATTAAACAGATTTTTTAAAAATACAATATTTCCCTTTGACATGCAGTGTGATAGAAGTAGAAAGTACTATGAAAAGAGTACACTTCAGTAAAGTACAGGTACCTCAGTGTAAGTGTACTCAGTTATATTCCACTGTGTTCATCACACAGGATAAATAAAAGACACAAAACAGAGGATCAGTGTTGAAATAATGAATAAAAATGCTAAATGAGCTCATTTATGCTCAGGCTGAAGTTGTTTCTCTCATGAGAACCTCACAGGAGCTGTGAAAAAAAGTACACTGATACTTAAAAAGCACCAAAACTACAGTGTAGAAATACTTCATTACATCGTCCTTTCCTGATGTCATATGAGTCATCATTTGATTTTTGACACGTTCACATTAAAGCAGCATGTTACCGTTGGAGTTGCTGCAGGCGGAGACACTTTGAGGGACTTAATTGTTGGACAGTGCAGGTTTAGGCCAGCGGTGTCCAACATGAGGGTCAGTCAGGCCCTTCCAAAGGGTCAGCGGATAAACCTGAGGGGTCGTCAGGGGAGAGCACAGAAGAAAAAAACAAGTTATGAAACAAAAAACTATCTTTAGTTTCTGGATTTGAATGAATTTTTTGAATCGTTTGAACATTTATTGAAATGAGGCTTTTTGTTCTCAGCCTCATTTGTCAGTGTTCCTCTAAATCCTACATTACCCATGAGCCTCAGCAGCTGCTGCTGTAGAGAAGAAGCCGATCAGGTGTATGAGTCTGACGTGGAGCTGCTGCGGGTGGAGACACAGTGTGTGGAGCTCAGGTCGTCTGCCTTGTGTGCAGTGTCAGATCTCAGCCCAAAGATGGTCGTTGGCTCCGTGTCACATGATCACCTGCACATGGCTCAGCTCTGCCCGTTGACCGAGCTGGTCGTTGGTGTTTTGTTGTTGTCAGCGGCTCCGCAGAGGCAGACATGCGAGTTTCAGACCTCAGGTTGGTTCAAAGAAACAAAGTTTTAATTGGTTTTTGTGCTGCAGGTTCAAAGCGCCGCACAGCGTTTTATCTGACCGCAGATTTGAAGGTATGTGAAGGATTTCACTGTGAAGCCTCCATCGTGTCCTTGACTCTGTGTCAGCCGGTGATAATCACACTCACAGGCCCGAGGATGCCAACACACACTGAACAGCAGCTGTGACTTCAATTAATGTCAACAAAGGCAACAAACTGTCCAATGACTGAACTTGCAGCTTTGGTTCTGTCCAATCACCAGAATAAATGTTGGTGTTGAACTTTTCAGCAAACAGAGACTCAACTTTCCACCAGCATCATTTTATTGTGGTGATTAGGCTGCAGCTTCATTGTGACTGGTAATACACTGTGTTTGAGGTCTGTTTGGCTTCAGGCTCTAAAACTTCTCGCTTAAGATTAAAGAAAAGATCAGCTTTTGTCTTAAAAATAAAAAACAGCTTTGTAGCCACAAACACGGCCTGAAAATGTCAGTGTGTCATTAAATTAAACCAGATTTGTTGGTTGAAAGTGTCGACGTCTGCTGTCCTACCAACATCCTTTCACCCTCTAAATGTCACTTTGATACGCACCGCAGAAATGTTGCTGTGATACGTACAAAGTTAACGTATCTGTGGTTTGCAAAATCGTACAAAGAGTCGGTCGGTCAGAGTTCAGGTCCAACAAATACCGTGTTTTTGTTTTGTGTTGCTCAGTACATGAATAACAAACAGGTGGCAGCAGACGACAAAGATCTGAACTTCACGGTGAAGTGCAGTCAGCCGTCAGCTCCACTCCACAGTGACCGAGTTCTTCTTCACTTTCAATAAAAGCTGATGGACGGCGTCACAGCTCTCATCCTTCAGACGTCTGCGGCATCTCATGATGATTTTAGCACATTTCTGCATTCGTGCTTCGCACTTTGTCGTGTGTTATTGTGTCTGTTCTGATGCTACAGACAGTCACTGCGATAGAACTGAAACGTGGGAGTGAATCTGCAGCTTCTCTCGTCTTTACGGAGCGTCACCGTGAGTGTGAGATCATCATTTATGTGAGCAGACATGATTTTACTGCTCCAGTCGCTCTCACAGGAGGGGACGGAGGATCTGCAGTTTTAAAAAAAAGCTCTTATCACTTCAGAGTGGGCAGGTATTCAGGTCGAGGTCAAGTTGAGCTTTGATGGGTGTGTGTGTGTGTGTGTGTGTGTGTGTGTGTGTGTGTGTGTGTGTGTGGTGGATAGTGCCTAATTAAACTCATTCACACTCAGACAGCCACAACTGAAGGTATTTGGTGGATGTGCTGTGCTTCTTTCTTCTGCAGACATCCACTTTCACACACACACACACACACACAAAAACACAGATATACTATATGCACACATACACCAACACAGATATACTGTGTGCAAACACACACACACACACACACACACACAGGTAAGCAGGGATGGAGCCATGAAAACAGACTGCTGGCGGGTTCTGACAGGTGAGACGAGTGGGAGAAAGTGGATGTCACACTGAGACGTTTCAAGGTTTTCACTCTGGTGCGAGGAGACACTCGGCTTCTGCAGCAGCCCACCGCCAGGCCCAACTGTCGCCAGGATACACCCACACACACACACACACACAAAAGCTCGCACAGCATAGATGCACAGTCTTCATCAATGTTCTTCATCAGAATCCTGCAGGGAGCTGACGGCTCTGTGAGACTGCACCAAAATCACCAAAGCAGTCATGAACTGCACCAACATGACGACACGACGCTTTAATAGTTTGTGATAGTTGGTGATAAATAGTCACAGTTTCATCTGTAGGTTTTGTGCACATGGGGACATTTTTCCATCCAAAGTGCTCTATTTGTACACAAACCCTAGAGATGAAATGATGACTGTGCAGTAACAACCTTCTTAATGGTAGAGCCAAAATATTTAAAAGTACATTTGCTACTTTTTAAAGTAATTTTTGTTTATAAAATCCAGATTGGCAATTTGTTGGGTTTTTTTGTTGTTGTTCCTTTGTGCTCCAGTAAACATTTGTAATGTAAAAATGGATTTAAAGTTCCTCTCTCAGTAATGTTAGCTTTGACAAACTGCTGTAAAAAAAAAAAAAAACTGCATGATGCACCTTTAAAGAACAAAGTGAATTTGAGCTGCCGACCACAAACGGCGAGCAGCTCTGTGTGTCCAGACAGAAACATGAAGCGGCAGATTTTACTGCAAACATCCTCACAACTTGCAAACATTTTTGGCCTAATATTTTCTCATTTTCTGCTACGTCAGCTTCATTACACCCCGGCAGGAAATTGTGCTGTGAGTTTCTCGGCTGTGAGCTACGACACATTGGCAGGCAGGATCAGATTATTAAGTGAGATCTGCCGACTGGTGTGGGACTGACGGGGTTAACAGGCTGCAGGTCTGACTGTCAGTGTTGGTGCAGCAGCAGATTGACGACAGTCTGGCCGTCTTTGAACCAACAGACTCAGACTCTCAGACGGCTGTGAGCTGATCCAGGCCGCCATCACTCGACGTGTGTGTGTGTGTGTGTGTGTGTGTGTGTTTGCTCTTGGAGTGTGATGGAATGTAACGGAGTACATTTAGGCCTACTCAAGTACTGTACTTTATACTCATTGTACAAACAGCTGCCACAGGGGGGCAGCAGTGTGTTGCTGTCTGTCTGTGCCACTCAGATTATTTTCTCCATCAATCCATTGATTGTTTGTTTTGTAAAATTTCTGAAAAAAGTGAGAAATGTCGTCACAATGAGGCCGAAGTGACGCGTTCAGTCCAGCAACAGTCCAAAGCTCCACGTGATGACAAACACAGTCGCATCATTCGAATGAAAAGAAATCTGCACATCTGAGAAGCTACAACCAGGAAATGATTTGACAGAGAAATGACTGAAACATTTATTAAAACAGTTGATAATCAATTTTCTCTGTCAACCATCTGATTAATCAATGGACTAATTGCTTCAGCTCTACTTTTATAAAGTAACTAAAGCTGTCACATAAATGTAATGGCGTAAAATGCCAAATATTTCCTTCTGAGATGTGGTGGCGTAATCATAAAAAGTGCAATGAAAAGCAAATAGTTGAGTAAAGTACATGCAGCTCAGATCTGTACTTAAGTAAATGTACTCAGTTACATTTCACCTCTCACTGGAAATCTTCAATGCAGAAATTAAAACTGCACAAATGACTGCAAACCGAGACTGTGACGCCTGCAGAGTGTGTGTGTGTGTGTGTGTGTGTGTGTGTATCTGTGTGTGTGTGTGTTGGAGGGGGGGTTACACTGCCTCACACTGTTCAAACTGTTTATACATACCAGTGTGCTGTGAGGGCCCCTCTGTCACCGCCTGTTTACTCAAACTTATTTTGGGAAAATTCCACCTCTGCACGACTCTGGCCATAAATCACTGAATCTGCAGCTTTGTGGGATGATAACTTCTGTCACTCACTCACATGTACACACACACACATGCTAACCAAGTACATTTACTCAGCTACTGCGGAGATGATTCCTTCACATTTCACCAAAAAAATAGTTTCAAATTTCACCATATTTATATTCCAACTGCAGCTACAGGAAGAATTAATAGTGATAGTAACGATGATTTCAACAGTATGAATTCAATGATCATGTTCAATTAAATAATTACATTTAAGATTCAGATGAAAAATAGTGACAATAGTAACTGTCAGTGTTTCCTTCAGTCATCACTGCAAGATGTCGGATTGTGTGTAAATAAAACATCAGGACAGTTTGATATGAAAGTGTTTGTTTTTGTTATAAAAAAGACATTCATTTATTCACTATCAATCTGATAACTTGGATTATTAATCAATTCAGTTTATTTATCTGTTTGCTCGGATTATTAATGTGTCTCTTCAAATGATTCACTGATAAAACAGCAGTGCACATTATTAATCTGCTCATTTGCTCATTATTAAAACATTACCTACACGTTTAAATGAGTTCATTCATTTACAAGAATTTTGTTTGTTTGCTCATTATTTAAATCTTTTCACTGAACTTGAATTTCACGCCTGACCAACAGGAAATGTTCTGTCTCTCTACTTCCTGTTGGGACACAGATGAATGTATTTATCCGTTTGTTTGGTTCAATAATCTGTTAATTTAATTAGTTTATTTTCCTGCTTTATCAGTTTTTTAACCTGTGCCTTTGCTGGGGTCATTCATGTGTTCATTCACGCAAATTATTAATCTCTTTGTTTATTAATCTGTTGGTTTATTTTACCCATCAACAAATTCAGTAAACAGAACAAAATCAGTCTGTCACTAATGTTGACACCTCCACTCGTGATCAGACAGGAAGTCATGAACAGATGATGTAACTGAGGAATAATGATGATAAATAAGTACGAGAATAATCCACAAAACCTCTTGATAGCTCCTGTTTTTTTCCAAACTGTTCATTTATTGTTATTTACTGTCCAACAGAGACACCTGCTGGTGAGGAAGTGAACAGCAGAACATGATGACAGGGCCGTTTTCATTCTTGATGGTTTATTTCAAATACCTTCAAAATGGCAGAGAGGCACACAGGCTACAAGAATCTGAAACTAGTGAGCCAATATGAGCACCAGATAGATATCAGATATCACATGAAAAAACAACATATTTACAAATATAAATTAACACAGATTTCAACTCCAAAAGACACTGTGACGGCAAACGCTTTCAGATGGAACAAAGATGGGAGTGATGATGTCTCTTCTGAGACCATGAGAGGAAACCAGCTTACATTTATTCTGTGAGTAGTGCAACAAATACTGTCAATAATAAAAAAAAAATCTAATGAAAAATGACATAATTCACATTCATAACACCTTTGGTCCAAAGAGAACTAAAAGGGGATTATAAAATTTGTGTGGATGAAAGTTTACCGATCACTGACGGACTTCACTTCTTCTTTTTTTCTTTTTTTTTTTTTTGAGTATTTTTTTAAACATGCTGCTCTGGAGGAAGCCACATATTTAGTTTGGATACAGGTCCGACAAGCACAAAATGTCCTACTCAAACTAATTATCACAAGCAGCTGGACGGTGGCAGTGGGCTCGATCGTCTCTGGAAGAACCTGAGGCACTGGAGAGGTGGTGGTTTACATCCATCTGTAGTTTTTAAACCCCATTTTTACACCTTCAGTTAAAACACAATCTGTCAAAGGAGTCGTGCTGATGATCCATCAAACCACTGAAAAGTTCTCAAGTGTAATCTTTAGTCAATGTCCTCTTACGTTTACTCTTTGGCTTTTTTTGGAGCACTGAAGGAGAGGTCGGGGATGAAGAGCGACACAGAGTTGACAGGCTTCTGTTGGACAGGAAGGTGCCAAACTCCAGCGGTGAGTTCGTACTAGCTTACTAAATTATCGACTTTTCCGTTAATCCAAATGTAATATTCGTACATAGCTTGCAGTGTAGGTACAAGAAGTGTGAGCACGCGCTACAATACTCCGGGTGGCGCTGAGCCCAGGAGGAGGGGCCTAATTTCAATGTTATGTTTACAAGCTGCGTGAACGAATACTGCTGACTCTGACTTGATGTTTCATTCACATGAAGACGACTGAGTTACCTGCTGATGAAGACTACGTGATGTGCTTATAAGCTGTTCAAATAAAAAGTAGAAAGTGCACTTTGATTGAAAAATGATGCTGTGTGTTTTGTACACGAGAGAAAAAAAACGAACCTTCAGCAAACCAACGAACCAAACTTCATTTAAAAAAGTTACAATTTAATTATGACCCGCTCTGCTCAGACAGGTCAGTGGATCATTCTGAGCGACTGGGAGTGAGAAAAAAAACTCCATGTTGAGGCAGCAGGAGGTATTTCTGCTGATTTCTCTGAGTGACTGCCACTTTACTAATGATCAAAGATTTCACTTCAGTCGGTCTTACTTGATAAAAATCATTTCCATTAACACGGTGAACCTTCTCAACTCAAATTTCCTTTTTTTCCCTCCTCACACGGACTGCGTTTTAACATCAGGTGTGAACAGGGTCTAACATCAGGGCTCCTACATTGTGTCCCAAATACTCGAACCGAACGTCTTATACTTACGTTACCTCACTGGACTGAAACCACAGAAGCTGTATCATCTGTTTGGACAGCATGAGAACTTTTCCAAACACGTTGTGCATTTTTTAGTGTGTAAAGAGCTGAGAATGACAGAGTCTCTGAGGACAAACATCCAGAGCAGTGTAGGAACCCTGAGAGCTGTTGTAGGAAGTGTTGTAAGACAGTTTGGTCCAGCTCAGCTCTGCACACTGAGGCGTCGTCACACACGTCCTTCAGTGATTCCGCGAGCTGAAGAATCCCACGCTGGTTGGCGACTCCTTCACCGTCACCGTGATGAAGTTGGCTGTGACATCGGTGACGAACACGTGCTCCAGGAGGCTCCGGGCCGGCCGCCAGTCCGTCTCCGTGTCAGACTCTGTGGCGTCGTTGCCGTGGCTGGGCCTGCTGTTGTTTGGATACAATGTGGCGCCGTGCTCTGATTCGCTGCTGCTGGTCTCGTCTGAGTCGCCGGTGCTGAGTTCGTTCAGACTCCGGTTCTGAGAGCCGAGTCCATGTTTCCTCTCCTCGTGCCTCCCGCTGCCGTTCCCTCTACCTGAGCCGCTTCCTGCCAGCTTCTTAGAGTCTGCCAACATCTCTTTCGCCCTGTCCTCTCGTAACCTCCCCTGCTCCGCAGCGCCACCTACTGCCAGAGCGGAGCGCTGCCCACCAGCTGATGTTCCGGGCTCTTTCATACTTCCAACGCCTCCTTTTACAACGATGCTGCTGCCACTCCTTAAGCTCGACCTGGAAGCTGCAGCTCCGGCGCTGCTCGTATTGTTTCCCAGATGGCTGCTGCCAGCCGGCGGCTTGCTGACGCTCTGCAGGTTGAGGGCTCGCAGGCTGAGCGCCTGATTGGCTCGGTCTCGAGGCGTCGGCGAGGACGACGGTTTGGAGAGGCTGGAATTCTGCTGCTTGTGTTGAACAAGGCCTGTCTGAACTCCTACGCCCTCCTGCCTCCTTTGGACCAGCGGGGAGCGCTGCACAGTCTGACCTCCCCCGAAGCTGCTGTGCAGACCCCCCGAGCTCGAACCACCACCTTTCCTCAGAGAAGACACCTTGAATACATCTCCTCTGCTGCTGCCTGTTTCTGAGATGGAGCGCTTCAGCTCAGAGAGAGAGTTCTTACTTTGTGGGGACGGACTGCTTTTGTTGTAGGAGGCAGAGCTGGAGGACGAAGACATGGAGCGATTGGTCCAGATGCAGCTGAGGGATCCGGATTTGGTGGCGGTTGTCTGGGAGAAGGAGCTGGTGGAGGTCTGGGAGGCGGAGGAAGCCTCGTCTCTGGAGGTCCGGCTCAGCCCCGTGTAGGTGAAGCTGGCCGGCTGCAGAGGTTTCTTCACTCGAGGCTCCTCCCTGGGCGGTCTGAGCACCTGGTGGTGACGTGGAGGTGGAGGGGGAGGAGGAGGAGGTGGTCTGCTCTTCGCTTGTCTCAACGCCCTCAGGTCTGGGTGGAGCGGCTTCCTGCCACGCTTCTTCTTACGGGGAGGTTCTGGTTTAGCCAGCACGATCTGAGGCCTCTTCTGGGGGACAGGGTGGACACGAGGGCTGGGCTTCGCCTTCTTTGTGTGATCTTCATCCTCTGAGGAAGAAGAAGAGGCGGTTGATGAAAGGCCGGAGGAAGAGGAGGATGAAGAGCGGCTGTCTTTTGTGGCAGCTGGTGCAGGCGGCTGAAGAGATAAAGAATAGAATGAGGTCATGAGTTCAGCCTCTGGGGGCTCGTGGACAGATGAGAAGCTGCAGCAGAGAAGAATTACCAGAATCTTCCGCGGACGTCCTCGGGGCCTCTTCCCTTTCTTCTGGAACAGGAGCTCCCGCTCTTGTTCTCTGAAAAATATCAACACAATCATTCACACAAAACGGAAAATATGGGCAGATTTTGTTCTGTTTTGCTCTGCAGACATTTCAAAATACAGAAGTGTTGTAGTCTGAATATTTTTTAACTATAATTTGAAGAGAATTTGTCCTTTTTCACCATTATCTGATTTTTAAAAGGCTGACAACTGATCACTGCAGTAATCAACAAGTTAATCATTAGTTAAAATAATGATGGAATTTCGAGTCAATGTGACATTTCTCTTTGAATTTTTTGGATTAATCAAGATTTGCTTCTTCTTACCATGTTAACTGCCTATATGTGAAAACATGCGATAAAAATAATCAGCTCAGTCAACTGACTGACCGTGTGTTTCCCCTGACAAACTATGACCTCATTAAAACACACACCACGCTGGGGCGATATCCAAAATGTAATATTGTCCCGCTCAAATATCGTGATAGACGCTGTTACCATCTGAGGGCGCTCGCCTTTTTCTCCTGCTTTGAACCTGAACTTTGCCAACATGGGGAGCTGGCATTGCTCAAAACTTATTTCTCCATGTTTGTTGTAAAGCGCCGCATGCCTACTAATTACTAATTAATGCCTAAATAATCTGCGATAACCTTGTTTAATAGCAGCACACGTTAACTCAGCCGCCACAGCGACTCCATGTGCATTTTCTTTTCAAAATAAAAGCCCAAGGTGCGGTAACATTTGTTCGATATTTGATATCACAAATGATGGCAAATATCACAATATTCAATCATATATGATATCGGCCCCAGCCTAACACACACACACACACACACACACACAAACCTTTTGTGAAATGCTGCCAGAAGCCTCGGGTCCAGGATGTTTTCCTCTGGCTCCCAGCTGTTGTGCCTGAAAACATCAGGAAACGGTTCAGGAAACGGTTCGATCAGGACAGAACATCTTTAGAGAAATCAGGAAACATCTTCGGTTTATTTCTCTTGTCGGTATTTTACTGCTTTAGTTTCTGAGTGACAAATTAATCTAAATAAATCTGCATTAATTGTCTCACGTGTCCATGGGGGGGGCAGCAAAACAAACTGAGACCACAAACATGTCATCACTTTACTGAGCTGACGTTCACGTCCAGCAGACACAGGGCAACATGGTGCAGTCATGTTTGTGTCTGCTCAGCAGAAACTTAAACAGCTGCTGCACAACAAGACAAAACCAAAACTCAGATCCAGAGTGGACAAAAGCTGTGAAGCGCTGAGAGGAACCGCAAAGTTTTCTGCTGGTTTGTCACCATGAGCGACACCTTTCACCTTCCACACAGTATTTCAGCATCACGTCACACAGAGACGTCACTGGTGCGGCGTCAGAATCAAGCTCAGTGGGTCTGAATGATGCTTAGTGCGGTAACACGCATTTGAAACCACGATGGACTCTGCAGGCTTAAGGAGGTCAAATAACAATCAGTCTGTTTTTTAAGCAGGAGACAAACGCTGCCATGTCGCAGCTTGGTGAGGATTTTCTGCTAAACTCTTTTCTGTGACTGTAAAATGGAAATTTGGGGCTTTTGGACTGTTTGGTCAGACACAACAACACATTTGGAGACGTCACTTTGGTCTCTGAGACTTTGTGAAGGGTGATTTTATCTATTTATTTACACAACATAAAATAAACTATCCAGTGATCTTGTCAATAATCATTTGTTGAAAACCTAATTACCAACAGAAAACAGGATCATACAGTTCATGTGAGCTGTGCAGCAGGAGTTCAGTGGACCAGGCTAATGTTCCACGGGTGATGGATGTTTACAGTGAGTCAAACCGGCCTGTGATCACAATCATACCTGCACACCTCATGTCAACGTTTTAACCTTTTAACGATGTGCACGAAATGAAAAATACGCGGTGTTTTGTTCCGTCTGCGCTTCGGTTCGCATGCATGCAGGTGATCCAGTGGAGTCTGCAGCTTGGAGCACCAGCTACCTGCCGTGAAAACGGCGCAGAAAAGCCGAAAAATGAGCGCAGAAATGGCTGCTGCAGCCCCGTGTAGCCACCGTGGGATTGTCCGTCAGCGTGTGAAAGAGAATCCACGGTTTTTTACGGCTCTGGTCAGATAAAAACCCGCACAGCAGGCTCGTAAACACTGCCGCGGAGCCAGGCATTGTTTGGTGCCATTTTTCAGTGTGCTAGCTACTGTATGTGTCGTAAGCCGCGGCGGCTAGCGCTGGAGGCTAGCTAGCTACTTACTTAGACGACCACCCTCTCCACTTGACCAAATATTCAAACTTGCCCTGCGGGAGAGGACACAAAAAATGTCAGAAACACACGAAGAAACGAGTCCGGACAGAGGGCGCATCCGAGCGGCGCTGTTAGCGGTGTTCCCTTACCTTTCTCGGCCGTTTGCTGAGGATGCATTCCGCATCAAATACCTGGCCGACTGTGACCCCCTCCATTACTACAGCAGCAGCCCCTCGGAACGCGCAGGCAGGGCGCTTTTGACCCTGCACGGCTACTGTAGCTGCTTCTTATTCATATTTACGAACCGTATTACATCCAACATAACACCTAAAAAATATGAATATATTATAAAATTACTGTTTTGTGCGATATCGTTACCTGTTCACATTTCTTATTCGCCATAAATAATTGATTAACTGATAACTGATTAACCGGCAGTTTATTTATCAAGGCTTACTGCTGTTATAAACAGAGTCTGAATGTGGCAAATAGTTCATGTCAACTATCCTGGACTACTTTGATTCCACTGCACCTTGGCGAAAATTTGAATTTTTACTCTTACTCAATTACTTATTTACCTGACAGCGTTAGCCATTGGTTATTTTATGGATAAATAATGAAGCGAAGAATATTGTTTTTACATTTTTACTTATACAGCAGCTATATGCATGTATACAAGTTTGTGCACCACGTACTGTAATTGAACAACACATATTTCTGCTGACTCTGTGTGTGTGTGTGTGTGTGTGTGAGAGAGTGTGTGTGTGTTTAAGAGAAGAATAGAGTGTGTGTCCCTAAATAATCATGACCCGCCCTTCTCCTCTTCTGATTGGCTTACCCAGATAATTTTCCCCTAATTCTGACCAATCCCTCTCCTCATAACAAACACAGCCAGCTCCTCGGAACTCTTCCTGCGGAACCTTCGCCGCGTGTTTACAGGGGAGCAAATTCCGTGATGCACAAGTCTTACGTATGTGTTTCCGTGTAACATGTTTGGTAATGTGTAGCTGGCTGGCAGCTAATGAGTGTAGAGCTTACGGTTGAAGGTATGAGCATTTTAAATATAATTGTAAATAACTGTTTAAACTGTATTTTTATGGCAGAGTTCTGTTAGCATGCTAGCATGCTAGCTGTGGGTAAGCTAGTCTGTAGGTCTGTAGGTCACAGAAGTCTGCATGATGACTGGGAGCTCGATTTGTACATTTAAATAACCTCTTTAGTCAACGTGATTAACGCTTAACTTGAGGTTTAACAGCAGTTTGCTCTTTGTACAGGGCAGGGCCTTTTATCGGTGTTTAAAAAGGGTGCAAACCTTGACCAAAAACTTGGAGAATTAACAATTATTTGTGTTTACCGCATGGACATACACTTTTATGAATAAATGGGGACGTTTTGAGAGTTAAAAGTGTTCTCCGTCAAATTCGGCATAATACGTCAAGAACTGTAAATACAATTATAATGTTCGTTCATAGTGGTATGCCAAGTTGCTCTCGATTGGCCACCTGGACTGTCTGGATCAGAGGGTAATTATGACACCAGGTTGATTTACTTTGTACGAGTTGTTGCTGAGGGAATAAATCATGTGCCGAATGAAATGTGTGACATTTATAAAACTGGGAAAGGTATCAGTCGTTTTACAGCAGGCATGTTACATGTTAGTGAGCCATGTGAATTCAAAGTGTGACTTTTCTTGAATGGAGTTTGGTGTGGTTCCCTCACGGATCATAATGTATTGGCTGGATTTTTCTGACCATAGACAGTCTTGATTAGATGCTTCAACGATACGTTAATTAATTGATAAAAAGTAGATCTGTTAACATTTTTCATTATTTTAAATGTAAGAATATGCTGCCGCTGTTTGAACATTTCACGCTTTTCTGGTGTTTTACAGACCAAAACAACTAAGGATTACTGGATTATGCAAAAAATTATAAGTTGCTGCTTTAATTAACAGACAAAAATCGGGATTATAATAAGAAAAATGTTATACCACAACTTCTGTAGATGTTTCATGTGTATTCTTTGAGGTGATGAAATGAAGTGTGTGAGCTGAAAGCTGCTTGTCTGTTCAGGTGAGTTTGCTTCAGGTGTGGACAGCCTGCAGTAGCAGCCATGCTGCTCCCCGTTGTGGTTCGTCAGTCCCTCTGCTGCCATCAAACGCTGACACGATGCGTTCGGACACTTCGCTGTGACGCCCTGAGGACACTGCACTCTCAGGCTGAGCACTTCCTGCGTCCCAGGTTTCCGCTGCGCTTCCACACTCAGAGCCGAGGCGCCAAGAGCCGAAAAGGCGGTTCTAAAAGCCAGGAGGAGGAGTGGAAAACCAGGAATAAGACGGTGCTGACGTACATCGCTGCAGCTGGGGTGGGAATGATCGGCCTGTCGTATGCTGCGGTACCGCTCTACAGACTCTACTGTCAGGTCAGGAGATCTCTGCTCCCCATTCCTGAGCAGGTGTTTGTAACCTCCAGCCTGCAAGTGTGACCGCTCTTTGTTTTGTGTCTGTCAGGCTTCGGGACTCGGCGGCATGGCAGTGGCCGGGCACGACACAGATCTAGTGGAGACGATGAAGCCGGTGAAGGAACGCGTCATCAAGATCACCTTCAACGCAGATCGACATGCCAGCATGCAGTGGAACTTCAAACCGCAGCAGACGGAGATCTTTGTAAGATCTGGTTCCTCCTCAACACCCTTTGGATCCATGAGCCTCAAACAGTACATTTTTAAGTTTCTCGAGATCGTTTAGGTGATGATGTGTGTTCGCTGTGCAGGTGGTTCCAGGTGAGACGGCGCTGGCTTTCTACAGAGCAAAGAACCCCACAGATAAACCAATCACGGGCATCTCCACCTACAACGTGGTTCCCTTTGAAGCAGGACAGTACTTCAACAAAATCCAGGTAAACCACAAGTCCTCAAATGCAGCTCTCTTCACCTCTAGCGTGTCCGCAGTGAATAACTTGTTGTTTTTTTTCTCTCTGCAGTGTTTCTGCTTCGAGGAGCAGCGTCTGAACCCTCACGAGGAGGTGGACATGCCCGTCTTCTTCTTCATTGACCCAGAGTTTGACGAGGACCCCAGGATGGCTCGAGTGGACACCATTACTCTGTCCTACACCTTCTTTGAGGCCAAGGATGGTCAGAAACTACCTCTACCCGGATACAGCTACAACTGACCCACCCACTGCTGACACAGTGAGAGGACACAGACCAGGAACCTGATTCTGGTTCATGTTTCAGTCCGAGAAGACCAGACAAATTATCCAGTACTCTCTTCTTTGAAAGTGAAAGATGTACTTTAACACAAAAGTG
The DNA here is from genome assembly GCA_029783665.1 of Naso thynnoides. Taxonomy (NCBI): domain Eukaryota; kingdom Metazoa; phylum Chordata; class Actinopteri; order Acanthuriformes; family Acanthuridae; genus Naso; species Naso thynnoides. The sequence goes on from JAQLOL010000014.1 coordinate 3,078,082, forward strand.
CAGATTTTTACAAACAAATTAACAAATTTAAAAAAACAGTGTTTGTGGCCACTGCTATGAATGAACAAGACAAGTACTCAAAGCTTTTAATGGTTGTGACAGTTTTTGAGATAAAAAGTCTCAGTTGTAGTACGGATATGAGAGCAGTCTGTCAGCTTCCACATGAAGTTACAGGTTTCATCAGGAAGCTTGAGTGATGGGAATCGAGAACTGGCTCCACACATTCAGATTCTTCAGACTCACATGCCTCCGAGATGATCAGTTCCTTTCGTTGACGCCGACAATGCAAAGATGCCACACTCAGCGTCTTCACTGCCTGAAACTTTCAACAAGATGAAAAAGAGAGAGAAAGAAAAAGAAAGAAATGGTCCAATGTGTGGTTTATGTCACAAGTAGACGATAGTGATGCTAAATGTAATGATTGTAAAATGATCATTTGGAGAAAGAGTGGAAACACCATCGACATGTTGAAGGATCTTTCTTTGCATTTTCTCTCTTGGCTCAAATTCCAGAATTGTCTCATGTTTGACACTCTGCTGTTCAGTGAGCAGCACGTCTGTTACTGACAGTGAATATCCTGTTATACAAACATTAGTGCTACGAAAGCTCTTTGAATCTTCTCATTTCATCCAGTAAGATGATGACAGACTGACAGTCAGGTCGACTCAACCACCAGCCTCCACATTGTGTTCAGAGCTGGAGATAAATTGACTGTAGAACAGCTGAACAACTGTGAGTCCTTCCCGTTTTCCACTTAGAAGATCATGATTCAATGATAGTCGACCCGATAAGAAGAATCAGTAATGGAGCCAATTAAATGACTTCCCATCATTACCAAGCATCTTATTGTCAGAGATTTTAAGATCTTTAAACTGAATGAAGACTGCAGTTTAAACTAATAGTAACAGTCATGTGACCAACTCAGCCTAATCTGCCAACACCTGAAGCATCTTATTTTGTTCACATTTTTCATTAAACATATGTAATTTTTGAATTTCATTGTTATTAATTAGAGTAACTAACAACAGTACAGATGATTTATTTCCTAGCAGTGGCCCAGATACCCAGATATGTACTGTATGGCTCAGTATGTTGGACTGTTCCTAAACAAACAGGGTTTGCTTTCATCCTGGAAAACCTGGAATTCTTTCATGCAGCTTTCCAGCTGTTAAAAACTCCTGGAAAAAGAGGAGAAGAAGTCTTGACACAAATTCTGAATATTAGAATTGGTTCTTTTGTTTAATTCTAAAAAAAGTTTAATGCCTTAAAGAATGAAGAGAGTCTGTGGGATTAGTTTTTCTGTGTTCACATGCAGCTTTTCTGATTCACTTTACTTGTCGAAATGTACGAAATGTTAAGTCAGAACCTCAGGATGAGACACTGAACTGACAAAAAGTAAAATGATGTCACTGTTGTGACATCAGAACTTGAGAGCGAGAGAGACTGGATGTTCCCTCGACAGAGTTGTAGCACCGAACTGCAGCTGCAACACTCGGAGAGAAACGGCGTCATTTATCAGCTGCTGTGGAAAAAAAAGATTGCAGAGAATTGCTGAAGAAACTGAACAACTGTAATGTAATTAATAAATTATATTTTAAAACTGCAGCAGAGACTCGCTGAGCTGAATGTCGTTTGTGCTGAGATGAGTTTCAAACAGCCGTGTTGAGCTGCAGCTGAGTGATGGATCATGGGACTGTAACCGGGCAGACTGAACATTTATTACATTCATTCATCTGTGTGCCTGACGCACAAAGCACATACAGGAACACGCTTGTTATTCCTCATACTTAGCTTTATTTTTTTTCTTCCGTCATATTTCCACATGTAACTTGTGCCTCAGCTTTGAGCGCACATACAGAAAACATATATCAAAATGTGTGGAATTATCGGGAATGGTGTGCTATCACTTCTGGTAAAAATTCATAAAATTTTGTTTGTGAAAATTGCAAAAAACAGCATCAATGGGAAATTGTGGAAAAATTGCAAAAAATGACCAAACAGACCCCTGTTTGAACTTGGACTGCTTCCACATAGTTTCAGCTACAGACTTCATTCAAACTTTAATCAAGACAGAAGACTTTGAACTATTTATCTTG
>JAQLOL010000014.1:3090945-3104819 GCA_029783665.1 Naso thynnoides
TGACACGAGTATTTAAGGGTTCATACAAAGTCTTGAAAATGTAAAAATGTTTAATTTTCAAGGTGTGAAAAATGCTTTAAGGCATTAACATAACCAAAAATGTTGTTTAATGTTTAATGTTTTAAAAGTTGTTTTTTTTTTTTTTTTAATAAAATAATAGTAACAATTTAGGTGTGATGATAAAGACTTCAAGAGTCTGGAAATGTTTTGTATAGATTCCTTGAAAGTGCTTAAAAAACTGTGAACAATTCAGTATTTTCATTCTGTGCTACTCTATACTTGTACTCCACTACACTTTAGAGGGAGATGCTGCACTTGAACTCCTCTACGTGTGTATGACCTCTGTCATTGGTAGTCAGATATTCAATGTAAAACAAAGTACGATGAGCTTAAAAATAACAACACATTGTTAAGATGAAAACAGTGAGTCCCATTTTAATAGAGTTGTGACCTTTTTTCCCTTTTTTTACCAAAATAAATTTGATCCTACACAATTTTTTCTTTAACTCCTCAAGTACTTTCATTTAAATTACAGTTTAATGCCTAGAAAGGTCAAATTACCCTATAAATGATACAATATTTCACAAATCAGAGCAAAGATTGGAGAAATAAAAGAAGTCAATAGATATTTTTTTTCTCTTCCTGTCTGATAAATATTTGACGACCCCTTAGATTTATGAAGGGACCCTTTGGAGGGGCCCAGACCTGAGTTTTGGAACCACTGGACTAAACTAAACTGTCTCACTGTACACAAAGTAGTTTAGTACATGAAGTTGACAATACTGCTGCTTTTACTTTGAATGCAGAACTTTAAATTGTAGTTAAGTATTTGTACATTGAGGTATTTATCTGAGTACTTACAGTATTCCACCTCTGATCTTGAAATATTTTGAATGGGGGGGTGAGTGGGTGGGGGTGGGGGGGTGGTGAAGTGCGCTCACAGTCAGCGTGTCAGAATAAGTGAGTGTGGGTGCATCAGGGAGTCGCTGTGTGTCTCCCTGTAACTGTCGGCCGATTGGCTCCACAGCTGCGTCGAGCCACCATCTCCAACCCCGTAACCGGTGTGCTGGAGACGGCCCACTACCGCATCAGTAAGAGGTAAGAGCTGAGCGAGCATGAGGGACATCTGCAGGGAGAGAACAGCTGTCTCACCCTCCTGCTCCCCCTCTCTGTGTCCCCCAACATGTCCTTCCCTCTCCGCCCCACTGTCCTTGCAAGAGCAAAGAAACAAAGCTCCGAGCATCAGTGACAGGGAGAACATTTATCTAAGCACTGTGTGAAAGTAAAACTTTGACGCTCTTGTACTGTAATTGAGTACTTTAGAGGTAAAATTAGGACTGTGTACTTTATGTACAAAGACGGCGTGTAGTTTAAATCGTGCTTTGGAAGCATAAGAGTAAAGAAATGTCGACAGAAAGACAGGAAACTGATCACACACCTGGAAATGAACTCGAGCGAAACCAGGAATCCTGATCGCTCGATTCTATGCGACCTGCACATGACGAACATTTTAAAACAGTGTGACCTGTCGGTTCTGATTGTGTCGGCGATTGGAAGCAGATTCATCCACAAGTTTTAGCCCCACTTCATCAAAGTGAAGAGTTTGGAGGAATCGTTCTGTAATTTGTGCTAAAATGTTATAGTCACCTTGAAAAAAAAAAAGACTTGGGTCCCTCACCAGAGCATTCGACCTCGTCAGTGCTCTTACACTGCACCGATAGATGACTTTGGTTGTCACTGAATCAGTTACTGTGAGAGTAGTCAATTACTGCGTGAGGTACGCGAAAAGAACGTCTTATTTCATTCAACTAACAGACCAAAGAAACCTCCAAAAGCCCAAAACTCATCTAATTTTTGTCCATTAATCAAGAAATTTTTTGTCTTTTGTTACAAAACAGAAAATGTATTTGATGAAGCTGCAACTAACTGTTTTTTTCATTATTAATTAATCTGCCTAATAAAATCCGAAAAAGAGTGACAATTGCTCATCTCAGTTTCCCAGAGCTCAGTGCGACGTCTTCAGTTTGCCTCTTGTCCAAACAACAAAAAACACAAAGACTCATTTATGAAATAACACAAAACGCAGCAAATGCTCAAATTCAAGAGGCTAAGTCAGCAATCTGTTTTGCTTTTTTATTTGTAAAATGACTGAAACCATTAATCGACTTTTTTTTAAATTGCTGGAGATGAATTTTTAAGATTAATTTTGCTCCAGTGTTAAGCCTTACGATAGGGAGCTGAAAAAGTAGAATTCTATATAAATATGTAAGCTTGAAGTTTATTTTGAGGTGTCATTTTAAAAGTTTGGCGTTATTTTCACCGTGAAAGCAGCGTTAAATCGATGAACTGTGGCGTTTTTAAAAGGTGACTGTCAGACTTCCTGCTCTTGCCAGGATCAAAGCTGCTTTGTGTTGAAGGACAAACGGGAGTCAGAGATTTCTGTTTGACTTTCGTTATCTCTCTGACTTTCTCGAGAGGCAGCAGGAGACTCGGACACATCCGACAGATTCTCACTGCTGCATTACGTTCGACAGAAAGAAAACCTGACATGAGATTCTTGTCATTCTTTAAGATGAGGCGTTCTTTCAGGAGCTGTTTATCAAACTGCTGCACTCTTTCCATATTCGGCTACATCTCGGAAGTAAGTCGTGGAGTTTATACCCCATTACTTTTATCTGACAGCTTCAGATGCTTCACAGATTTAAATCTTACAGTCAAAACATTTGAGGAGTTTATTATTTACAACACCAAGGCTGCATGTCAGGCCCTCCTCGCCCGTTACTCTCAGCTCCGCCCACACAGTGTTTTACAGGAAGCTGTTAGTTTTTCCAGCACTGTTAGTTTTATTAAGTTTTATGAATGCAGCTTGTTTCAATAAATAATGCAGAATCTGAACTTTCTGTCATGAAGCTCCTGTTGCCTCCCAGACTGCAGCGTCTCTGTCAGCCAGTGACCTCTGTCTCTCTCTCTCTCTCTCTCTCTCTCTCTCCGTCCCTGTCCCTGTCTCTCTGTGTCTCTCTCTCTCTCTCCTACTCTGTGTAACTATAATGTGATTGGCGAGCTAGCTCAGACGCGCCACGGTGCATGACCCTCAGACAGGCAAACTGACCACGGCCCATTACAGAGTCTCCAAGAGGTAAGAGCTGGGCGGCAGAACCTCACAGAGCAGTCTTAGTCGTAGCTGATTTTATAGTTGAGTCACCTCCCGTCATGGAGGCTGTCATGTTTCGTCTCTGCATCTTTCTTTCTGTTTTTCTCCTCACATTGCTCCTTCCTGTCCTGCACTGCTCATTAACCCTTCACTGATCAGTGGCTCTTCATGTTACTGAGCGTTGGGACACACAGTTAGACAGGATCCTCTCTCCTCTCTCAGTGCGTGGCTCGGAGCATTTGAACACCCAGTGGTCGACAAGATCAACCAGAGGATCGAGGACCTAACTGGCCTGGACGTCACAACGGCCGAGGACCTGCAGGTAAAACTCACCTGCTGTTATGAACAAATCACATTTTTATTTTTGAGCTCACGAGATACCAGAGTTTTTTATTTAATCAGAACACATGTCCCTATGTTTCATGATTTTGTTGGTTTTTGTTTGTGTGTATGTGCATGTGGATGCAGGTTGCGAACTATGGTGTCGGGGGTCAGTATGAGCCTCACTTTGACTTCGGGCGGGTAAATAAATGTTTTAAAACTTCACTTTTTCTTGGAGGAACATTTCTCTGACACAAGCTGATGATTGAATGCTGCAGCGTTAACAAAGAGTAAACCAATTATTAGCAATGGAAAGACGTTTGTTGGTTTTTTTTGGCATTTATCAGCATGATGTAAATAAGTCACCTCTGGAGAAAAGTGACTCTCTAGGGGGATGTTTACTTCCTGTTTTTGTTTACCTTCTGTTTATAATCATGTGTTTTCAGAAAGATGAGCCAGATGCTTTTGAGGAGTTGGGGACAGGAAACAGAATCGCCACCTGGCTGCTTTATGTCAGTAATCATCTTCCTTCTTCTTCCCTTGTTATTAAAATCTCTGCTAAAGCTGTTAACCTGCCTCTTCCCTCCTGCTGCAGATGAGTGATGTACAGGCAGGGGGCGCCACAGTCTTCACTGATGTAGGAGCTTCTGTTTTGCCTAAAAAGGTATTTGACTGCTGATTATTATCCATCAAACCGCTGACTCGTCTGTCTGTTAATCAACTAGCTGTTCAGTCAACAAACAGACAGAAAATAATTAAAACCTTTCAACAATCAAAAATCACCAGTGAATGTTTGTGATATTTTTTTCACATAAAAAATCTCAGTTTTAATGAATTTTTTTGTCCTTTTTTTCACTCTTCATTTAATCTTTCAATCCAGAGAGAAAATGTATGCTTCTTTTAACCAGTGAGTGATGCAGTAGCAGTTTGTTATTAATTAATAAACATATTGATTAATGGGCTGATGGTGTCGCTGGTTGTTTTCAGGGGACGGCCGTGTTCTGGTACAACCTGTACCCGAGTGGAGAGGGAGACTATCGGACGAGACATGCTGCCTGTCCCGTTCTAGTTGGCAACAAGTGGGGTGAGTTCACTTCAGTTACATTTCTTTACTCGTAACAGATTACTTCTGCTCTGTTATATTACTGCATTAACTGGAGTGAGCTGTTTGATGATCTCTCTGCCGTTTAATAATGAAGATGGAGAGTCACAGCTGATGATGTTTGACTGCATGTGATGAATTAGTGCTACACGAGACAAAAATATCTGGTCTAATGTGTGTGACCACAGCTGATCTGTTGGAAAATCCACTGAGGTTTAACTGCTGTCAGTTTGTTTGTTTGTTTGTTTGTTTGTTTGTTTTAATAATTACAGAAATATAAACAGATTTAGATCATTCCTGTCCAGATGTGGAGCTGAAATGAGGCTCCAGTTCCACAGTGACTGAGATTAAACAAAATCAGGAGAGAACAAACATTTATAAAAACCGATGGACAAAAACAAACACTCAAACTCATCATCTGTCTGTCTGTCTGTCTGTCTGTCTGTCTGTCTGTCCGCAGTGTCCAATAAATGGATCCATGAACGAGGGCAGGAGTTCAGGAGGCGCTGTAGCCTCCAGGAGACAGACTGACAACACACACTCCTCCCCCTCCTCCTCCTCTTCCTCAGCCTCAGTCTCCCTTCAGGCTGCTGAGTCTGTGACTGCACATGTGATATGACACATTTATTTTTATCTTAAGTGTGTGTGTGTGTGTGTGTGTGTTCGTGTGTGTGTGTGTGTGTGTGTGTATGTGTGTGTGTGTGTCTCTGTGTGTGTGTCCAAAAATAACTATTTTTAAAAGCTGATGATCAGAATCAAGTTTCAAAAATCAATTCAACTTACTTTGTTGATAAAACTGTTGATGAAAAAAAGAATTTAAAAACAGACAGTAACATGTCAGGCAGCATGAAACTAAAGTCAGCTGCATTTATTCATTGCAGCTTGTAAACACAACATTCAAATTAGGCCCCTCCTCCCAACTCAGCACCACCAGAAGTATCGTAGCGCATTCTTACAGTGTACTGCTTGTACCTACACAGCAAATTATGTCGGAATATTACATTTGTTTTAATGGAAACGGTCGAGTTTGGCACCTACCTGTTTAACAGAAAGCAGGCCAACTCCGTGTCGCTCTTCATCCTCAGCCTCTCCTTCAGCGCTCGAAAGAGGCTGGAAGCCAAACGGAGATTCACCCTCGTTCTGGAACGAGCTTCATCTGTTTGCCGTTTCGCCTCATTACGGCTGTATTTCCTTTTCTTTGCTGCTATGTTCACATCCAACATTTTATGGAGTCTGAATGGTGTCCAAGTCATTATGTTTCTTCCTCTCTCAGCCTCACCTGCGCGCTGTAATTGGCTGTAAGGGACAAACCCACTACCTTAAATTTAGGAATTGCTACATTTCATTAACTTAATTCAGATTTTACAAGCAGTAGATTGTTGAGTAATTTGAGTAAGATGTCCCCCTCTCGTAATTATGTGTAATTTCGTTTAAAATGTTTGTGGGCTGTGGAATGTGTTTCATAAATTTTACTTAAATTTGTACAAGTTCATTACAGATGAACAACAAATCCATAAAACGTCACAAATCTTCTATATCACTCACACACGTCAAATTATGAATAGATTTGTCAAATATTTTGTATTAATGTATAAATAAATTAAAAATTAGTCTCAGTTGTTATGAGGGGATTTTGAGAGCAAAGTGGGTTTTTTTTTTAATTAAGGGATAATCACTTTCATGTATTGAGGATGATCAATGCTGATGATCAGGTTTATTTAAACTCCATCCTCCAAAAAGTTTGTGACGCCACCAGGATGACTGATGCCGAGCCCACACTCCATCGCTCTTCTAGTTTTAGCCTCTTTTCTGAATTTTTCATCAGCCATTATCGACGCTAATTTGATTCCAATCGGGTCAAATGTTTCCACTGTGTACGTGCTTTAAGTTAGCTAGCAGCACAGTGTGTGTGTGTGTGTGTGTGTGTGTGTGTGTGTGTGTGTGTGTTTGCATGTGCTTCAGTAACTCCACTTTTTTGGTATTTTTTAAATAGTGATTGTCTGAAGGTTTTGACAGTTTTAAGTTTTTGTTTGTTTGTTTTTCACTTTTATTTTGAAAAACCTGCTTACTAAAACCAAAACGCAGACAGGAAATGGTAATATGAGTTTATTTTTGAAAGACTTTAACACTTATATCACACTCGGCATTTATCTGAAGGAGGATCCTGTTAGTTTGCTTGTTCACATGCAGTGGTGGAAAGTAACTTAAGTACATTTTTACTTAAATACTGCTCTTAACAACAAATCTGAAATGTTTAAATTGAGTCTTTTCTTTTCAGGCTAGTCTCTGCTTTTGCTTCACTACACGAGCAGACAGTCATAGAGGACATTTTTCTGCACTGAAAGCTTTAACTCTGATACTTGAAGTACGTGGTTTTCATTATACTTGTATACTTTTTATTATCCATGCAGGACTTTTGCTGTACAGAGTATTCTTACTATGTGTAAACTTGAGGACAGGTTGACGGGGTCATTCTGCTGCTGCCCCTCCTGCCGTCACACTGTCAGTCTCCTCCTTCAGCTGTAACTGGTTATACCCCTCACGGCCACCAATACAATCTGTGTGTGTGTGTGTGTGTTCAGCCTTGAGGTCGTTAACTTATTGCAGGACACACAGTCAATACTCCACGTAACTTCACTGCCTCTTTTTGTGGCCTTTTGTATTGAGCACTCAGTCACGTGTGGCTTCATTGGTTCATATTTAACATTTTTCCCTGTCAAGTGTAATTTCAACTGTTGCCACATGAATGCAGCACAGGTGCAGATATTTTTAAATCTCTCACAATTAAAACAAAAAAAATCCCCTCTGTCAGTATTATCTGAGAATTTAAACTTCAGGTTGTTTTCATTCTGCAGCTGGTTAGCTTAGCTTAGCACAAAGGCTGGAAACAGAGGGAAACTGCTAGCCTGTCAAAAGGAAACAGAACCCACCAACTAGCAGCGCTAACACTCATTAAATCAACAATAAGTTAAACTGTGACATCATGTTGTGGTTGTACTGTGGTCATGTGACAGATGTGAGAGCAAAAAAGTTAATTTACTCACATGTCAAACTATAATTTTAATGTTGATGCCAGTGAGCTCAGAGCATTTGAATTTTATTCTTTCAGCATTCATCTGACTGCCGGTGGTCTGAAACATTCTGCTCTTTTTTTTTTTTAAATTAACAAATTCAAATAGAAAATGCAAATGAATTTGATTTGAAAAACTGTATTCAAGTTGCTGAAATTCAAATTCTGATGTTCAACTTTAGGTCAGCTCAAAAACAAGTTCAAACAAAAGAAGCGGCGTGCTCCCTCAGAAATCTTTTGAAGTGTTTCGGGTGCAACCCGAAGGTCACAGATGTATGATGACTTCTTGTTGCAGCTCAAAAAAACAGACCAGACTGATGAAAATTCAGATTTTAGATCAAACTTGAACACTCCAGAGTTTCTGTAACTTCGGCTTTTTATTGTCCAACATGCAAAAATATTAGATAACTGATGCATCTTAATACATTTTAGTAATGCAGCTTCCAGAAAACTGTGTGAATCAGGACCCAGATTTTTCCATCTGTTACTACAGCTGATAAAAATATAAGAGACAAAACCAGGAAGTGCTAGAAGCACTCAGATCTTTCACTAGAGTAAAAGTAAAAATACCACAGGGTAAAAATACTCTATTACAAGTATTCAAAGGCCTGCATTCAAAGTACAGAAGCACCTTTTAATACACTAAAGAACCAAAAGTAAGATTCCTTAAAAATGAATGACGTCACTGGTTCAGCTCTTAAATGTTGCAGCTCACTGTGATGACTTTTTAATCTGCTGGGTGCTTTAATCTGTAAGAATTTTTTTCAACATGGTTTTTCACCTCCTTCATTCTCAAAGAAAGTCCAAACCAACAGGTTGCGATGTAATTGAAAGAAAGCTTTTACCAGAGTTTTATTTGATTCTCACCCAAAACCTGCAGTGTTGATTACATCATGACCTCTGTAGCTCATTCAACTCCTCTGTTCCTCATTACAGCGAATGAGTGACTGAACATTTTTGTGTAAACATACAAAAAGTCCTGTTAGCACGTTTAGCGCCAGTGCTACATTACCTTATAAAGACAACGGAGGAAACGGTGCATACTCTCACGCCACAGTGTAAAACTGTAAATCTGCATACACAACATCACTGCAAACATAAAACAGAATGTTTTCTGAGAGATCTGTTTTCATTGAGCTCAAACTACGTGTCTGTTGTCAAAAGGCCAAAACAGAGGAAGTTCAGTTTTAATAAAAAATCTGTGTATGCGTGGTATCACTTTGAGTCACTGACCTAAGATCTGTTTCGCTGCTGCAGCGAACATGGCTGCGTAAACTTTATTTTATGCAAAGAGATGCTGCACTCCTGATTTGTGTGTGTGTGACTAAAATGATTGTTAATGTTGAGAATGTAAGCGATGATGTGATCTGTGTCTGTAGGATGTGAAATATGTTTCTAATGAGAATAAATAAAAAGTATAAACTCCTGCTGCAACAGAAAGAAAAATCTCCTCTGATTCATGTTGGCTCATGTCACAGCTCTCGTAGTGAGATGAGATCATCCCTAAAATCTGTGTGTCAGCCTGTGGGGGTGGCAGGTGAGCGCCAGCTGCTTCAGGTGGACTCTCGTCCCCGGCTCAACTTAGGGTTCGTTTCGTGACGCATTTGAAAAGTGTCGCTCTGCAGGAGGGGAAGAGTCGTGCAGCATTTTCAGTTTATGCTTTGTGAAAGATTTCGTTTGTCTCCATGGTTATCATATTTTGACACTAAGGATAGAATATCAACAAGGAAGTTTCATAAAACTATCTCCAATCACATTACGTGACAAAACAAAATTCTCCAGGTACGAGACATGAAATGAAAACATTGAGTGACACGTTTTTGTGTGGATATTACGTCATTTTTGTAAAGTGTCGAACCATAAATTGGCCTTTAGTGTTTGGGGATTTTTGTTTGTTTGTATTGTTTTGTTGAGGTCTATCAACATACAGCTTTTCCATGGGGTGATTAATTAATGGTAACTAAAACTGGAATTACAATGAAAATAATCAGTGAAAAATGTTGTTCAGTGAAGCTAAAAACGGTTAAACAAACAAACAAAAAAGTTGTGTGCCATTATGCTCCACATGCATAGAAGATAATTAAAAATTTCAAGTAGGAGCAATTAGTTGCACATTTCGTGAATGTATTTTGTATAAGTAGCGACAAACCTTTTATTGTAAAAGTCTGCTCATGTAGGACTTACTAACACGCTGTGATGCGTGTTGGCATTGAGCCTTCGTCAGAGAGTCGAGGTGAGGCCTTACCGTAGACAGACATGTTCGTCTGTGGTTGTAGGTACCAGATGTGCTTAGCGAGGTCCCGCGCCTACAGAGGATGTAACTCATGATGATTGGCTGCACAAAGGTCAAACATTATTATTATTATAATTATTATTGTTATTGTTATTATTGCTTTCATTACTCAGTATTATGCCCAGGTGCAAGCAGTCCACCATCTTGGACGGCAAAACAAACTTTTCATCTTTTCATCATAACATATTAACACAACTGCACAATGAAGAAACACGTTAATCAACTAGCACGTTTTTGCACTTAATGTCGACACAATAACAGAATCACATTCGGTAATGTTAGTCTGTGTAGCGAGCGCAGCACAGACTCTCCCATATATGAAGTACACAAGTGTGTGTGATAGTAATCCTGTTTCAGTAATCAGTTTTTGACACTTGCGATACTTGTACGTGTTTCTTCATTGTGCAGTTGGTAAAACTTTATCATGTAATAATGTGACAACAGTGGGATTAAGGTCTGCTTATTTTCTGGGCAAAAACATGCAGTTAAAGTCAGAGAAAGATCATGGTTTGGGTTAAAATAATCATTCTCATGACATCTTTTGTGGTCAAAAGTTAATAAGTCACGTCTTCTGTAAGCGCAGAACTCCAGGCCAATCTGGCACATCTGGTCCCCACGCCCCTGGAGCCAATGAAGGCATTTTCATTTTCTTGGATTTGTTTTTGAGATTTTTGTGCCAACAATGTGTCCTTTTCCAAAGAGCCCCTCTTACTTTTTAAAATCCAGGAAGTGGTCCTACCTCTTATCTTTTCAAAATAAGTTTAAAGTTTGAAAATGTAATCAATCTAAAGTTTCTTAGTAAAATCTGATGGTTCCTGTTGGTGATCAGAGACACTTAGGGTTTATCAGTGAAGTCGGAGACACTGGCGGCATCCCGGTCATGGTTCAGGCAGGCAGTAATCTGGCGGGTGGTTTCCCTCGCGGAGGCGTCCAAAACAGGCGAGCAGCAGGTCCACTGCGGTGTTGGCTGTAGATTGGACCTCCTCCTCTGTCCGACCCCTCAAAGGATTCACCTCCACCATGTCCACCCCTGACAGGAGACCTGCAGGACAAGCACAGAGCTGAGGGACACGTGTGTAGAATTCTGAAGCTCACAGGTAAAAGTGTGCTGCTAACGTGTGAACATAGTTTAAACAGCAGACAGATCTTCAAGACCTGAAAAAAATAAGCTAATTGGAAGTGCACTGAACCTGCATTCTTAGTGATGGTCAGCAGGGGGCGACTCCTCTGCTTGCAGAAAATTGTAATTTCTCATTTGATTCTCACTTGACACATGATTCTAAAGTTTCCCGGTGAGTTTACGGTCTCAGTCTCGAGGTCAAATGTTCTTTAGACAGCAAGATGTTTATGATGTAAATCATCGTCCCATTTACAGTTAAACTGACCAAAAAAAACAAACAAAAAAAACAAGTGTGAATTCGCAACAGGTGCGACCAGCAGCAAAAGAAGTGTGGATGCATAACACTGAAAGTTGAATCTTTTCTTTACTGCATATTTAGAAAAAACAAAAGTGAAGAACTGAAAATTTCTGCCTGCAACGATGCCGGTTGATGAGTTGTGGAGGGGGGGCGTGGCCAAAGTGTTGGTCTGAGGCAAGCTATGACAACTGAAAGTGTGTGTGTGCGTTTTTACAACGTAAAGCCATGTTACATGAATCCGTTTGGACGTTACGTGCCTTTTTGTTAAAGGCCACTCCCACTGCCACGCCCCCTTTTCACCAGTTGGCCTGAACAGTTAATCAGCTGTTCTTTGGCTTTTCACTAAATCTTGTGCAAGTCTGTGAATCCATTTGGAAGTGATGCGCTTTTTTTGCAATAGGCCACTCCCACTTCACTCCCTTTTAGCCAATTGGCATGAACACACACACACACACACACACACACACACACACACACACTTGACCTCCATGCCAAATTTCAGCCTCATAGGGTGAAAACTGTGGCTGCCACAGCAACCTTTAGAGCTGCGCTGGTCACAAAAAAACAAACAAACAAGCTCCACCCTCTTTTTCAAATATTGTCACTTTGTTCCCTTTGGACTCCAGGCCAGCTGTTTCCATCCATGTCCAGTATTTATGCTAAGCTAAGCTAAGCTAAGCTAACGAGCTGCTGGCTGTACCTTCACTTTTAGCACGCAGACGTGTGAGAACACTGTCGTCAGTCTGTCTGTGTTTGTGTTTGAGTCGTACCTGTCTGACAAAGGTGTTCAGCGATGTAGACTCCCTCTCTGTAGGTGAGACCTCCCACTACAGGTGTCCCAGTTGCCGGGGTAACAGAGGGGTCGATGGCGTCGATGTCATAGCTCAGGTGGATCAGTTTCTTCACTCTGTTAAAACAAGAACGACATGTTTATTTTTAAAACACATATATTTGAACTGGAGCACAGCTGCTGTCGATGGATTATGAAAAGCAGCAGGTCAGAGTCATTAATGAGGAGGCGGAGCTTACTTGACAGACAGGTAGTCACATGCCTCCTCCATCACCCTGGCTACCCCAAGCTGATCCAGCTCCGTCATGGAAAACACCTTCACACCCAGCAGCTTCAGGAGGTAACTGTGAAGGACAAGTGTGAGTTTGCACCAAGAAACTTTTGTTTTAGGTTATTAGATGTTTGAAGAAGCGACTCGCTTCCCTCTGAGGTCGTCTTTACTCAAAAGAAACGTACTGCTCTCCAGGGTCCACGTCCCTCAAACCGATGTAGACAAGATCTTTGGCTGACACACATGGTTTGATCCAGGAGAAGTTCGGCAACACAGGAATCTATTGACACAAACAACAAAATCTCAAGATTAAACAAACTGAGGCCAAACGTTTTATTTTTCTGTTTCTTGTTTTGTTGACTGTGATCATCTCTGATGTCATGACTTCTTCCAGTTCAACGTATTTTAAAAAGAAAATGAGCAAAAAGATTGGATGTATTTTCTTCCTTCCAAAAGTACATTCATGTCGTTCTGTGGTTTAAATACTAGCAAACTTTTTTTATGGAAACATGTCGTTTCATATCTGAAGGAGTTAAAACTGTATTTTTCAGCACGACCATCATCATGTTCAGATTTTTGTTCTGCAAACTTTGTCACCGGTTTCTGTTGAACCTCAGCCTCACTCAAATGTTTCCTAGAGACCTTTGAGTGCAGCTCGTGGAGGAGGTGGGACATGGACTGTCCGTGGATGTTTCCGGTGGGTGAGGTCAGCGGTGTGTTGAGGTCGGCGTGGGCGTCAACCCAAACGACACTCAGCTCGCCGACCGCCGCCGAATGACCGTGGATGGAGCCGATGGCCAGACTGATGGACACAAAGCAGAGAGACAAGAGACAATCAGGACACATGGAAACAACTTTGACCCCTAAATGTTCTGAATATATAAACTTTTTAAGTTTATCACTTCAATAAATTTACTTTCTTTATAGATTCATTACAATTATATAAGATATGATGCATTAATATCAATAAAGCTTATAGTCAGGAGATGATTTAGAGGATTTTTATTATCTGTTTGTGGAGGTTTACAGGCTGATCGATGTGAAATAATGTCAATTTTTTGGACTTTTTTTTTAACTGACAAAAAAGGCGACACTCATTTGAGATGGCAAAACAAATAGATTTCATCAAAGTTTTCATCTTTAATTAGTTTTAATTGAATTATTGCCTTGTTTGATTGCAGAAAAATGCCACAAGATGGCACATAAAATATGCCATAAAGGTGAAGCGACCTGAGTTCACGACAGGAAATCTTCTAGTTTAAGACATTTCAAGTCTTAAACTGAGAACTCTGTTTCCTGTTGGATGATTCAGAGAAGTTTCAGCTGTAAACTCTGAGTTAAATCTTGTCAAAAACAATAAAAACAGATGTTTCTATAATGGAATTGTGACAGAATATATTCACCTGCAGCTTTTTAAAGGGATTTTTGTGCTGTTGAATCAAATTTGGGAACACATTT
>JAQLOL010000014.1:3105908-3150245 GCA_029783665.1 Naso thynnoides
ATGTGTTGCTGAGACAGAGACAGGTCTGGAACAAAGTTCATTTTCTCCTGATTTATGTGTCTGTGAAAAATGGGTCCAATATGTATCTTGGTGATGATGGGGCAAAAGAACTGGTCATAATCTGTGGTCACGTTCATAAGAATGAATGGACTCAAGACTGCTTCCTGTCTTCTAAAGGGGCGGGGCCATGGCAAAAAACCATGTGACACTGATACAGGAAATGAACAGTAGGTGGGAGGTCTCGCTTTCTGTTAACGTCTCTGATAAAAGGTAGCATTTCTGCAGCCTGAGAGGCGACACCCAGGGCACAGTACTGACTGACAGCGCGGGGTATGTGTGTGTGTGTGTGTGTGTGTGTGTGTTCTCACCTTGGAGTCGGTGTGTCTGGTCTTGAGGAGAATCTGGTAGTTGAGAGTTTTCCACTGAGTGTCGTCAGCGAGCGCCACAGCGAACTGACCCACACAGGGAACCAGGTGCTGCAGCACCCTCTGCTGGTACACCTGCTCACCGCCCTGCAGGTTCTCCAGCTGCACACACAGGCAGAGACGCACCAGTCAACAACTATTTATTTGTACCATTCCAAAACAATAACACTTAGTGATGAGGGGACGTTTCCTGAACAAGTTAAATGATATTATTGACCATTTTAGAGCATTTTGTGACGTTTCGGTTCCAAAAAAGCTGATTTGAGTTAGTTCACATAACTCTGAGTGAGTTTACTCTGAGTTAAAGTCATCTCCTGACGTTGTCTCTGTGTTAATCCCTGCACAGTAATGCAGCCTCTTCATCTATAGAATCCTGTACAAAAGGTCATGGCATGTTCAACACAAATTAGTGTTTTATATAGTTTGACAAACGATTGAAAACAACCAAAATATTTGGTCAAACAGTTGGTAAAAATCGGCCAAAGTGTGCATAATGTAGGGACTGAATGAATGAATGAGGGGATGAAAGAGGGAGGAGACAGAGAGAAACTCGAGGTTTGCTGAAGAAAACCTTCCAACGACCAGGTTAGCTTCACAGAGTCAGTTGCCATAGTAACTGATTCAGAGCTTAAGTGCCTCCCTTTGTGAAATGGCTGCAGTTACTCCTCTTTCTCAGGTCTGACTTACCTCCTGTTATGAAACAGAAATCCCAAAGTTTCCCTCATTTCAGTGTGAACAGACTCGGACCTTTAACTGAACCTGCTTTGTGAAACGGGCCCCTGATGTCATTAGCAACACTGATGGGTTCCTGTCGTGGCCTCGAGGACACCTGATGGAACAGAGTCAGCGGCTCCACCTGTGCTCTCACCTGGTCAGTCAGGGGGCTCATCAGGGCATCAGCTCGCTCTTTGCTGAGGAACCTCTGCGTGTCGTACAGGAAGATCTTGTGAAGGCAGTCGAGAATGAACCGAAGCAGCAAACTGCTCTTCTCGTCGCTTTGGGATGAGTCGAACAACAAGTCACCTGACAGGAAGCACAGAGACACAGAGCAGATCTTCAATAAACAGAATTCTTTAAAGGCAGCAGCAGAAAGTTCAACTCCAGATGAAACACGTCACCTGTCTTGGAGCTGTTTGTTTGTTGCAGCAGGTCAGCGAATGGCTTCACCAGGTTTCCAGCAAACAGGACAAACAGTCCTTTGAGCCGCTCAGCGACGCGGTCGCACAGCCGGTAGAAGGTCAGCAGACGCTCGTTACTGTCCGATTTACTCCAGTCAAACAGCTGCAGAGAAACAAGCAGCAGCAACATCACCGGATCACATCTGCACTCGAGTCGGTCGGCTGACGAGCGGTCAGTCCTCAGCACTGAGACGTTACCTTGAAGAAGAGCGGCCTGAACGTGACCTCAGACAGTTTCATCACCATGGCGAGCAGACAGTCGATGACGCAGGACTCCACCTGCGCCGTCTTCTCCAGATCACCCTGAATGCAACAAACAGGAAGTTTAAACCCCAGGACCCCAAAACTACACCAATTACCACAGACAGAAACTGTGACAACAGAAAACATCGAGACCGCGAGCAGGCAAGGACGGTAACGACGTTCTGACGTTTTTTAGAAGGAAACACATTAATCAATTTTGTGAGAAACACAAAACATAACCACGAAATCTTTAAATCCACTCGCAGAAACATGAGACCGACCCGACAGTGTTTAGCACGGAAGTCCAGCGCCGTGAGGAAGAATGCAGTGAGCTCTGATTGGTGGAAGTTGAGCTGATCCTTTTCCATGTGACTGATGTGTTCCTTCAGGATACTCATCAGCGCTCCCAGCTGACCCTGCAGGGAAACACACTGTCAGTCACACCAGACCAGAGCTGAAGGAAGTACTCAGATCCTTTATTGCAGTAAAAGTACTAATATCACACAGTCAAAATACTCTCACAGTAAAAATCCTGCACTGAAAACTTAACTTTAATAAAAGAATGGAAGTATTCCAAGTAAAAGTACTCAGGTCAGTAAAATGCCCCCTGTGAGATTATTGTGACTCCTGCGATCATGTCATGGCAGGATTGTTTGGAAAAATTCTGCCGCACCTTCCTGTCGACCACCATGTTGTGGTAGCACTTGGTGACGGTGGGCAGTAGGACCCTGGGGGGAAGTTTGGTGGCTAGGGTGCTTCTAAGGGAGGTGAGACGTGCCGACAGCTGAGTGGAGGAAGAAGAGGAGGAAGAGGACGAGGAAGAGGTCTCCACCAGTCGAGTCAGCCGACACACCTGCACAAACAGGAAGTGTTGAGAATGAAGAAGTAATGCAGGTCAGGAGCTGTGGTGAGGTGCTGATCACGAATGAAGACGTGAATTGAAAAAAGATAAAAAAAGAAAAAAGTGCCGTTAACGACGTTCAGACAGAAGGTGGTTTCTCACACCTGTTCGGTGACGTCCTGCAGGTACGGGCTGATGAAGTGCGGCAGCGTCTCTGTGACACGTTGGAGGGCAGTGACGGCGCTCAGCAGGTAGATCTCATTGGTCAGCAGGTCCTTCCTGTCTGTCAGTGTGTGCAGCACCGCCGGCATCAACCTGCAGGACAAACAGACAAAGTGTCAACACATGACTGGCCAATCAGATCACTGGAAAAACAGTCATAACACAGAGTGAGGAGCTACAAAACGACAGATTTTAATATATTAGCGGAGAATTTAAATCGTTTTAGAGTTTGGCAAAACTCAGTCAGAAATGATTTAATGCAGGTTCACAGCAGGTTGAGTTCAAGCGTTTATTGAATCGTGGATGTCGTCGCTCACTTCCTCGCGTGGAAGCTGTTCTCACCTCGGCAGCTGTGGGATAGCGAGGGCTTTGAGCGTGCTGACCACCTCGGCGATGCAGAGCAGCGCGCTGCCCGTCACGTTCTTCTCTTCCTCTGGTGATGTGACGATCTCCACTGTCTGCAGCAGGACGGGCACCAGCTCCTCCTGGTGGTCAGAGCCAAAAGTGCGACAGAGCAGCTTTAGGCTGTAGAGCGCCGTCTGCCGGTTGATGGCCTGCTCGGCCTCCTCCTCCTTCACCTTACTCTGACTTTTACCCACAATGCTCAGAAGGTCGCCAGTCAGCTGTAACAGCGCCGTGACCTGTGACAGAGAGACAGAAATGAACAACAGCTAACAATAATCTGCCGATAAATGTAAAATAACGTGTTCAGCTTCTGTTCTTCAGAACGACTGTTACAAAAGTTATTTAATTGCTTTGTTACCTGTTGCTCCTCCCACTGCGTCCTGTGCTGCAGTTTGTTGTTCAGCAGCTCCATTGCTTTCCTCCTCACTGACGGCAGCTGATTTCCCATCAGCCCTCTCATCACTGTGATGAAGGTATCCGTGGGCAACAAGGAGTTTACCTAGAAAACAGGGGGCAGTGATCACCAGGTGTTTGCTGTGAAACACGATTAACACAGACGACTGAGCTGTACAGTGTGCAGATGCAGAAGAACAAAAGTGTTTGTAACGACGTAGCTGAGGCACGAAATCAACAAACCTTATCGAGAACGTCGTAGGCTTTATTGAGCAGAACTCTCCAGAACTTGGCAGTGGGTTTGTCGGCATTCTCTTCCACACAGCGAGCGACACTGTGGATGTACCGCAGGATCTCCTCCAACAGCCTGAAACACACACGACACTTAACCGGCTGCAAACACGACACGCTCACCTGCTGCTGCAGCTGGTCACTCATTCAAACATCTTAATCAACAAAACTCACTTCTGCTGCAGCGGCTGGAGGGACTCACTGATGACATCACCACTGTCTGCAACCTGAAAAACATCCGACGTTATGTTTTAACACTTTAAATCAATAAAACAGATCATAATGAAATAATAATTTGGTAATTTGACATTTACAGACAATGTTTATTTTGGTTTATTTATTCATTTTATTTGCATTCGTTGCAGCTTTTTTCCAGTAACCCTACATCTACACTTTGAGGCTGTTTTTTCGTCTCTCTCTGTTCTGAAACACTGCAGCTCTAAACGCTTCCTGAGATGTCACCCACCTTTCCAATGAAGCTGGCAGAGCCGAGCAGCTGAGCCATGAAGGAGACGGAAAGGAACTTAAAGTGTCGCAGCTCTTTGCTGCTGTGAGCCTCCACACTGAAGATCAGCTCCTCCACCTTCTCCTCCTCATCCTCCTTCTTCTTGGCCCCTCGCCGGCCAACGGGGCGCTTCACTGCAGCTGCTGAGAACAGAAACATAAATAATGTTTCCTTGTTTGTTCTGATGCTGGAGAAGGATTCTGCATGTACACACTTTACATTAAAACACTGAGATTTTACGATACGATACACTTTCTTTGTCCTTGCAGGCAAATTTGTCTTGGATTTTGCAAACATAATAATTGCCTCCAAGTCAAGTCTGAATCTGAGCAGATGAGTTTTTTTATTTTGTATTCAGGGTTTCTTTGCAGGAATGATTCTAAAATGAGCCACAATAAATAACATAACTACAGATGTGACATTGCAGGACAACAAGAGCTGTGACTGGTCACCTGGCTGCTCGTGTTTCTGATGCTTTTGAATTTAAATTTGCATCTCACCGTCTTCTTTGTCGTCAGGCAGCTGCAGGAGGAAGTTCAGGATGTTGATGAGGGAAGCGAGCTGATCGCTCACCTCAAACTGGCAGCACACAGAGATCCAGAATTCCACGTCTCTCTCCAGAGCTGCATCCTGCACGCAGCGCACACACACATCAACACAAATGTAGGGACAGAAGGCCTGGATTCATTCACAGCTTAACATTTCACTCCCACAATGCCTTGCTATCACTGTCGGCCCTTTCATCAATAAAGACACGCCTTGCCTTCTCGCTCACAGAGCTGGCTGTCTGCGCGGTGTGCAGCTTGAAGAGGAGGAGCATTAGGACCCAGAGGAAGCGGGCAGGGCCCAGCGTGGTGACCAGCTGATCAAGGATTGGCAGCCGCCGGTGATCAGGAACATGAGGCAGCGCATCGGCAAACACGTGCAGGATCTTCGTCACCACGGCGTCCACGTGAGCCGAAGAGCTGCTGTCAGAGAGCTGATGAGCCTGAAGACACACGGAACGCCATCAGCACCAAACTCGCACATTCCACTCATGTTCACGTTCTGCAGTCAGGATTTAACACATTCCTAACTGTCACCTTGATCAGAGCAGGTATGACCATCTGAACTGTCTTGTCGATGACTCTGAAGCTGTAGGCGTCGTCCAGGCGCATGATGTTGGCGCCCATGAAAGTGAAGATGGGCATGATGTTGTGCAGGACTTTCTCCTGGAGGACGAAGAGGAGACAGATTCAGGTTATATTCAGATTATACTAAAGCTTCTTTTCTTCATTTACAGTCTCTTTTGTTCTCCTTCCTAAAGTGTAAAAAGGAAAATGTGACTCTCACCGGGAAGATGGCGGCGGCGGTGCCCAGCAGCAGCAGAGCCTGGTGGTGAGTCTGCGGCATGTCGGACGCTCTGATGCACTGAACCACCAACTCCACGCTGAACTTATCTTCATCCAGGACGTCTGCAGAGAAAAAGTTTTGTTTAGTCTGGATGAAAGAGCTGAACTGCAGCTACGAGCGTCCTGTTTTACCCACCTGCACCCACGGCTTGTCTGTCAGGAGAAAGTTTGTGGCAGACGTTGAGCAGGCAGCTGAGCAGCAGCTGTTTGGTGTACTCCATGTTGGTGTGATCACCTGTCGACGGCTCCAGACTCCTGACAACACGACAGACCTCAGATCAGACTCCAGATTTAAATTAGAGAATTTTTTCTGTTAAAAATCTGTCAGTGCTTCAATAATCTCCTGATTTCTGTTCACTGGCGTTAGTTTAATGAACCTCTTTCTGTCTAAAGCGTCTTTGTTTGTGAACGTAACGATGACACCAATTAACATTCTGAGAAAAAAAAACCTCATCACATTCACTTTTCTCTGGTTTTACCTGGCGAGCAGAGAAAACAGAACCGGCACCAACATCTGGGGTCTCTTCAGCTTCTTCTTGTGCTGCAGCAGCTCCAGGATCAGAGTGACTCTCTGCCACGACACAGCGCCCCCTTCTGGAGCCACATCACTGCTCTCCTGAGGTTTCCTAATGACGGAATAATGCCTTCTTGAAGTCTTTTGTTTCAAACTAACAGACGGACACAAATGATTCTTTTCTTCTCACTGCAGCAAACATGAGGGAAATGCTGCTGATCAAAAGGAAACAAGAGTTTCTGATCTCTTTCTTCAGGTCTAACTAGTTTCTTTCTTTTTGACACAGATTTTAAGATTCAGCTCTGTGAAAAACAACAATCGGAACCAAACTTCACCTCTGTGTCATCCTGCTCCTGCGGCTCTGCTGCACCGTCACGCCCGCTGTGGGTTTTTCAGGTGGAGTGAGCTCATTGGCCACCAGCTGACAGTCCACTGCAATCTGTTCAATAAATAAATAAATAAAGGGTTGCTAAATGTCAGGCCTGTATTTTAGATTAGGAAAAGTAACACGTAAAGGATCTCTCTCTGTTCTCACCCCTTTAAAGACGCTGCTGATGGTGTTCGCCACCTGAGGACTCCTGCTCTCCACCAGCAGGTCGAACATCACTGACAGCAGCTTCTGCTGCACCTTCTCATCTCCCAGGGCCGAGAAGAACGGCTTTGTGATCTGCAGAGAGATGACAAAGAGACACCACGAGGAAAAATGGTGGTAGCCTGGTTTAATCCCAGTTCATCGCTGGTTTGAATAAGCCTGGTTATAGCTTGTCTGATCCTGTTTTAAACCTGTTTTAAGCTCGACTTTAACACTTTAATCTCTTCAGGCTTGTTTTTGAACCTATGATTGCAGCTGTAAACTAAGTTCCATCCCAGTGTCTTCCTGAGTTGTTTTTGTTTTTTGTTTTTTTTCTTTATTTAAAAATCAGTTTGAACTCTGATTTCCATCCTGGTTTAATCCCAGGATTAAGTCAGGTTAATCAGGTTAAGCTGACCTGTTCCAGAGCGACGATCTGGCAGCTCGGGGTGTTGGAGTGTTTCTGGGTCGAGGTCTTCAGAGCTCTGACAAACTGATCCAGACAGTTCTGGTCCGTGGCCAGCAGGGGGGCCGACGCCTCGTTGTACTTCCTGAGGACGAGGTGCATCAGCTGGGCTTCGTCATGCAGCAGGGTGGGCGTGTCTGGGCTCTGCTCCAGGAGGCGATCCAGAGCAGGCAGCAGAGTGGACAGGACGGACTGAGAGGAGAAGAACAACAGACCCATGTGAAGAAAACATTTTTGCTGTTTCACCTGTTTTGATTGGATATAAATGTGCAGGTGTGTCGCTGCTCTCACCTGTCCGTTGACATGGCTCAGCGCTCTCAGCAGGCCGGCGGCGCTGTACGACGGGCAGCAGGGAGTCTGAACGCTCTGCAGCAGCTGCTCAATCGACGCCTGCAGCTTCTTCTGCTGCGTCTTCAATTTAGAAGACTGACACTCATCGTGAAGAACGCCGAGAGCCTGCAGGGGCGGAGACAATCACAGCACACACCTGCTTCAAACATGGTTCATATCATTAATTTGGTGTCTGTTGGAGGTCCATCAGTATTAACTGGTGCTCACCTGGCTCAGGAATGAAGAGTCGGCGATGATCTCCTCTGAGGTCTTCAGAAGCCTCTCTACGATTGGATGGAATGGAGACACGCTGGCTCCTGAGAGGCTCTGCAGAGCACCGAGGGTGGCCCTCCGGACCTCCCGAACTGGAGAGCTAAGACAGCAGAGCAACGACGGGAACACTGAAAGACAGACAGACAGAAAGTCATTTCAGTTCATCCTGATGGGAACAAGAACGAATCACATTCCGTCACAATCCAACAGCTGCTGACATGTTTTGAATCAGAGTGATGGAGACGTCCGTCGCTCGTCGCTGCAGATGTAAACAGACTCGTGATCGTTTCTGTTCGCTCACCAGGTGAGTCGGATGCCGCCAGCTCCTCCAGCGTGGCAGCTGATTGGGCGCTCAACAGAGCTCCGCCCATGTACAGAGCCTGCGTCTGCAGCACAGCGCCAACCTTCACGTCCAGCTGGTCTCCGTGGTTACTGCTGTAACCCCACAGCACACACAGGAACCTGAAGAGCATCAGCGGCTCAGGCAGGTGAACCTGGACGAGATGGAGAGGACGGTGAGAACAAAGCGATGTGTTATTTACGATCATATACGATGTTCTACAGCATTTACGACAACCAACACATCCTGAGAGCTGGAGCTCGTTGCTGTCAGTGCTGGCTGAAGACAACTGAGGAGCATGTGCACTCAGACAATCCGTCGAAAAACACAATTAGCGTTCGTTTAAAAAGACGTGAAACGACGTGAAATGTTTAGTGGTGTCCTGTCATGTGCTGACACTAAAACTCAAAACTAAACGTGGATATTTAACCAGGAAACAGCTGTATGTTTGTTTCCTGAAGCAGCTTCTCCTTTACAGAAGTGACCTCATACCTGGATGAGCAGTTTCATCAGGTCTCTGAAGCTGCTGGCAGTTGGCCCCTCGCCGGCGCCGCTGATGATGACACTGAAGAGGCGACAGGTGAGACTCAGGTAGCAGCAGGTGTTTGTGTCCAGCTTCTCCGGGTTCCACCAAACCTCAGCTGGCAGAAACACAAAGAAACATGCTGTGAGGCTCGTCTCACACACACAAACACACACACACACACACACACACACACACACACTCCTTACTTTTAAAGGAGGCATCGTGACACTTGAGGTTGGAGATGAAGTCTCTGAGCAGTGACATCAGAACGAAGCTGTACTCTGTGTTCAGCTCATCAGCTGGCCACTGCACACACCTGCTCAGGTAAACTGTCAGAGCCTCAGAGAAGGATGAGGGGATGGCGACGGGATGCTCTGCTTCCTGTTTGCAGACAAAACAAACAACAACTGGTTCAGACAGAAGAACTACATTTTTTAAAAAATTCTATTCCTTTTCTGTCCACTTTCTTTATATAAAATCATTCACAATTTATGATTCAACTTTACCGTCTTTACAATTTTTTTTCGCAATATAATGTTCAGTATTTGCACCTAAACTGGTTTTCAGGATCTTCTCTGACCTGAGTGTTGTCGTTCTTGATGACCTCCAGCAGGGGGGGCTCCAGCAGCATGTAGACCCTCTGCGCCGTGAGCAGGTGCTGCGTCTCGCTCAGCTCGCTCAGGCCGAGCAGCAGCGTCTGCGTCAGCACCAGGAAGGACGCTTTCGCTCTGAGGCCAGAGCCTTGCTGCTGCTCCACACACAGAGCCAGCTTCTCCAGCTGAGCGCGAGATTTGACCACAAGAAAAATATAGAGATGTCACATGTGTGAAAGATGAAAAAAATCAGGCATGAAAACACCTTCAAACTCCTCTGAGGGAGGAATGAACTCGTTTCCTGAGCTGAACGTGTTAAAAACTCACAGCGTCCCGTCTGGAGAAGTGCTCCATGTTCAGCAGGTTCTTGCTCAGTGTGGAGACAAGACACTGGTTTGCCAAACCGATGAAGTCAGGTTCAGAGCTCTTCTTCATCACCTCATCCAGCTCTTTGTGGACAAAAGAAACATTTAGATGGAGCAAGTTCTCGCGTAACACAAAACACTTTTGTTGCGGTTCAGACGTCCTTTACATGACAACGGCATGCTGGCGCCGCTGAAACCACAAACGTTACTACGCTGTTAATGCTAGCACAAGTCAATGCATTACATTCCACCAACAAACACTCCATAGTGCACCCAGAGCAAGTTGAATATGACGACAGTCTATTGAGGCAAATTTGAGTGTTTGGAAAATATTTTAAGAAGTCAATCTACGGCTGAATTCCTTTAATTCGTGGCTGCGTAGAGCTTGGCAGCAACAGGAAGTTAACATCAAGCACGCCAGCGGTATGTCATTACAAAGTTACACCACTGACTACTGGCCTGGCATTTCGGTTGTTCATTTAAACGCAGATTTTTTTAAAGACGCAAAGAAAGACTTTTCTGTTTTTTAGCGGGGCTGCTCTCATCTAAACGTGGCCTCAGTCCCACACTGTGACTGGTTTCCAGTCCTGCTATGCTAAGCTAAGGTAGCTGGCTGCAGCTTCGAATCATTTCATCATATTATATGTTTAGCTTTACCTACCAGCGAGAAAGCAAGCAAGCATGTTTGCAGAACTGTCATACTGTTCCTTTAAATGTTTGGCTGTTAATGAGCTGAAGTTCAGTGGATGAGCGGAAGGTTCGATCCCTCACCTTGAGCCCAGTTCAGGGTGAGTGGGTGCTGGCTGATGATGGAGGATTGGGCGATGCAGGAGGCAAAGCGGAGCTGGGTGGAGGTGATCACCAGGAAGGGCAGCAGCTTCCAGCCGACTCTCGGCACCAGCTCGACGTCCGCCTTTCCCAGCTGAGGGTCAGACAGTAAACGCACCGCCTCTGTCAGCACTGGCAGCCTGGAGGTGACGACATAGAGCTCAGAGTCACTGCTGATGCATGAAGGTCTCATTTACAACACAGCAGATCAACAGATCCTCCAGGAGACCAAAAGTGTGTTTCAGGTGTGCATGCGTGAGTAGTTCACTGACCAGCGCTCAGCGTCCGACAGATCCGCTCTGCGCAGCAGCGACAGTAGACACGACACGATGTCCTCAGGGTCCAAAACATCCAACAAGACCTGCAACAACAGCAGAAAAATCAGCGAGCAGAACGACACAAGCTGCTTTGAAAACTCCTGTTGCTCATCACCATGGTAACTTGGCGTGACTTCACTGACCTCCAGGACTCTGAGAGCAGCGGCCACGACCTCAGGTACGTCGTCATTCAGCCTGTCCATGACAGCGTCCTTCAGGAAGACCCCGTCCAAACTCTGCTGCTGTTAAGGAAAAGAAATGCCGTTAAAAGCTCTGGAGAAAAAAAAAAAAAAGATCAGCCCAAAGTGATTTTTATGCAAAAGCAAAAATGGCAGAATCCTGCAGCACCTGGTCAGAGGTGATGATGCCCATCAGGTGCTCCACAGCCGAGACTCTGACTGACGGCTGCGGGTGTTTCAGACTGAGGAGCAGCGACGTGTCCGAGTCGCCCAAAATCTGCTCACAGACACAAAAACACACAGAAACGGATCTGTAACATTCACGCAGAGCTTCTTACATTTTTGTTTCTGGTGTGAGGACACACTGCCACGCGTACCTGGTATTTTCCGCTGCTCATGGACAAAGACAGGAACTGATGGAAGAGATGTTTCTGCTCAGTGCTGCTGATGTCGGTGACGTGACCTGCGAGGACGCCGTCCAGAGCTCCACAGTACCTGACGGAGGACAAACAGCAGCTGATCATGTGGTTCAGTGTCATGTTTCCTCTGTGAGTTTCCAGTCAGCACTCAGACTTACCTGGACTCGAACAGTCGAACCAGAGGCAGCAGACGCTGGTCGAAGGCGGACAGCTTTTCAGCAGAGACTTCAGTCTGACTCAGATACTCGTCCAGCAGCAAACTGCAGGGAGGAAACAGCGAGGCTCAGTCTACACGGACACACGGTGGCGCTGTGGAAATGTCTGTCACACTCTGGTTTTTGTGATGGAGGATGAGGCGAGCTTACCGAGCCACAGTCTGGTCCAGACCTTTGCTCAGAGGAACAGACTGCAGGATGGACTCCAGCAGGCTGAGCTCGTCCGTCTCCGTCTCATCTGTGACAGGAAACGCCAGGTAGCACAAACAAGAGTCAGCAGTGATGTAAACAAGTCGACCCTTTTCTGTTAACCCACATTCTCGTCCTCAACAAAAGTCCTCAGGGAGACTTTGTCAACTTATCACTCTGTTGGAGTTCTCACCGGAACTGCAGGTGAACACGGCGTGGATCAGGTGAGGCAGCAGGTAACGCAGCAGAGGGCTGACATCATGAGCCGTCGCCATGACCTGCAGCGTTGGAACCAGCGCCGGCATCGAGCTCAGACGGTTGAAAGCTCTGTAACAGAGCAGAAACAGATTTATTAACAAATCCAACTCACTCACCGTCTCTGTTTCTGTACGTAACACGTCAGTCCGCCCTACCTCGGCCTAGCGGCGCCGTCCTTCTGGTTCTGCAGCAGCACGATGAGGCAGCCGACACCCTCCTTCGCCAACACAGGCTCTTTGAGCAGAGACTTGCTGATGTGGACAGCGAGGGTATCAACCAGACTCGCCTCCATCACCACCTTCACCGCCAGCTGGCACACAATCATGTACGTGGCCGCTTTGTAGTCGGTCAGCGATGACTTGAGACCCTGGCGGGATGACATCATCACAGCGTTGTTTCAAATGTTCAAATATTGGCGCTCAAACGAGACGTGAGTTATGAGCCGGTTACCTTCTGAACATACGGCAGCAGTTTGGAGATGATGGTGTTGGACACTTGGTCCACGGCGTCCAGAGCTGGGACGATGGTGGACGCGTAGAAGGAGAAGATCACTCTGAGCTGAGAGCAACTTCCTGAGCGACCTGAATACGCCTGAAAAGAAGAGGAAGAGTAGATGAAGAAGGGTTAGATGCCCCGCCCACAGAGGTACAACAACATCACTGCGTTCTGACCTCAGAGCGGGTGTGGCGTTACCTGGATGGCCGTGGTGACCATGGTGCAGATGAAGTCCATGAAGCTCAGGTCTGTGTAGCAGTGAGTGATCAGTGCTCCTCTGGACAGCGGCACACCCGGTTTCTGAACAAACAAACAACAACACGGCGTTCACAGGCGGCACAGGGAGGCGGGGCCACGTGCAGTTAACACACAGCGCGAGAGGCTGACCTGCAGGCACTGCAGCCAGTTCCAGCGGTTGGTGGCATCCTTGATCTTGAGGAGCTGCAGGACTCTGACGAACACGTTGGTGTCGTAATACGGCAGCACGCAGGCCAGCAGGCTGTCAGTGTTGTACAGCTGGATGTGGAAGCTGCAACAAACACAGGAAGTGACCCGGGGAAGGAAAACCTCATTGAGACGTCCTCTGTTTTTATCTTATTTTAATGATTTTATTTACTGTATTTGTTTTTATTTGATTTTACTGTTTTATCTCATTATATTTTTATCTTATCTATCGTGCTTCTGTTGTGTTATTTACTGTATTTTTATCTTGCTGTGCAGCACTTTGGAAACCTCGTGTTTGCTTAAATCGTGCTTAAATAAAATGGACTGAACTGTTTCCACACCACTCAGGTAATTTTCTTTTGACAAACATCTGGCAGATTGAGCTGTGGGGGCTTCACGCCATCGCTGCAGCACAGAGCGGGGGTGCGTACCGGTGAACCAGCCACTCCATGCACTTGTGGGCCGGCTTGAGGAGGAAGTACGGGCAGAGGCGGGTGAGGAAGAGCGAGATGCCAGCGTCCAGCTTCTCATTGACCTCTTTGGACTGGACACTGCGCTCCAGTGTGAGTGAGGCGCTGCTGAACAGAGTGTCCTGGAACTCCAGGAAGGCTGGTTCGATTCCCAGCAGCTCCTCCAGCCCTGTGCAGCCTGAATGGAGGACGGAGAGGAAGTTAACAGGCTGGACAGTGTTAGAGGGACATGAGGCATCTGTGCTGTCTGGTGGTCATGCGGGACTCTGATCTGGACTGACCGAGGGCGTAGAAGGTGCTTCTGTCCATGGTGGCGGCATCTTTAGGGTCGAACAGGAGCGAGGCGACCTCTCTGCGAGTCAGCAGGTTGGGGTCGCTCTGAGGCAGAGCGAGCCTCTTCAGCTGGTGGGCCAAAGACGTCATGACGGCTGTTTCTTTATCTGAGGGAGACAAAAACAACACTCTTCTCTATTTTTTTCCTCGCCTTTGTATAATTAGTCTGTTTCCTGTGACCTGAACTTGAACGCAACACCATCCTTGAGGTGTCAAACAGCCTTGAAACATTAGAGGGGGAATAATAGAGATCTATGGACAGATATACTTTATCAAACCTGTAAGGGAAATTATGTTGCAGCAGCGTAACAGACACTGAAATAACAATTATATTTAAATTAATTTAGAGACGTTTAACGAGGATCCTCATGTAACTCTGGCATAGCTTCACTGTTTCAGGTCCCGCCGACAGTTGAATAACTAACATTAAGTCACTTGAGTTCCTGCCGATTTGAAAAAATGGATGGCTTAATAAAACTTAACAAATGATCAAGATCAGGAAATCATTCGGTTACTTGTCCGCTTTATTGTAACAGTTTTCAGTCTGGAATTCGGTGGAATAAGTGCAGAGAAATACAGCTACAGCAGCATGACTGTTAGCTGCTTATGCTAACATGCCGACTTCTCACGGCTAAAAGGTCTCCGGAAACAAAATATCTCCCGACAACCGAATTATGACTTTGCACTTAAACATACCGGAACAATGTCATAATATTTATAAATTAATTAACAGCCTTGAAAAAGTAAAAACCCGAACCTGTTAAGTGCAGCTCTTTTCAACACATGGATGCACGTTGTTGTTACCGACAGTAACCTCGCTTGGGAAGATTCTACTTCCGGGTCATGTCAGTTTTTTGTTTTTTGTTTTTTTTTTAAACGAAACTTTTTTTTTCTATGAAACAAGATTGACCCACCGCCGGCTTCCGTTTCGTCTCACGCCCACCTTTTACTGATAACAAAAAAAAAAATGTCGAAAAAATTACAGTCATATCTTAAATACTGCGTCAACCCTTTGTGAAGAATAAATAACTTTAAAACGTTGTATAAAGTTAATATATGAAGCAGAACATGTGTATTAAATAGTTGTAGACACATATATTAATCTCCTGGTAATAAGTGGACGCGAGTAGCTGAAAATGTTTGATATAAATTAGGAAAAAAACACACAAACAACAAAAATGTTTAGGCGACCAGGCTTTATGCTGTAAAACACAAACTCCATGCGCTAACAGGAGTGAACTATCTCACTTGGATATACGATCTTTGGCAGTGCACTCACTGACGTTATTCACTACTCCCGCCACATGGGGGCGATAAATCCCCGCGGCCGCCGTAGAAACCTCAAGTGAGCAGGACCAACAACCATTCGCTTGGTGATTGTTAGCTTGTCAGTCGACATTTAGACGATTTATCGCTTTGAAAAGGAGTTGTTGTAAATAACGCATCGACACTTTAATCGCTTCGTATTTTAAACTGGAAAAAAAAGAGTAAAACTGTCGTTTTCCAGCGTCACTACGTGCGAAGCTAACAGGATCCAGCCAGCAGCTGCTGGTCCGCCTTCAAACCCGGCTGAGGAAGCGTCGCCAGGCGGTTTGGAGCTCTGCTAAAGGTCAGCAGTTCACACCTGTGGTTGTTTGTGGTTCTTTTTTATTGTGTAGACGGTTTGACAGCTAAAGCTAACGTTAGCACGTCAATCGTTCGTTTTTCGCGCGGCCCCGCCTATCGGCGAATTCCATTGGTGGTTGTGGGACGTCATTTCTCTGAGCTCTGTGCTGATTGGCTCGGAGTGGACGGGCCCTTTAACTGGAGACACGTGGGTGAATGTCTACGGCTTTATTTTTATATGTTCGTATTTAACGTCAGTTATTAACCGATTATCAAAGCCGTTAACGTCTGAAATGCTCACCTGAACACAGCAGGAGAAGTCACACACAGAGGGTATTGATCTGTCAAGCAAAGCTGGGCAATATATCGATATTTTAACGATATTGTGGCATGAAACTTGTGATCGTTTTATCATCAACTGAGAACTTTTATTCTTTACCGAGGACTAAAACGTCAAGTCACGTCACGTATGTTAAATGTCGTGTTTTTGGTCACTGTGCGTCATTATCAGTATTTAATCAATCAGCTTAATCGCTAGAAAATTATCAGCGAGTTAAATAAGACAGAACTTTAGTTATTCTCACGGAAATACTCATGCGGGCGTTGCAGTGCAAAGTGGGAAGCGTTGCTCCATTAAACATGTCAATCAATACTCACAGCTAATCAATAATTCAATGCTGCAGCTAAGTATTAATTAGATCACAGATTATTTCAAACTTTTCCCTCAGTTCGACCCAGAGAGGCGGAACTGATGATCAACTTCCTGATTTCACTTTTGATTAATCAATGATTTATTTTGTCTTTAAATCTTCTAATGTTGAAATGCTGTCAACATTTTATTAGTGAGACGATGAATCAAAATTAACTGAACATAATAAAATAAACTGAAGCTCAACATCGCGATACTTTCTCCGTGAGAGCTGGCCAGAGGCTGAAGCCCTGATGGCGCCCCCTGCAGGTCACCGCTGGTCACTGCATCTCTGATGGCAGCTCCATGCAGATCTGTAATTGGCTCAGGGTGGGGGCTGCTGGGTAATCCAGAGAGGCTTAGCCATGCTGCTCAGTTTTGTGTCCAGCACAGTTCAGGTGATCGCTCCGCCTGCTCACCTGTCGGTCAACTGGAACTTTCCCAGTTTGTTTCTGTGCACCAGTTTGTGAGCCGCTCCTCTTCTCATGTTTGCCGTGTTCGAACCTCACCTCTCTCATCCAGGTAAAACCTGACAGACTGTGTGTGTGTGTGCGTTACATGGATGGTCACACCACTCTCGTGTTGCATGCGCTGCCTCTCACATTCCTCGTCTTTGTGTTTCTGCGACGAAACGCTGAGACTTGTGGCGAAGAACAGGACAGGTCAGGTCACATGACTTCACGCCATGTCTGCTGCTGTTTGCACACACGGACCCACTGCCAGCGGGCCACATGTCTGCAGGTCAACAGGGAGGAGAATGACTTCAATTCACTTTATTTGGCCTCAATTTTACACTTTGTCACATGTCAAGAGTGTGTGTGTTTGTGTTTGGTGTTTGTGGGCGGGGTCTAAGCAGCTCTACACAGCTCACACACCTCTAACAGGAAGTGCTGTGTGCAGTAAGCAGGTTTAAGGTGAACTTGAACTGTGCTGCTGCCACACGGCTCGCTGCATGAGTGTGTGTGTGTGTGTGTGAGTGTGTGTGTGTGTGTTCACTCTGGTGATGTGTGTGTCTGCTGTTCCTCTGCTCCCTGGAATGTCCTGTGACGAGGACGTGGACCTGCAGAGCTGGGGCTGGACTGACCTGTGTGTATTCTCTCCTTCCTCTTCTTCTGTGGTTGTACTGTGTGTGTGTGTGTGTGTGTGTGTGTGTGTGTGTGTGTGTGTCAGTATGTGGGTCAGCTTGGCTCTCGGTGTCTGATAAGGTTACAGGGTTGGTTTTGAGCAGCAGTGTGTTGAAGTCAGACTGACTGTTGCTGCTGTTCGTTAGTCTCAGTGTCATTTTCACTCTGAACCTCCTCGTTGCTGTTTGTTGGTCGTAACTTTTCAAAAGTTTCTTTCTTTTTAAATCTGAAGTTTGATCCTGGTTGTTAAACAGTCACAAAGTTCACGTCTGTTTGAGAGCTTTCGATCGTAACTCCAGGCTGGATCACAGTTTCGTCATGCTGAGCATCAGAAGAAGAAAATCTGCTTTTAATGTGGAAACAGTTTCAGTCTGCTCACTTTGTTGTTCAGACTGTCTCCATGAACATTGTGCTGAATGTCAGCGGCCACGTTGTGCTGAAGTTTCAAATCTGTAGCATGCACCGTTGTTTTTGTTATGAATTTTTGAAATGTTTAAATTTAGACGTCCTTGGAGTTGAAGAAGTCTGGCATGGGGAAGAACAGTTCTGTGAAGTTTATTTCACTAATTTTGCACAGGAAGTAGGATTTCCTAGGAAGAAGAAAGAAAGAAAGAAAGAAGAACACTGAGGAAAACAGCAGCATGAGCTGCCCGGCCCCTAAATACATAATGTTTGATGTTTGTGCTAAGCTAATTAGCGGTGTGCGAGCTCTGCCCGTCTCTTCCTTGTTACTGCACACACAGTCCAAAGAATGGGATCTATCTTCTTGTCTGGAGCTCAGGAGGGAAATAACAAAGAAAAAGAAATTTCAAATGTTCAGCAGTTGCTGCATGTGACCAATGTTAGCATGCTAACATTAGCTAATTAGCTGCTCCTAATAACCTCCATCACAGCTTCTGTGGCTGAAGATGATGTCACAGTCACTGCTGTTTGGTTAAGATAGAATAATTGCTTCCTCCCTTCTGTCCTGTCCTCTCCTCCTCCTCCTCCTCCTCCTCCTCCTCCTCCTCAGCTCCAGCTACTCCCCTGCAGTGTCAGACTCAGAGAGGGAGCAGCAGACTGAGTCGTTCCTCCTCACAGGGATCATGTCGAGACGCAGCCTGCGGCTCGATGAAGGTTTGTTGGACCGCAGTGTGCCGCACAGCAGCGCCTCCCTCAGTGTGGGAGGAGCCAGCTGGAGGAGCACCAGGTGAGTGTGATCGGGTTCACGACTGCTGCTTCGCTACTTTTGACACTTTTTCCTTATTTCTTCTCATTCTGTGGCGTCTCCTTTGTCTCCTCTGTCTACACCCTCTTCCCTTTTTGCTTCTCCTCCTCTGCCTACTTGTCCTCCCCTTTCATTTCCTCCTCTTTTTTGTCTCCTTTATTTTTCTTGTCCATCATTTTGTTTTTCTCCTTCTTCCTCTCCCATTCTAACTGTTTTTTCTCTTTCTTCTCCTCCTTTCTTTGCTTGTCCACCTCCTTCCTCTTTTCCTTCATCTTCTCCTCCACCCATATCTTTCTTGTCTTTTTTTTCTTCCTGTTCTTTACTCTGTCCTCCTCCTCCTCCTGCTCCTCCTCCTCCTCCAGGTCAGTGAAGCCTCGTCGGTCTCAGAAGCTCTCTCTCTCCTGCTCAGAGTCTCTCCTCGCCAGCACTCCTCGTAAGCTGAACTCTCCGTCGCTCCTGAACAGCAGCATCCACAGCGTTGCCTCCGACGCCTCCTTGCTCTCCTCCATGCTGGAGGACTCCTCCGTTCAGGAGAGCACGCTGGTCGACACTTTGTGGGGTAAAACTCTTGTTTTTTTAACTCTGTTGTTTGTTTCTCCTCTGTCCGCTCTCCATCACTGATGGAATGTAACTGAGAACTTTTCCTCTGTGATGAGTTCAAGGTCGTCATATGAGGAAAACTGTCAGCGGAATTTTATTTTGAAGGGACATGGAGCTTTTAGCGCACATATTTGTCTTCAAAGTCTTCCTCTGTGTTGCAGGTTTGGATGAAGACATCGATCCCAAAGGTCAGTGCACAGGTGTGTGTGTGTCTGTGTGTGTGTGTGTTCTCGTGCCTTATTGAAGTGCAGACACACCCAAACACAAGTGTCTCCTTCAGCCAAATAAAAGCTGTAAAAAAAAAAAACAACAACAACAACCTTGCATAGTAATAAAGCTGCAAACAGGCGATTTTTCTGAGCTCATGAAAAGTTGACTTTTCACAGATGTGTCAAACTTAGGATGTTAATTTTTTTAACTTAAATAAATAAATAGTTCAGTAGTTAACTTAATTTCCAGTCCATTAAAAGTTAGAGCTCGTGTCTCTGTTACAGAAAGCACCGTCCTATCAGAGCAGAGCGGCGTCCTGGCAGACCGCACTCTGACTGGTTCAGACGGCCACTGTCCCAAACACCAGGTCCAGACACGCAGCAGAGTTTACTGTAAAGACTGCGAGCACTCTGACAGGAAGGAGTCCACAAACTGCCCCTCCTCCAAACACACCTCCTCGTCCTCCTCATTAACAAGGTGGCGACCCTCTGAGCCCAGAGAGCAGGAAACGTCCACCATCTACAGCAGAGAGCGGAGCCGCAAGACCCAGACAGGTGAGCAAACGTGCGTCAGGATCCCTGAAATAAACGGGACATCTCAGCCATGAACAAAGGGAGGAAACGAGAGAAAGACTCGAAGTTGTCAGCATGATCCACTTCTTCTCTAATATTGCAGGAAACTCCGACATGATCCCAAAGTGACAGGAAGTGAACTCCGATCAGCTGTTTGTCTGTAACATACCTTTCTTCAGCAGGTGTGTTGGCGTCTGTGTGGAGCAGGTCAGCAGCGTGCGTGCTGTCCCTGCTCACGGCGCTCTGTCATCAGCTGGAGAAGCATCACAATGTGACAGGTCAGACCCGACTGATGTGTTTCCTCTGAACCGACTGTTTGTCAGCTGGGCAGGAAATTAGTCTGAGAGGTGACCGTAGCCAATCAGCACTCTTGTTGTTGCTGCTCTGTAATGTTTAGTGCTTGCAAACAATCAGAGTAAATTTCCTAAAGTTTGCTCTGAAGGGTCGTTTGGAAGTTTTGCCATAACTGTGAAATAACATCAGAAACCGTGAAGTTAGTTTCCTGCCCTGCTGTGGTTCTTCCCACTTTTACTTTCGTTTTAAACTTACACACAGGCTTTTACTTCCTGAAACAGCTTCCCGCTCTTTCTGTGGCTCCGCCCACACATCTACATGATAAATCACCTCTTCCTCCTTGTGACTACAGTGGGTCAAAGTGCACCTGCATCACTGTGAGGTGTCCGGGTCTCCTGCACTTTATTCCAGATGTTTTGTTGTGCTTGAAGTTTGACTTATGGCTCTTCCAGATGTGCTGCAGCTGTGGCTCAACTTCTGCCTGCTGAGTGTCAGGAGAGCTGCAGCCTGCTGTGTGTCTGTGCTGTTACACACCTGGCAGGTGTGTCAGAGGCTGACCTCAAAGTTCCTACAGGTCAACAGACAGACTGACAACAGACCTGCAGGTACTGACTGGGACGTTTCTGGAGCTGTTCTCTACGAGGCTGCGAATCAGATTAGTTTGTTGTTTTTTTTACGCTTTTTGCCTCAGATCTTCATCTTTTCCTGTTTGTCCTCATCTCTCACTGCTTACCTGCTGTGTTTCCCTCCCAAACAAATGGGCTGCACCCCCTCACTTTGGCTGTTGCCGTGGCAAAATGCAAATCTGTCCACCTGCAGGCAGCGTTGGTCCTCAGCTCAGAGGACGAGGTGAGACGCTGGTTTGGGCCCGATAAGCTCTGACTGTGTTTTACTCTCTGCTGCAGCTCAGTCGAGTCAGTGTGGAGTCATGAGCCTGAGGGAGACCAGCGCTGATCAGAAGGAGCTTCCTGCCAACGGATCTCTGTGTGAGTGACACACACACACGCGCACACACACATGCACACTTACAAAGGTCATGAGTTGTCCAAACAGAACGTGGAGGGTCAGTACCCAGTGTGAGTCCCACATCGATGTAAATCATGCATGTGTGAAAAGGTTCGTTGTACGGCCACGCCAGTGGGACAAAACACTTGGATCTGAGTTTTACCGTCAGCTTCCATGTTTTAAAACTACATCGTATCTGATGTCTAACCCACACAGAATAAAACATCTTCTTTGACTGCACTTCTCATGATAAACACTTTATCTGTGGCACTTTTTGTATACAAGTTTTTTAACTTTGTTTCATTAATTGTTGTCGTATTTGTCGTTGTTTCATGTATGTCTTTGCTCTTTGCTGCGCCTGAATTGCCCTGCTGTGACATCAAATATTTTTATATTGAACTGAAATTTAATTGAATCGAAGACTAGAATGGAAATGAAAACTATTTTACCTGTGCTGCTCAGTAAAGCTCCCACAAGCTGAGCTAGCAAGGATACTAGCACTAGCTAACAGGTCTGCACATGCATAGAACTAGCGCTGGTTTTGTGGCTGACTCTAGTGTTGGCCAGGTTTGGGTTTTTTTTTTTCAATTTGTGGTGCCAAGCTAGCACTGTGCGAAGATGCTAGTGTAACATTAGCTGCTAACACCCTCCTCTGCTAACTGGACTGGCAAATAAATTGCTCATCAAAAGCTGAAGTCCAGTTTACAACAAACCTCGGCTAATCCGCTCACTCAGCTTGTAATCCTAACCCACGTAGTGAGTCCCACAAAAAGTAGGAAATGATAGAAAATTAATCAGCAACACTTCACATTAGCATTTAATAACCACATACGATTTGTCCAAGTGGTGTAGCTGCGGCTAGCCGTCCAAGATGGCCGACCTATCCACACATGCTCAACTCACTCGTGTACCGACACGGAGAACAAAGGAGGAACCAGAGAGCTTTGAGCTGAGAGCCACAGACAGGAAGTCAGATGGTGATGATGAACACAGTTGTTTACAATGGAAACAAAAACATAAAATAAATTAGAACTTTGCTGTAAACAGAGATTTAAGTCAGTGCATCACCTCACAGCAGTTAGGCAATTCTTTAATCACCTGAAGTGGACAGAAACCAAAGGTTACCAGAAAAACAGGCGATCATGAGCCAATGCTTCTTCAGCAGCTTTTATCTCTGTCCCTCATTTTAAATCCGAAGCTGAACTGCCAACAGCCGGCTGACACTGACGGACACGTGAGGCGTCTGTCAGGTTTCTGGTGCCGAATTTCTCCTGCTTTGTGCCGTATGTCGGTTTGTTAAACCTCCTGCTGCTGACATCAACAGGTGACGTCTGTAAGGACAAACGGCGCTCGGAGACGGATACCATCGTCACCTCATCTTCATCTTCCTCCTCGTGGTCCTCACTGACTTCCTGTTTGTTGGGGCTGATGTGGAGCGCTGCTGTTTTTACAGGTTAAATAACTGATCCAACAAAGTTCACTTTGACCAAAAGAATACACATTTCGTGCTCCGGCTGCACAGTGTGGCAGACGTGGTTTCTTCAGTGCGAGTTCGGCTTCCTGCTCGCAGTTTTCCTGGAAATGACAGAAGGGTTTCTGGGAAATGTCAGAATATGATTGTCAGAATGTCAGAGTCTGACGCCTCTTTGCTTCCTCAGCTTCGTGTCTCTTTCTGCTGACTCAGATCACGGCCTCAGCAGTTTGGCCTCTGACCAAAAACATCTGTTTGGCTTCTCGGAGCGCCGCACGCTCTGCAGGTCACCGTCGTATCAGTGTGTTTGTTTACTGATCGATCGATTCCTCTGCTCTTCTTCTTCTGTCGTGTGCAGCATGTTTGTGTCGGAGCTCCATGTTAGATTTGTCTGGACCGTCTTTTCTGGATGACAGATGTTTGTGGATGATGGTGACCTCAGTGTGGTTCTTCCTCGCCTGCTCCTCTGTTGCTCCTGTTGTCGTGTTTTTGTTTGTTTTCCATTTGGCTTCAGATCACAAGATGCACAAAAGCGCTGATTTAATAATATTACTTGTCAGTTTATCACAACATTTCATATTCAGACGTTTATGGTTCAGGTTCTCACATTTACACACACACACACACACACAAAACGTTGTTTGATGTGGTCACATGAAGAGCCGGTAGGAAGCTCCACCTCATGAAATGACAGTGTGTCGATGGTTGTGTTTATGAGTCAGCATTAAAGCACTCTGTGCATCCTGTTTGTTGTTGTTGTTGTTGTTGTTGTTTGTTTTCCTGTTGTTTGTGTTGTTTCAGCCGCAGTTTCAGTCCGTGACGCTTCTTTAAACATCATAACTCTCCCTTCTGGTGCTTTGGAACCTGCAGCCTCCCGCTCAGCTGGTGACGGGCTTCAGTCATGTGATTGTTCAATGCAACAACTAATGTGTGTGTGTGTGTGTGTGTGTGTGTGTGTGTGTGTGTGTGTATTTTCAGGTGAGACAGCAGGTGGTGTTTACAGGTCGCTCGGCAGACGATGGCATCACATGACCACCAGCGTCTTCCTGACTCAGTGAGTTTTTTAAATTGTTATTGTTATGTGTCTGTGAGGTGTGTCCTTGTGTCCTTGTGTCCTTGTGTCTTTGTGTCTTTGTGTCTTCGTTGTGTGTGAGGAAGACTTCCGTTCAGAGGTTCTGGTCTGAATGGAAAGTAAAGCTGATCTGCAGCGTCGTGCGTTGCGTTCTCTATCCGACATGTTTGGACATAAATGGTCACCGTCTGACTTTAAACATTCTGTAAATAAATC
Organism: Naso thynnoides; assembly: GCA_029783665.1. Taxonomy (NCBI): domain Eukaryota; kingdom Metazoa; phylum Chordata; class Actinopteri; order Acanthuriformes; family Acanthuridae; genus Naso; species Naso thynnoides. The sequence continues at coordinate 3,129,992 of JAQLOL010000014.1, forward strand.
CAAAGTGTTTTGGTGTTTTTCCTCCTGCAGGTTTCCTCTCAGACTCCTCCTGATTCTCCCTCTGCTGCTCCTCGTCTTCAGTAAGCGTCATGTCTTCGCTGTTGGCGTCATTTTAAACTCACTGACGAATGTAAAAACTTCTCCTGTTTTTTGGATCCATGTAAATTTAAGACTCCTCCAGTTTATTAGCTGCTCAGCAGGCTCTGATAGTTTGAACTGTACTTGTACTTTGTACTTTGTACTTTGATTTTTTTGGTTTGTTCCACCTGCCGTCAGTTTTCTGTTTGATCCTTCAGGCCTGTGCTGGTTTGGTCCTGCTGGTCTGCAGTCTGCTCTTCCGGTGGTCAACATCACAGAGTGGACGACGTTTGTCTCTGACGTCCCCTATCTGTCCTCCATCTACGACTTCGTGTCCCCACACGGCCGGTCAGCAGAGGGCGCTGTGGTGGAGCTGGGGGAGGTGCAGTCCTACGAGGAGCTGCTCTACAGTCGACCTCCACCAGCTGAAACAGCAACAGGGGAGGAGGTACGGACTCCGCCCTGCTGCAGCTGTTACAGATGTTTGAATGACCCGAAGAAAAGCTCACGCAGAGCAGCAGCTGCAGCGAGCGTTAGGAGAGGTTTTCTTATGTTTGAGTTCCAAATGATTACTTTTTTATTTTCATTTAGTTGTCTCAAATTTGTTGATGAAAATTGTCCTAAAAAAAAAGACGTCTTTTATTTTTGTAAAACATTTTACACAAAAGGAGTTTTAAACTCATTAAACATTTAATCCATTAATTTAAATTTAAACTCCTTCACTGGTTCAGCTTCTCTGAGTCTCAAACTTTAATTAAATATTAATTTAAGAAGTAGCACTAAAATGTCCTCTAGAAACTTCTTGAAATCCAAATCTGGAGCTGAAGTTTGAGGTTTTTGCTGCTGTTGATAAAACAACTTTAGAAAAGTTTGGGGAAATTGCTAAAAACGGGTGAATAAAAGTTGTACGTTGCCTCACAGGAAGTGACGGCAGTTGATGAGTCGGTGCGACTTCTTCGTCTGGAGCAGAGTCTGACGGCGCTGTGGGAGCGGGTGGAGGCGGGGGGGCAGCAGGCGGAGCAGAGACACATGGAGGTGTTGCAGCTGTACGCCGACCTCCAGCAGCAGCAGCAGCAGGTCTCTGCTCCGAGCCGCGGGGAGGAACCGTGGCTGAGCGGCCTGCTGGACCCGCAGCTGGAGAAGCTCAGGACACAACTGGACCAGGAGAGACAGCAGAGGGAGCAGGTAGAGAGCTGAGGGACAGGACGGGACAGGACAGGTGCATGCAGTTATCATGGTTTCTCAGCAGGGGGAGCTGTGGCAGTGACGCAGCTCATTGAGTTGATATAATTTGCATAAAAACACTGAAAACAAAGACATTTGGTTAAACTTGCCACTGTTGATAAACGTATCGTCACAAATAAACAAAGCTTTGTTTTTAAAGGTCACACGTGACAACAGATCAGCTGCAGTGGATCTGATGTGGATCTGTGTATCTTCACCGTGACAAGAGTCTGTTTCCTTCCTGTAGACTCGGCAGCAGGATCTGTCGCAGCAGCAGAGTCAAACGTCTCGTCTGGATCAGCTGCAGCTGCAGCTGCAGGTGCTGGCTGTCAGAACGGAGGTACGGCACATCTGCACGGCCAGAAAAAAGAACTAAATGTAGACTGAACTTCTCTGCCATTTTGTAACTTCCTCGAATCTTATTTTCTTAGCGACTTCCAAAGGCCCCAGTGTTTGATAGTTTTGTTTGTGGTCCTACAGGAGGCGCTGCAGAGACAACAAGCTGCTGAAACAGCCTCAACTTCTTCACAAACACACTCAGCTGCTGTCAGGTAACCTTCATCCTCCTCTTCACTCTTCAGTCAGTGTAAAGCCTCCCTCACAGCTGGACACCTCTTTCACCTCCTCTAGAGTCGGCGTGGACCGTCAGTCCCATGATGCCTTGCTGGCAGAGGTAGCACGGTTGGAGGCGGCTCTGGAGGACATCAGGCGAGATGTTGAGGGTCTGTCACGGTGCAGAGGACTAGAGCGCATGCAGCAGACGGTGAGAGAGAGGACGCACACTTCAGTGATTATGTTGAAGTGTGAGAAACCGTAAAAATGGCTGCCATAAATAAAGATGACATGTCAGTAATTAAAAAAAAAACTTGTTTGTGTCTGTATCCTGTCACATCATCGTTTCCTCTGTCAGATTTTAGAGCAGGTTTCTTCTCAGGTTCGTGAGGAGGTTCGGACTCTCGTGTATGGCAGCCAGCTGACAGTGAGGGGCGGGGCCTCTGGAGACACTGCCAACCTCCCGGAGTCGCTCCTCCAGTGGCTGTCGCAGCAGTACGTCAGCGGGGCTGACCTGCAGGCATCACTGGCCTCCCTGGAGCTCAGCATCCTGCAGAACATCAGCCTTCAGCTGAAGCAGCGCCGCAGTGAGGAGGCGGCGACAGAGGCCGTCCTCCAAGCCGCCGGGGAGGCTGGGGCCACCGTCACTCAGGAGGTGAGTGTAGGAGGGGGGAAGGGGGGGTGGTATTCCTGTGTTTATATGCAGGAGGTGTGCGGCTGTCTGACCATGAGATGATTAATTTACATCATATGTGTTTGTGTTTGCTTTGTCTTTCTCTGCTTTTAATGATGCTGAACACCACACACAGTTTTCTAACTGTAAACTTGTAACAGTTGTCTCAAGTTGTTTCCTCAAAGTTCTCATCACTCGTCTCTTGCAGGACGTTCATGTGATTGTGCAGAACGCACTGCGTCTGTTTTCTCAGGACCGAACCGGCCTGCCAGATTTCGCTCTGGAGTCTGGAGGTCAGAAAAAAAAAAAACAGTCTGTGTGTTTACGTTCCACATGTTTTATAATCTCACAATGTGATCACGTGACTTGGCTCATAAAGTGTTAAAGGATTAGTGGGACATTTGTAAAACTTTTCGGAAAATGTCCACCTGGACTCAAAGATGAACGAATGAAAAATTGTTTGGTCGGTTGAAGGCGTCCATGTGACTTAAACTTTAGCCATGAGCGTACCTGACAGGTGTGTTTCTGTGGCCGTCCTGCAGGGGGCAGCATCCTGAGCACTCGCTGCTCAGAGACGTATGAGACGAAGGCAGCTCTGCTGAGTCTGTTCGGGGTTCCTCTCTGGTATTTCTCTCAGTCTCCCCGAGCTGCGATCCAGGTAACACACACACACACACACACACACACACACACACACACGCCAGAAAAGGTCAACAAGTATTTTTTTCCTTTTTTTAAAAAACAAAATAAACCTAAAACATCAGGCAGTGACCCATTAAATTGACGTGAAAGCTCAGCAGAAACGTCACCTGTGTGTCTCCTCCTGCAGCCAGACGTCCATCCGGGAAACTGCTGGGCCTTCCGAGGCTCCACAGGATTCCTGGTGATCCGGCTCTCCATGAGGATCGTCCCCACTGCCTTCACCATGGAGCACATCCCCAAAGCGCTGGCGCCCAGCGGGGCCCTGCGCAGCGCCCCACGAGACTTCAGCGTCTACGTGAGTGAGATGCTACCAGCCGTGAGGAGCTGTTTGTTTGTTTGTGTTTCTACCTAATTATGTGGTGTTTTTCAGGGTCTGGATGATGAAAGTCAGGAGAGAGGGACGCTTCTGGGAACGTTCACCTACGACGAGGATGGAGAAGCTCTGCAGACGTTCACTGTCACTGTAAGGAACGAGCACACGCTGCCGCCGCACGCTGCCTTCACCGTTTTCAGCATCATTTCAATACTGCAGAATTTAAACTTGATGAAAAACTAATAATTTTCTAAAAGCACACATTGAAAGTGAGGCTCATTAATATCAATGAAAAAATGTTTTTGTCCTGATTTTTTTTTTTTTTCCCCCCTCAAATTGAAAAGATTCCTGTTAAAGAAGAGACGGCAGTGACTCAGGATTTTGGAAAACCTGAGGTTGAGTCCGAACAGTGACAGCTGTTTCACTGCTGTGTGTTAGTTCAGTAATTCAGTCTGTGGCTGATCAGTTCAAACACAGACAAGGTTTTTGTTTTTGACGTCGAGCTCTGAGGTTAGAGTCATTAAAGCCTTCGTTGGAATCATCTAAACAACTTTGAGAGTGAATTCAGTGGGGTTTTTTTTACCATTTTACCTTTTGTGTCTTAAAGGGAAATGACTAATTTTTTTTTTCCTTTTTGTTATTTGCCTCCCTCCTGAGTTCCAGACAGGAACATAGATCCCATTCTTTGGACTGTGTGCAGTAACAAGGAAGAGACGGGCAGAACTCGCCCACTTCCAAGTAGCTCAAACACGGGTAGTCAGGAGGCAGGCTAGCACCTTCCATTGTGTGCTTGTTCTGACTTGTTTATTTACCACATTATTCTATTTTTAGACTCAGATTGGCCTTTAATGTCATTTTAGAATCAAATACGTACCAGAAGTATACAGAAGAAGAAGAAGAAGAAGAAATACATGAAATACTGATCTGCAGTTCAGGAGGCAGGCAAATAAATAATTATGTGTGTCCATTTAAAGAAAAAACTTTCCCACTGAATGTGTTTGCTTGAGGCTCAGATTGGCTCGACAGAGTCCACATGAAGGTCCAGTGTATAAAATTTAGTGACATCTTGTGGTAAAGTTACAGATTGCAGCCAACTGAATATCCCTCCGCTCATCCTCCACTGAGTTTGTTGGATTTTAACTTTCACATCTTGTATATTTGTCCTGCGCAGGAGGAGAGCGAGCGATCCTTCCAGATCATCGAGGTGAAAGTGTTGTCTAACTGGGGCCACGCCGAGTACACGTGCATGTACCGCTTCAGAGTACACGGAACGCCCAGAGACGTGTGACGGCGCTGCAGAGATTTGGAAACGGTTGAACGCACTGATGGCAAAGACGCAGAGCGACATGATGCACGTGTGTGTGTGTGTTTGCTGCTGCAGACTGCGCCTGAAGCTGCAGGGACCGTGTGACGTCTGAGTGTGGAAATGGGACACTCTGGCTGCTCTCATGTGATGTATATATTTTTCTGTCAATAGTTAATATTTGTGTATCAGTGTTTTTTGTATTTGCTGTTCAAGCTGCTTCATGTTTTAGCTTAACCTTCCTTTATCAGTTACTGCAGTAAGGCAGCGTCTTGAGTTTATCAATGCGCTCGTGTGTGTAAAACTAAAAACTTGGTTTTTTGAGCTGAAGTTGTGATGGGGACAAAATTCTGTCCTGTTTCTGTGTGAAATTACATTTTAAATATTTAAAAAACGAACTTCGTAGAAGTCTGAGTCGACAAACTGGAAATCAACCTTAGTTTTCGTCCTTTTAGAATAAAATGTATCACTGTCATGTTTCGCTGAATTTCAGGCTGAAACTTTAGAAGATGATGGTTTGATGCAGTTAAGTGATTTTTACACAGAACAGACTGTGGATTTGATCCCCCATCACCTCCACTGAAACAGGAATGTCCTCAGTCAAAAAACAGCCAAATGTTCGCATCAGCATGAGAGTTTTGTTTTGAAATAAACTTGAAAAATGTGACCACGTCCTTTTAAAAATATCTGTTGCATTCAAAAACACTGACTTTTAGTTCTCCGACGCAGCAAATGTTAAATATCAAACTGTTTGCTTAATTCTGTCAGCGTGACACAGCTGATTGTCAGATGTTGGAGTGTCCCTGAATGCACCAACAGGAAGCGCTGAATGACTGTGATGTAACTGTGTTTGGTGACATTTTGTTTTTCTTGTGATGCTCAGATAAAAGAATATTTTTGCACTGATGGACCTTAATTTTTGTCTTTATGTTGATGGAAGACAAATGTTTGTTTTTTTTAATTGAACATCTGATTTTGTGACTTTTAAAAGAATATTGTTCTGTATATATTTTTGTGTTTTTGTATGTGATTTCAAGCTGAACATAATAAAGATGTGATTTGAACTTTTTAAATCATGTGGTTGGGTGAATATATGAACCTTTTTTTTTTTTTTTAAGCCTCTACTCTTCTGGTCTGTTAGTTGTCTGCAGGGATTTTCTCCCATCAGCCACTGCAGCATCGGCGCTGTTGGGTCATCGGCTGCAGCTCCCGGCAGGTCTGACGACTTCTGATACACAAAACTGGGAAATTATTTCTTCATGGAGCCGTCTGTGTGTTCAGGGCGTTGTCATGTCAGCGAAGAGACAAACTATCGTGCAGCAGGTGTCTCAGCCTTTGTGGCGTCTTGTTCAAGTTATTAATTAACTCACAAACCTGAAGGCAAAGATTAGAGGGAAATGCAAAATCATTTTCATCCTTCTCTGTAAACCTTTGGCGAAGGGTGGGACCCAGGCGGTGTGCTGTTTATGATTTCCTTACTCTGAACTGGGAGGCGGAGCCTAAACTGTGAAAAACCCTCCAGAGTTGAGGGTTAAAAGGCACAAGTTAATTTGTAGGACTGTCCACATACTTTAGGCCATATGTTGTACTTCATATCAAGGATTTTAAGGGAGACGTCTTTCACTTGATTTCCTGAGGTTTTATTATAAAAAAATTACTAGAAACAAAAACATGTTCCCTTAAAAATATTTCACACCCTGAAGTGTCCTCAGTTTAATCTGTGTTCCCGGTGATTCACATGAAAGCGAAATGACTTCCTGACTTCTTCTTCTTCACTAAGTGGTCTCCTCCTACTTCCTGTTTATGTGATGCTCTGGATATGGAGGGATACACTGATGGGAGACTAATAAACAACTTAAACACCCCCCACTTTTCTCCCAGCAGGGTGTTGAGATAAAGTCGCGTCTCTATGACCTCACAGATGCTGTTCAAAGTGATGCTGTGCTATGCAATCACTCTCGCTGTTGTGCATTTTTTCAGGTTTACTGGTTTATGATTCTTGCTGCTACGACGTCACTGTGATGCAAACAAACCAAGTGCTGCCTGAAATCAAAACTCCAAGCTTCAGATTGAAACCACGTGTCCTCAAAAGGAGGTCATGATGCTCCACGCTGACAAGCGAACAGTGAGTGAGTGAACAAGGAAGTGATTCACAGTTTTGTAATGAAGGACTCAAAGCCAGAACGATTGCGCCAAGTTAAACATAAATGTTTTTAATGGAACTATTTACAAAAAGAAAAACAATTCTGCTTTTGATTAGGTTAACTGCTGCAACAATCGAACAGGTACACTGACATCTTGCTTAACTACAAAAGAAAAAACAGTGATTGAATGACTGTGGCATAAAAAGAGGTGTAAATGAAAACCATAGATTTTTTTTGCATAGCAAGTGGTTACGTTGGGTTGGGGTGGGGGGGGGGGTGGGTCAGAGAGTGTGGTCATTACACCGTGGGGTGGCAAAAACAAAAATTCGTCTTGCAACAGAGTGTAGATCTGATCAATCGGAGAGGGAAACTATTGAACAGCAGAAAATATTCCCTTAAATTGAACAACCTGAGCTCGGGGAGGCTTCTAGCTGAGAGCTGCTACATTTGAGATGTTTGCAAGAGAAAACTTGTCAAGCTGAACCAGAAAAGAGAGGAGGGGCTTATTGTGTTACATCTTTATTTTGCCACAATTTAACTTTTCTAATACAGCAACGACTGCTCGCAAAGAGGGAGTGAAGTCAGCAGATGGTACAAACATCCCCGTGACCTGCGATTTCTTACTGTCTGAGTAGGTGGAAATCTTTCGGTGCTGTTGTGATAAGACTAACATGAGCATGTTTCCCAGCATGCAGCAGCGCTTTCTGTAGGGCAAGTGCTCGAAAGACACCCCGGTCCTCTACGCCGTCACCACCTTCAAACAGAACTGAGAGTGAGAGACTGCGGGGGGGGGGTGGTGAGACGGGAGCTGGACACTCTCAGAAGAGACTGAAGGAATGATTTACTATTCAAAAAAACAAAAACAAACAAAAAACAAAAAACAAAAAAAACCCCACAGAGTTACGCTGGAACAGACAGAACAAACAAACATGTCAGGAATGGAAAACAAACAAAGAAAGAAAGCAAACCAACAAAACTAGACTTGGCAGTTGGAGAAGTGCTCTGGTGATTTCAGGCGACCTCTAGAGGAAGAAGAAGGGAACCACATCTCAAATGTACCTGTTTATTTGGATGGGGAGGGGGGGAGGAGGGGGGGGGTATTTTTTCTTGTTTTGTTTTTTGTCACTCCACTAAAAATGTACATGGGAATTACAAGCAAACTAGTCAATAGAAAACACCCTTTGGCCATATTTTGAGGAGTCCGCTACATAGTGCGCTACGAGTGTACACGCGACGTATCAAACACCACTAAGCCCCCATGTACATTGTTTAGCCTACTACAGAAAACATTTTTTGTAATGTGTTGTTTTATACTTTTTTTTTTTTTACATTTATGCTTTTTTTTCCTGTGACAAAAACAAGTGTAGGGAAAGGCTTCTATCTCCATAATGTTCACTAAAAACTGTGAAAAGTATTAGACTGATGTTTGAATATCAAACAACAGGAACCCATTTATTTATTCTGCTTTGAGGTTCTGCTTGTTAATGCCAGAGAAGAGCTGCGGGTGGAGGCAGGGGGAGGGGCCTCAGCCTGTCAGTCATTCATCGGTGGGCGGAGCCCTTGTGTTTGGGGCCGCTGTCGTCATCGCAGGGCAGCTCCATGTCGTCCGAATCGAGCCGTCCGTAAGACGTTGCTCGGCAACCTGAGATGCTGCGCATTCTGGGCCTGATGTGGTGGTCGCTCTCCGACTCAGGCTCCGGCGCCGGATCTTCTGGCAGGGGGAAGCTGCGGCGTTCCCAAGGTGCTACCGTCTGCAAACATCAGACAACACTCAGAACAGACGCACGTGCATCAAATCCACTTCCACTACATGGTACCTGCTCAACTCTACTCTCTTTTTTGTTTTCTTCATTTTGCAGAAGTATGTAGCACACACTTTTTGTGCAACTACTCTGTCAGGGTTCCAAAAAAGCCGAGCAGGTACGTGAGATACTGCAGACCACTAACTGGTCAATCAGGGGGCAGTACTTTCATGGGTACTTTCTTGTAACAGTATAACCTTGCAGAAAAGTACCTGATACCAAAGGCGAGTAGAGTAGAGCCGGAATGGGAAGAAATTAAAAAGAAACACAACAGAAGACTGATGAGCGCGTACCCGCTCTTCAAAGGTGAAGTCCGGAGTGGAGCACCGTGTGTCCTCACTGGACAGCAGTCGATGGGAGTCCCTCGAGCAGGGCGTGTGGGGGTTGGAGGTGGTGTCGGGGCTGGCTGGACTCATGGGCGACGGCACGTGGCTGTAGTCGTGCAGCATGGGGCAGTGGGCGGGGTCTGGGGACGCAGGCTGAGGGGTGGGAGGGTTGGTCCCGCACAGCAACGGCGTAGTCCGACCATCGACAGATTTGTATGACCTGAGTGACGAGACGGCGCACAGTTCACATGTACAGTCTACAATCAAAGTGTGTGTGTGTGTGTGTGTGTGTGTGTGTGTGTGTGTGAATGGGTGTATGACCTGCTGCCCCTCCTCTTTGCAGGAGCCAGAGCCATCCAAGTCCAGCGGGATCGCTCCTGGTCCTCATAGGGCTGATGGAGCTGAGTGAAGGCAGCATCCGACAGATCCTCCACCTACAGACAAACAAAACGCCGTCACGACCCTCCAAATGAGCCCGTCAGCTTAAAACTGAAAATATTTCTTCATCAGCTTACCGAAAATTTACTGCAACAACTTTTTGTCAATTTATTAAGAAAGAGATCTTTAACTCGACATTTTAGTGCAACATATTCTATACATTAACACACTGGACAACATGACAATCTGGTGTTTGACCACCAGGTGTCACCGTTCACTCACTGCCAGACAGTGCAGTGCAGTGCAGGGGATATTATGTAATAAATGGGGAATACACTAACAATACAGCTGCATATTTTAATGTGAACAACATAAGACACACGTGAAACTGATTTAAACGTTGTGGAAACACTTACCTCGCGCTCATTTTCCTCCTCAGTTATTGGCTGAGAGAAGATGTCCACTGATCGCCAACTATGCAAACAGAGCGATGGAGGTGAGCACAGAGAGCAGCAGCAACGTGTTTCACTTAAGAACAGAAACCGAGCGGACAAGCCGTCGGAGGCTTTGCACGGCTCACAGGTTACAAGACAAACATGCAGGTATTTACCTGGGCGTGAGAATCTCTTTGTACTGCAGCTTCTCCACGCGGGTGGTGGCTGCCACAGACATGGGGATCACGATGTTGTTGATGTCAAAGGAGCTTTCTCCTCGCCTCCTCTTGATGGGCTGCTGCTGGTGGACAAACGGCACACCAACACTCAGAATGAGGGTTTAATATCGAGGTTATTAGAGTTTATACATCACTAACAAACAGCCACAAGGTTTGAGCTGCAGAGTTGTAACACACGTTCCATATCTGCACAACATATTACTGCAGGTAGAGCTGAATACATGAAGTGTCCCTCATGTAGCTGTTTAAGAGCAGGTTTCAAGATAAAATATCACCTTTGACACTTCTTAGAGTAGAAAAGTCACTTCAAAACATGTTTGGAAAATGAAGCAATTTAAGAGCTGCAACAAATATGAGAATATTTCCAGTTGTCGTCCAGATAATCCCATTCTGAAAGCAGGGCCATTACATTAGACCTTACATTATGTTGTTGTGACACACAGGAGGCCTAAAAATATCCATCTGCTGTTGTTCTGTTTGCAAATGAGCAAAAGTGCCCCAACAGAACCCAAAACTACCGCTGGCCTAAAAACTACAACTCAAGAGTCTGCAGATGTTTTTGTTTACTGACATTTTTCCTGCCCACAAACACCAAACTAAAAAACCCCTACTGAACCCCCGAAGTTTCTGTTTGACTTTAGTTTCTCTTTCTAGCTTTCCCTCCCATTTGCTTCATCATAATCGTGCCTATCGACAGCATCGGATATCAGGCTGTTTTTCTTTCTCTTCTGGTTTCTTCTTGTCAGCTGCCTCTCACTAAATTTCTTCTACAGAATTTCACTCATAAAACTGTGTAAGAGCTTCAAACACGATCATATTCTTGCAATGTTGATACAGGTTTTGACACATTTAAAGAAATGAAAGTGTGTGTGTGAAGTCAGGGTCCTGACAGATGATTTGGATTAAACACATTGGGTGGGGGTGGGGGTGGGGGGGGGCTGCAGAAGTTTCAGTTTATCATCAGAGAATGAAGCTGAAAGAGTATAAGTGGAGCGTTTCCTTACAGGTGTGCTCGGGACACTCTGGCTGCTCGAGCCCAGCGGTGTGGAGTTCTCGGAGGACGTGGACAGCTGGCGTGTGAGGGGGCTGTGGAGGGACGAGTGCATGTTGGCCAGAGTCGGGCAGGGCGTGCTCGAGTCCAGGAAAAGTTTGGGGGAGGCTGGAAGAGACAGGAAGGGTTAGATGAGGACTCACTTTTCACCTTAACACCACGAAAGTTGACTTTTACATTTCAGACGAGTGCGTTTAAGCTACAACGTCTGACTGAGTCTTAGAGCGGAAACACTCACAGTCGGTCCGGTCCAGCGAGTGCTCTCTTAACCTCTTGCGGCTGTAGTTCTTGTCGAAGGGCCCTAACGGGGTGGAGTGAGCCTGCAGTCGCTCAATCTTGCACACAGGCTGGCCCTCGAGCCTGGCCGCGTTCAGAACGGCACTGCTGCTGCCCACGCTGCTCTCCACGGCCCTCGGCTTCTCAGCACGGTTCTTATAGTGGCCCAGTCCTGCAACGCCAGGAGCCATTGTGATTAGACGATGCCAAACCAAGTTATCAGACTGAATGATTGTAGGGCAACGCATCCACAGAGTGTCTGCAACCCCAAAATTCATGAGATTCACCAAATGTGTGAAATGTTAAAACAACAAAAGGGGCAGAGCAACAACAGCCAACGTGACTGTGGGGTCGTGAAAGAAAAGAAGCAAGCTGACTAAACATTTCATGATAAAATTTCAAAATTTTATTTTCTTATTTCAGTTTCATGGTGATATAATATCTCTTGTTAACTCCTTTATTTTAGTTATATCATCAGATCTTTCTATATTTTTGATGAGAAACATTTTCAACTCTTATACTTTCCTATAACTGCAGATCTGTGCAGGATTTGTTGCAATAACTTCCATAAAATCCAGAATATAAGTCACACTAGTATATAAGAAACAGGCTGTTTTGGGGGGCAAAAAGGTTTTCTACGGCTCATTATTACTAAAAACGTGTAAGCAAGTTACTTCAACACTATTTTAATTTTCACTTTTTCTTTTGAATGTGTTTCCCTTGAAACACATTTAGAATGCACAGAATGACACTGACTTGGCTTCCTGACTTAGTCATGAGAACAAAAAAACAAAACAAACAAACAAAAAGGCATCGCTCACTTCAGAAAGAGAAAAAAAAATCTTTTTTGCGAACTCAAGTTCAATCCAAACAGATTTCCACCACAAAGTCCACAACGTTTCCGTGCAGCTGCGTCCCTCTTTCTAGTCCGTCTGTTGTCGCCATGTCCAGTTTGCAGCCCAGCTAGACGGAAACTTAACTTGCGCTCAGATAGTTGTGACCGTAACAGTGACAGCTGAACTGACGGCACATGTCCACGACAAAGCTTTAGCTCAATTACAGCGCCATCTACTGTAACACAATAAAATATGTTGCACCCCACTTTTAAGATGGAAAAAAACGGTATTAAAAGTGCGTCTTGTACACCAGAGTTTACAATAAGTTTTGCCTTCTACACACGTTTATCTGTCCGTTTAAAGGGGTTTGTATCTGTGTGTATCTGTCGCTTCGGTACTTACTGACTGCCATAAGTGAGTTGGTGAACTTGTGCTTCTCTTTGGACGAGGAAAGCTTGTGTTTGAGGGAGAGTTTCTTCAGTGGTTTGCTCCTCTCCAGTGACTTTGTCTGCCACTGGCTCTTCATCACCTGCTGCAGACGGAGGCCTATACACACGTCTGCAGGAGACGCAAACACACAGAGGTTGAGTCTTTAAACACGTTACCAGCACAAAACCAGGTATGAGGAGTCGAGCTGGAAGCACCACATGTACCATCTGCAGCCCAGCATCAGCAAATCACACACTGACGTGCACTATAACAAGCTAAATACAATCCTATTGTTAACTTGTCATTGTGAACACAACTGTTTAAACTACATATAAGTCGAATGTGCTTTATGTTTTGTTTTTTAAGACAACAAAACAAATTTTTTACAATAAAGACGCCTGACATGAAAATTCTAATGCAAAACAACTCTGACGCACAATGGACTCTATTATCAGTGAATGGTAAAAGGAGCCACGCTCTGAGAATACAACACGTATCAGGGAAATATGACACCCATTACTCATAAAGAGACTGTGTAAATTGCTGAAAATGTTCTCCTAAGAACTTCCTGGTGAGAAGGCTGTCTGCAGCCACTCCCTGTTTGTCTTCCCCTCTACATGTGAAGGAGGAAATGACTGCATAAACTGAGCGAGCACTGACCGTCAGGGAAGGAGAGGATGGGGTGGACGCCAAGATCCAGTCTTGACAGGCGCTCCAGGGTGGGAAGCTCATACTGAGGGTCCTCTCTGGGGGTGGGCCAGCCACCACACATGACACAGCTGGGGTTAACCCTGCAGTTACACTGGATACAGCTGCTTCTCTGAGACTGTGGGTGGACAAGAGGATTGCAAACTGCGTCAGGGACAAATGGCTTCTACACTTCAATGCACCACGTGTGTGCTTCGATCGCAAAACACAGGATTCTGTAACGTTAGACAGCACACAAAATGTGGGTTTTCACAGGGCGCTACAAAGGAGAGGGAGTGCACACTGCACCGCTAACTGTTCTGTCGTTTTAATGGTGTCACCAAGGAAACTCTCAAGAAAATGTGAGCAGTGAGAACATGTAAGACATGAAAAGTCCCACAGAAGTCTGAGCTGGAGAGTTTTCACAGAGAAACATCAACATCCAGTCAATGGGTCTTTTTTTCTCAACTAAAACTTGTGAGTCGTCACAAGGGCTCATTATCATTCTTTGTTGTTTGCCCCAGATTTACATAAACAAGTCAGCCATCTCTTGTTCGCGCAACTTTTTTTTACAAACCACAGAGCTAATCAAAGAGACTCTCACACTCACACACACACACACACACACACACACACGGTCTAAAGCTGTGTTCATAGCAGTTCGCCACAAGTCAAAGTAAAGATGCGATTAGAAGTAATTTCACAACACACACTGATGGCATACATACATCACAGGAGTTCAAACAGGGCCTGACCAACATGTCAGTCGGCCGATATTATCAGCTGATATCAAGCCGTTGCAGATGATCAATATCAGCCTATGGTTCATCAATATGCACTAATTTTAAAAAGAAAAAAAAAATGCTTGGACTAGGGATTTAAAATGGTTGGCAGCTCCTTATTTACTAACTAACATGTGAAATGTTTTGTGTGCAGTGCACTGAAGTTTGGAATAAAGGCTGTCAAGATGTCAGATATCCTTCCTCCATTACATGTCTTCATCACAAGTGCCTGATAACCGCATTCAGCAGATATAAATGTACAATATCAGCACACACTACATATCAGATATCAGCATTTTCTCACTCCCAATTATTGTTTGTGCATTGGCCCCAAAAATCCCATATCGGTGGAGGCCGACTCTGGAATGGGCTAATCTAAACGGGCTGTGCACATTTACCTGCACGAATTACGCAATTTAACACAAATTACAATCAGCGCGATGCCTTACTGGTGTTTCTTGTGATTAACATCAAGTTAATGACAAAAAATCGCTGTGTGTGAACACAGCTAAGGAATAAAAGTCCACTTCATGTCTCTCTGCAACCAAATATTCATCATCTCCGCAGCACTTCTGCTCAGATTTCACTATCAAACCCATAAACACAAACACACTCTCTCCGTCTGTTTAATATGAAAGCTTTGCATGATAATGATGATTTACACTGACCATGTACAACATGTACAAGCCTCTTAACAAACCGTGACGCTCACCTTGCCGTTGAGGTTGGGCACCATGTTGGGCTGAATGAGCCGCCGCCGCCGACAGCTGACGAGAGGTCGCGTACGCGCAGCCACACACGTGCTGTCGTAGGCCATCGGCTGCTGGTGTTTGCCGTCTGCACTCTCTGCCATCCTACCAGAAAGAAAACCAACAGGGTGAGTGAGGTCACAGGTCTTTCACCTTCGAATTACACAGAAACACATTTTGTACCAAATGACTAACAGGTTAATTACAGATATCAGCAGCGAGGAAAATCTGTTTTCAGTCCTTCTGAAAATATTAAGTTAGACCAAAAAGAGTGGATCGTAATTTTACTGTCTTTTACTTCCGAGCAAAAAACACAATAAGGCTCCTTAAGTTGCTTGTTTTTTTTCTGACAAACAGTGTAAAATATGAAAACATTCAGTTAAACTTCATAAGACAAATAAGAGCATGAACCCTCACATTTAAAAGGTTGAACTAGTAAACATGAAGTATTTTGGATAAAGCGACTGATTATCACACCTGTAGGCAACATTTTCAAATCACTACAATCATAATTTGTGAAGAGACGAAATTATCTTCAGCTGTACCTGCTGAGGACGCCGTTCACTGGTTGTGCATTTTGACCTTTTAAAGGGCCAGCCTCCATGTTGGTGATGTGGGCGGGGCCTGAGTGCTCCAGCAGTTCTGAACCAACATCCTGCGTTGACAGATAAGACAAAACCAGTGAGATTACACTTCACGTTAACTGGCATGGCACACAGGAAGGTCGACAGCGCTCAGTGAAGGAAACATAACTAACTAACTGAAAACGAGTTCTGTATTGTTGGAGCTTCCACACAAATTACTTCAATATTCTAGTTTTAATTAAACTGAAATTATTACAGGACTGGCCTTCACAATTGAGAGCTCTTGATAATTCCACGCTTGAAAGTTTTTTAGTGTCCTGTAATTATTTATTCAGCAATGTGTTTTTCAAACTTGGTTTGTTTTAAACCATAAATGTGGCTCCAAAAAAGACAAAATCCAACAACTTCACAGCTTAGAGTGAGAACTGAGTGGAGGCCACTCTTTCACATCTGTACAAGCAAACATGCAGAGACAGGGATCTCGTGACAAGTTATTTGGCAATAATTAGAAAATGAATGCTGAAGGAACTCATTACACAAAAGCTCTTCTGTCCGACTCATTAAAGACCAGAGAGACAGATTTTTAAAAAAAATCAATTCCTGTGAATATTGAACATTTCATTTACAAAGATGTTTTAACTAGAACTTAAATGTTTTTTATCGATTACAAGGTACCAATATATCATCCAATGCTCAGACAAGCTCTGAATGAAGGCTAGTTTAATCCAATATATGTGATTTACTAACATTTACATACCAGACACTGATTTCTCGACAGTGTTTTTCTAGCAATAACATTAACGGCCTTCTGGCAATTTGAATCAGCTGACATGTCATTCATTCAAACAGCATTTGGATGTTTCACGAGAGTTTCTGAAGCTTGGAGAGTTACATCTCGTACTGTCTGAGTCTGTTGCAGGAAATATGACCTAAATTAGAGCTGCACTTGGTTTTTCTTCTCAAGCTGA
The DNA here is from genome assembly GCA_029783665.1 of Naso thynnoides. Classification (NCBI taxonomy): domain Eukaryota; kingdom Metazoa; phylum Chordata; class Actinopteri; order Acanthuriformes; family Acanthuridae; genus Naso; species Naso thynnoides. The sequence continues at coordinate 3,146,522 of JAQLOL010000014.1, forward strand.
AGGAATCTTAAAACCAGCCTGTTTAGAGGCCACATCTGTCAAAAAATTAATTTGGTTTATCCTTGAGAAACAGAATATGGGCAAAGCAAAGCCGTAGGGGAGCACCAGCCTCTGATTACCTGAGTGTTAACGGGCTCCGTCTTCACCTCGGTCCCACCTGCAGACACCAGGCTGGGAGACGCACCTCCCAACTCCACTGAGCCCTACAGAACCAAGACACAAGTGTTACACGTCCACCCAAAAGACGAAACGATCATATTTACGTGGCCTGCTGATAGCAAAGCTCTGTGTTTTTAGGCACACAATTCAACACAGTATTCGAGTTTTTACCACATGCACACATATAAACAAACAGACATATGCTAACACAATAGTGACTGACCTTGTTGGCGCGGATCTGTCTGTAGATGTCAGTCTGCTGTCGGATGCGGTACTCCAAGTCCGAGATGTGGGCCTGGAGCCAGTTCCAGTGGCTGATGATGGCAGCTCTCTCCACCGTGTAGCGACTCTCCGCCCGCTTCCATCTGCGGGTCAAAAAGAGTGTGAGCACTCATTTTAAGATGAACACATGAGATTCAAGATGAAATTTTGTAACAAAAAAACCTGTCCAAGCCTCCAAAAAAAAATGGGATGCTGAGCAAAAAATAAATAACTGACATCTCGGAAACCTTTTTGACAAACTGGATAATCACTTGAAAGCTGTACAAAGACAATATATTTAATTTCTCTAATATTTTTTTCATCTAATATATGTTCTGATTTATGTGCCAGCAACAACATTCACACAAGTAACTACAGATGTGACCAATGACAGGGAAAGCTGCGACATGCTCAGAAAATGTCTGATTGGTCAAATCATTCACAGGTAAACATGTTTTTTTTTTGTTTTTTTCAGGATTCAGCTGCACAATGATCGACACCACTGCTTCAGAGAACTCATGTAGTCACAAAACAACTCCACAGACTCTACCAACCTGCTGCTTTGGACCAAAATGGTCCTGAAATTTTTTTTAAAAAACCCAAAACACTATGCCGAGAGTCTCCAAAGTGTTTTGGTGTCATTTTCTCTGACCGTGTCCTCCGCTGTATGTCCTTGTTGGACTTCATGGTGCATTCAAGTAACCTCTTAAACTCTGAAATTTGCATTGCTTTGTAGGGCAAAGTGCACTGGCACAGACAGGAACAGCTTCGTGGTGCAATCATGTCCACCTCATAAACTCAGAAATCTATACTCCAAAGGCCATGAGGGGTGTTCACAACAATAAATGTCCTTTTTTTGTTGTTTTGTAGCTTTGTTGAACAACTTTGGAATAGATCTGTTATTATCTGCATTTTAATAATTAGATGCTAAAATTTAAATAATATCCTGCTCATTTCTACAAAGGCAAACATTACAGAATCTCTGTAAGAAAATCTCATTGTTCTCAGTGAACTCGGCCATACTGCCGTACAAAAGGTCACCCAGTAGCTTAGTGAGAATCTTCATTGAAAACTTTACTCGCAGCTCTAGTTTAAATCAGTCAAAATGTTTTTTCCAAAATAAAATTTCTCTCAACATGGTGCAAGTCTGGTCTCATCTGATCATCCTTTCAAACTAAATACAGTGAAACTGATCATTTCGAGCACATGTACGGAGGCTCCAAGCATTTCCCCAGTCAGACTGCAGAGGTCAGTGAATCAGCATTTTACACAGATCCAGGAAACTGCAACTGCAGGCACACTGGAAAAAACACTCTGTTCAAAAAAGACAGTGCGAGGAGGAATGCACTGTAAGCGTGGGAGAAACGAGACATACGGGAATTTTCATTACACTGACTTATTTCATGGCAGACAATAAATGCCAGCTGAGAGCAGAGTACTCCATTTTACCAGTATGACACACAGAATGGACATTTCAAAGGCAGACATGAGGAAAATGTCTGCTCTTGCACTGTGCAGCAGTGACCACAGAGGGCGCCGTTTCGTCCAAATACGGGCTGCAGTGACCGTGACTGAACAATGAAAAAAAATGACTCAGATGGCAGACAAAGATAGACCTCGCACTCCTCTGCGCTTTCTCCTCCCCTCACCCGTCTTCTGTTTTCAATTTTCTGAGCTCCACCAGAGTGAAGAAGTCAAGAAAGACTGCTGAGAGACAAAGAAGAGACGGGAAAGGAAGAGAAGGGGAGTACAGGAGGGACAACGAGGACTAGGAAGCTCTGGCAGCCTGTAGAGGAACAGACGGGCTTTAAAAGCAATCTACAGGCCACGGGGTGCTGGAGGGGGTGGGGCGGGGTCAGGGAACAGTGCGGCAGACACTGGGATAACCAATAATCCAAGCAGGCATCCTGTCTTATTGTGGAGCTGAGCGGAAGGAGAGTTGTAGTGGCTTTGATGCAAACAGTGCACTGAAAGACGTCTTGATTCCTTTTTTTTTTCTCAGCCACAACACTGAGCCATCTATGTCTTGTTCACTGCAACACAGCATCAAGGACACTGCTGCAAATATGGCTGCTGATAACATTTGCTGTAGCTTTTCTGCAGACTAAATCTTATTCTGCACAGATAAACAAACACGCACTGTTCTTCCCCACAGGGTGGTGAATGTTCACCAACAATGCAACACTCCTGAGCACGCCCACTGCTGGAGCATCCAATCAATGCGCTGGGAACTCATTTGCAGGCGCGAGTCCCTGTGGAAACCAATCTTAGAAAAACACTGGTGGCATAAAGTGTGTCGCACAATCTAGTGCAAGAGTAAGTCCACGATTCACTGAGTTGTGGGTGGACAACTGAGGCCAGGTGTGTGCCCCTCGGGACGAACTGCAAAATAACCTCAATGAGATTCTTACTCTCCCGACAGAAAGACTGGGTGTATATTGCAGAGAGCAGACATCTCAGCGTTCGCCTGCTTATGTGAGTAATTTCACAAGGATCACAGAAAAGGGAGACTGAGACCTGATGAAGAAACGGGGGAAATTAAGTTTGAAGAACGGTGGATCCCCGCCTCAGTCCTTGAGCTTTATTACAGGGACTGATTTAGACTTGGTGTGTCAAGTGAATTAAAAAGAGGAAGTGCGGAGAGAGTGAAACTTCAGTTCTCATGGTCAACTGGACGAGGCCTGGCAGCCACTTGTGTAGATTATAGTGAAAGGGAAGCAGGAAAGAAAATATAATCACACAAAGGCCTTAGCAAGTCCAATGACCTCAATCGTCAGCATGACGGAGGAGGATGAGGAGGGTCAGCTAGCAGTTCCCACCCCCCTCCCTAACCAGGACATATTTTCCTCCCCCCTCTTCCCACACAAAGCACCAGCAGCAATCACTACAGCCGTCGTTTTCTGGCTGTCAGCACTTTCTCCATTGTGGTGCTTCTCTGGATGCAGCACATATGTTGTATGGTGCTGGGCACCCCTGTACCATGCCGTCCCCTCCAAAACCAACACAACTGCTCAAAAAATCGCAGCCCGACTCTTCACCAAAAACCAGAAGGCCTCTGGACTGAAAGCTGGCCTCTGATTCAGCCGGCGTGGACATTATGGACATTTTCAGAGATTAAAACTATTTTTGGTGCTTTTTTTTATTTTGAGCTGCAGGAAAAAAGGTCCAAACTAAGATAAATCACTTATATGCCAGAGCAAATGCACTTCTGTTCATCGGTGCTCTCCTCTACTACACAGCGTGCTCATCAACACTGGGGGGGGGGGGCTTACTTCCTTTTAAAACAGACAAAAAAACAGAGTTT
>JAQLOL010000014.1:3195808-3215117 GCA_029783665.1 Naso thynnoides
ATTTAACACCCACCTCTTACACACACACACACACACACACACACACACACACACACACTCACACACACACACACAGATGTGTTCACTGTTACCATGACGACACCTGCATACTGTATGCATACACAGCCGCATCGCGATTAATGTTTTCATCTGCCTCTTACATGCAGATTGGAGGGTAATAAACAAATGGGTCCACACACACACACACACACACACACACACACACATACGCACCGACATTCACACGTGCACAAGGCTCCTAATGTATTAAATATTCAAATATGTATGTAGACACACAGGAAATATTTAATCATGGCATCCAGATCTTCTTATTGTCCGACAGCAGCTGCGAGCAGAGATGATGTTCATGATCGTTCATCTGCAGCTCTGACGCCACGCACATGACAGTCATGACATTAAACTTCAGAGGCACAACAATAACTGAATATGTATTCATAATATGAAATATGTGTGTGTGTGTTTCAGCTCTGATGAATGTGAAGCTGTGGGCAATTGACCGTCAGTGTTTCCAGACCATCATGATGAGAACTGGACTCATCAAACACGCCGAGTACATGGATTTCCTCAAGAGGTGACGTCACTTGACCGCTGCTGCCAAACATAAAAACTCACGAGCAAGGCACTTCCTGTCAGGGTTAGAGGTTCAAACCCCACTGAGACAGTCTCTGTTTCCAGCTTCAGAGCACACGCTCAGTCTCAGCAGGGTTACAGTCACAATTGGTTCATTTCTCTCACAAACAGAACGCAGTAGAGAGATTTTAGAAACCGAGTCACTGAAGTGAACTGTCTCTGCAGTGTTCCCACCTTCCAGGGTCTTCCAGAGGAAACTCTCAGTAAACTGGCTGACGTCATGGAGGAGGTGAGACCGACGACACACACGCGTCACATCAGAACAAACCAGTGCACATATCCTGACTGTGTTCATCTGTCAAACACTCCCGTGTGTCTGCTCAGACTCATTATGACGACGGAGAGTACATCATCAGACAGGGAGCCAGAGGAGACACCTTCTTCATCATCAGCAAGGGAACGGTAACACGAATCGTCTGTTCATCCTCTGATTGAACCCTTTATTGATTATTGTGTTGATCTGCACACTCATCTTGATTGTTTGCTGACTTTTTTCACACCTTCTGCCAGGTGAACGTGACTCAGGAGGATCCGGCCAATCAGGAGGTGACACATCTCAGAGAGCTCACGAGGGGGGACTGGTTTGGCGAGAAAGCGCTTCAGGGGTAAGATCATGTGACCTCGGACCCCATGACCTGAACATGTATGTTTATGAACGTAGTTCCTCAACGATGAAGTCAGAATATTAATGTCAAGACTCGAGACGTTAACCTCTCTAAAAACCCTGTTGGACAGATTAAGTTTCTTCTTCACCCAAATCATTCATGTGAATCTGAGCCCTTAACCTCTAAACACACGACTTCTGAAACTTCTTGTCTCACTCCAAACCCCAAACCTTTGACTGTAAACCCAAACTTTTAGCTGAAACATAAACTTTCAAACCTGAACCTTTCCAAAACCACGTTTCCAACCAGGATGCTTGACTTCTAAAGTCGTTGCTGTCAAAGTTGATCACTCAAACCCAAAGTTGGGATCTTGTTGTTCATGGAGGAGCTTCAGTGAATTTGGTTGGTTTGTTGCTAGAGGAGAGCTTCAGAGGTCAAAGTATGTGCGTCCAGTGGTCATGTGGGTCAGAGGCACCGTGTCTCAGCTCTTTGCCCCAAACCTCAGAGATGTGCTGCAGGTTTACTGGAAACAAGAAGTTCACTAAGGTTTCATTGAGGAGTTTGGTTCTTCTGTCTTTGTGAGGACTCGCTGGTGTTCAGACCTGCACACTGAGACAGTTTTGAAAAGTTAAGACATTTTTGTAAGTGGAGGCATTTTACAAAATGTTTTATTTCTGGCCCTCTGGCCCGTTGTGGTAAATGAAGACGCTGTGGATTCAGTGAGTTCTGCTTTGAGCTGAAATTTGAGTCCCATTTTTTTAGCCTCCTTTTTGTTTTTATTTTGTCAGACTGTGTGCAGTCACAGTGTGTGAATGAGCCGTCAGCAGCTCCTGTCTGCAGTGGGGTTTTTTTTATAGATGTTCCTACAAATATCACTGGATTTCTTTGATTCTGAAGAAAACTTCACGTGTGATGGTTCTCAGGAAGTTCTGCTCATAAAAGAAACATCTTCTGTTTTCTGGACTCTACATCATTTACACGGACTCTACATCTTGTGTAGTTTAGTTGCCGAGAGCTTTAATGGACCTCGATATGAGTCGTGTGTCACAGAAACTGCTGCAGCTCCACATGCTCGCTGTTGACTGCACGAACTACACTGACTTCCTGTTGTGTTCAGGTCACCTGCATGCACCTGTTCACCTCACACAGGGAGTTTGCTTCACGTCTTTCACTCCAGTCCAGTTCATGTCCAGATGACAAACACAGCACTCACACACACACTAAAAACATGTGAGCTAACGTGTGCTAAAAGCCTGGAAGCATGAAAGCGGGTGTGTGTGTGTTCAGAAACGCAGCAGTGACAGTGGAGCACAGTCTCGCCCTGTGTCCTCACAAGTATAGCCAGACCAGCATGTGAGAGTGTTTAGCTTTGGACTGATGCATTAAGGAAGTTCTGCTGTGATCAGAACCAGTTTCACTCTGTGCTTTGTGTCCAACCTCCTGCCTTCTTCACGCCTGCTGCTGATTGTTTGAAGTGTGTCTGATGAGCTGTTGGTTAAGTGTGAGTGCTGTTTACACGCCACTGTGTGTGTGTGTGTCTGCGTCCTGTACCTATGTCTCTGTGGGGACCAGGGTTCTTATATGAAAACAGTGAAGGTGTGTGTTCAGAAAGAAACCGGCAAATCAAGTTTCAAGCTAATTTCTGTCATTCCAGCCATATATATATGTATATGTATGTAAAGTCCATGCAGAGAAGTCAAACTGTGTTTGTCAGGATGTGAGTGCGAGAGCGCACAAGATAACTCACATACCTAAAGAAACACATAGTTTAAAACCAAGATCAACAATAATAGCAGCAGTTAAAAGAGTGCAATGCTAAGTTCAAAAGTGCAAAGTACTGCTCAGGACAAACATGAAGTTGCACAGGTCTGCGGATGGAGAGGAGCCACTGCGACAGTGCTGCTGCCATGTTGTTGAAGTATGAACATGTTTGTAAAATAAAAGAAAGTTTTTTTGTTTAGATCTCAGTGTTTGTTGCTTTTTATTTTCTGTTTCGACGGTTTTACTTGTTAGAATAATGAAGCTGAGGAGGGAGTCATGAGGTCCCAGAGTGAGGAGGGCTGATTGATAAGTTCATGTCCTCGGGTAGCATCACGTGACTCACTCGGCTCTCGTCACAGGTCAACTCTCTGAGGGATCCTGCAGAAAGTTTGAAGTGAGTAAGTTTTGTGGTTTTTCTGTTTTGGGTCATGAAATATTGCAATTCAGCACCGTCTGAGAAAATGAACATCGACCTTTTTGAATTCGTCCAAAACTCGCCCTGTTCTCCTGATCTGACATCCTCATCCTCAAGATGAAGAAGAAGAAGGTGGTCTTTGGTCTCCAGTTTGGCTGTGATGATGATGTCATCCCTTCTTCATGACACTTCTGGACTCTCTCCAAAAAAGGATCCGTTTGCTCCATTTCTGCTGGACTGAGTGTGTTTCAGTTTTAGTTTGGGTATCCCCCCCCCCCCCAGATTTTATGTTCATTCTTGTCACATGACAAACCTTTGAGGTCCACTAGTGAAACTTTGGAGGTCACTACAGATGCAGTTGCCTTGGAGGCAGAGACTCATTGTTACAAAACCTGTTTCTGAAGCAGCAGAGATTCTTCACGTGTTGCAGGATGTTGTGGTGTGAAAGACGCAGATTCAAATTCTGTGAGAGACGAAAGTCGGGGATGGCTCTGTTGACCATTCAGCAAACAAACTCTGCAGTTTGTCTTTTTGTCTCATGACAACGAGTTCTGATTGCGACCTCAGTTTAGTTCTTGCTGTGTGTGGAGACGTTGTTACCGAACTGTGAGCTGTCTTTCTTTTCTTTTCTTTTGCAACTGCCAAAATAAACCATGTTGGAAAGACTTGTCAGGTCCATCAGAGATGAGGAAATGTGTAGTTTCACCCAACAGATACTGCCACTCTGATTTATGGATCTGTGTGTGTGTGTGTGTGTGTGTGTGTGTGTGTGCGTGTATGTTCACAGGGAGGATGTCAGAACAGCCAATGTCATCGCTGCTGAGGCCGTCACCTGCCTGGTCATCGACCGAGAGTAAGACACACACACACACACACACACACATATGCTCACCCACAATACTGATACTCATGTTTTTTGTCAGAGCAGGAAGTGATGTAATAAACAGGTGAGTGAGTGACATCACAGTGAGTCAAAACATTTCAGCAAAGTTCTGCAGTAAATCTACGAAGTCTCTTAGTTCGTCAGTGAAGTGTTGGTGAAAATAAAGTTCTCAGTCAGTGAAACATTGATGTAGACTTTTTTTTTTCTGCTCATCCAGCTTCAACAAACTTCATTCTCCTCCAGTCTCAGGTCAAAGCGTCTTCTTAATGCTGAATACAAAAACTTTTTGTTGTAACCTGAGTGAACTGCTCCTTTAAAAATGGCTAAGCTAAAGATTGTGTGTCTGGTCTTAGTTTATTTGGTGCTGCCTGCTGCCCTCTGCTGGTAATCTCAGCTTACTACATGTTTGAAATGGATGTCCTGATAATTCCTGCAGAATTTGTGAGTGTGTGTGAGTGTGTGTGTGTGTGTGTAAGAGGCAGCGAGAGCAGAGCTGTGTCGTTTCTGATCAGTCACAGGGTAACTCAGAGGGTCTTGAGGAAGCTGCTTAAATCAAATCAAATAACACAAAACCAAATGTGAGTGTGAGAGGTTTGCTCTCAGCTGTGTGACCTGCTCTTACCTGTCCAAACACCTGTGAAGGAGCACCTGAGCTTCTGATGCTCACATCAAACCACAGCAGCTGTGATGACAACGTGTCCTCTTCTGCCTCTCCAATCAGGGACTTTATCCAACACACACACACACACACACACACACACACGCACAAAGACGACTGTACACACGTGCAGCCATGGGATGTCAGTTACATGAACACAAAAAACTAAAAGCTGATTGGTTGTTGTCTCTTTCTTCTTCCTCAGCTCATTCAAGCATCTGATTGGCGGGCTGGATGACGTTTCAAATAAAGGATACGAGGACGCTGAAGCAAAAGCCAAGTATGTTTAATGTGAACATTTTCAAAATATAGTTATGCAGGATTTCAATATTTAAAGAGGTTCTTTGTTTCTTCAGGTTGAGCTCTGACGCTCGAGTTTCATTAATTCTCAAATTTTGGTCTTTGTTAGTTCAGAGGTTCATCGTCTCAGTGCAAAAACAGAAAGTTCAATATATTTATGATCGAAAAGTATTTTCTGTATTTAAGTATTTTTTGAGTAAAAACAGGATTTTTTTCTTTGATCCAGCTCCTTAAATATGATGATATAAATAAAGTCAAATCTAAAAACTGTTGTTAAGCTCCACTGCCATGTTTGTGTGTGTGTGTGTGTGTGTGTGTGTGTGCGTGTTTACAGCAGTAACTGGACCCTCTGTTGCACTTATGTAAGAACAGTTAATTACACCTCCTGCAGTCAGACTGACAAGCAGGTGGCACTGAAGGACACTGCTACACACACACACACACACACACAAACACACACACCAACACACACACACACACACACACACACACACATTGTAACACCTGATGTTGTGTGTGTATCTTATGACTGTTGGTCATGTGACAGAATGAGGTCATCTCCTCTTATGGTAGTGATTCTATACAGGACACACACACACACACACACACGGGCGCACACACGCTTGGTGTCCTGCTGTCATTCAGGAACGTTGCTATGGTAACCGTAAACAGCAAACAGTGGATTGCTGCTACACACTGAACATGTATATCCTATATGTGTTTATGATTGGACTTCCTGTTTGTTTTGTTACTGTGTTTTCATTGGAGGCTTCTGCCGCTGACTCTCTAATAATTAAAAAACACATTCAAACGTGCGAGTTACGCTTGATTATTAAGTTTCTGCTCCTTAAAAAGACGTGTGGGAAAACTATCTATGTGTCAGTGTTGCTGCTGTTTCTGTCTTTGTTTTCATTCTCAGAATTTTTGAAAACAAAACCTTTTTTATGCTCACTTTTGTGTCTTTGTTGAAGCCATTTTCATGTCTTGGTATTATTTCCAACTTAAATTTAAAGCACAGAAAATCAAGCGCTTTCATCAAGTCAAGCCTTGTTCGCGGCCCCTCAGAGTCGGATTCAGTGTTTTGCTGCAGGACACTTCAGCAGGGATCTGAACCCTGCAGAGGCTCAAACACTTCATCTCTTTCTCACTGTAACAAACTATTCTTAGAGTGTTTATGTGTGGGTTTGTCCTGATTGATGTAATGAAGCTAGTGATCAGGCTGAAAGCAGCCGAGCTCAGATAAATGATCAATAAATACCACTGCTCGTCACAGCTGCTGTCAAATGATATGCAAGGGATTTGAATGTTGTAAACACAGCATAAAAAATATTTGCAATATTATCATCTTGTACTTTCAATCCAGCAGAGTTTATTTTTACACTCTGCGTGTTGCATCTTTCAAGTAACATCCTGTTAGCTTAATGATTTTTTTTCTTTAATTTGTCCACTGGAGGGCAGCCGGAAGCACAACACAATGTCTTGTAAATGAGTTTACAAAACCATATAAAACGGTTTTCCAGTCACAGAGCAACATGATGGTTCATGTGGAGTGTGTTTGTGTCACACGATGAAGGTCCTCTCTTGTAGCTCCGTGTTTGGTCTCCTCCTGAGGGAAACATCTGCTCTTTAGCAGCTAAATGCTTCACTTTGTTCACCAGCAGCAGCTCGTTTCTCACTGAGTCCGTCTGTCCTAAAGAAGTTAGCTTACTATTTATGTGAACTGTATGAGCATGTTGAAATGTTGAAAGGTGAGAAGCGGCAGAGAAAATGTGACTGTCCGCCAACAGGCTGCTCATATAGTCAATATCTAGCCAGTGAGGTACTTGCTTTCACAGATACTTTGGTATGACTGTGGAGGCTTTAGTTTAAGCATTAAACGTTTTTATTTTAAATGTTGCAGCTCTGCTCCTCTGCTGCTTATTTAAATGCCTCATTAAATTCATACAACATGAACCAGCCCAAACTGTGCTCGTGCTGCTATACAGTCAAAGAAACTTACTTTAAAAAAACTGTGGAAAAGGTCCTGAATTTTTAAACCTTGTAAAAATAAAAAAAAGTTAAACAAATCTGTGAAGATTTTGTGACTTTGCAGATTTATTCAGGAAAAATCATCTCACATACAAACATGCTGCAGCAGATGAATACAAGAGCAGGTCGATGGCGACCCTGGACTGTTTTTTTGTGACACTTTGACCTGTATCTCGCTCTGATGTGGTTGTTGGCTGTTAAACTGAATGTGGTTTGACCTCCTTTCATCAGACAGTAAAACTCAAGATGACACTGCAGATGTTGCTCTTTTCATTAAGCATCAGCTTCAAGTTTCGGGAAAAGTTAAACCTCTAAAATGAGTGTTCTCTGGCTTTGAGGTCGGGACAGTCTGTCCTGCAGCCTCCTGTCTGTCTCTCTGCCAGTCTGTTTAATGACTGAGCTTCGTTTACTGGGTGGACCTCTGAGCAATGTTTCCACGTCCTAAAAATACCTGCAGCAGTGTCCTGCCCTGCGAGTTCTCCAGTTGGCATTACACGCTGCAGGACTCAGCCGGAGCAGACGTGGACGGACGAGGTTCTGCTCGGTCTGAGCTTCAGGTCAGACTGAGCGAGCTCAAAGACAGACGCCCACAACCTTGCAGTCTAGAGATAAAGTTTGGGTTAGGGTAGAAAAACCTGATACTCAACGTAGAAAATTGTCCAAAATCCATCAAGACTATGCAGAAGTCCTGATATTTTCCTACTCAGGACAGTTTCGTCTCCAGAGGCCGTCTGTTCTGGATAGTGACGGCATCCCACTGGGATCAGGACCAGCCTCATTCATATCTCCATCACACACAGAGCTGGAGGATCTGGCAACCTCGGCCGACCGCCGGTCCCACCAGACCAGAACCTCGAGCCTGTGCTGCCACCACCACCTCTGCCCTCGCCATGTAAACTGGAGGTGGAGCTCTTCCTTTGAGAAGGCTCTCTTACAGATGCTGTGCCGAACGTTCTCGTGAGAATGAAACGAGTTGGGTTTAATGTCAATGAGTTTGTTCTCTTTTGTGCTTTGCTTTTTGATTGCGACCCATTTTTCCAAATATTGAAGAAAAATTAAAAACTACTTTAGAAGTTTTGATTTTCAGAATATTTCTGAACGAAATCGTTGGTGATAAATTGGACTGAAGACTAGAGAAGAAAGCTGTGTTTCGTTCCTTTGGATGAATTAAAGTTCTGAGATGAGAGAGTTACTTCCTGTCCCAGCGAGGCAGCAGAGAGAGCGGGTCACCAGCCTCCCCGCTCCTCCCTCCTCTTTCTCCTTCCCCATCACCTCCTTCTCCATTCAAACCTCCAAGAAGTTCCCGTTCTTCCACGTGGTGAAATGCTGCAGGTACAGTTGGACATCAGGCGAGCGTCATCTCTCTTCTCACTGCAGAACTCTGTTTCCAAACCTCTTTGTTTATGTTGGTTGGATGATGTGAGATGCCAAAGCTGCTCTGTTGCTCCATCTGAACATCTGTGCAAAGTGGTTCAACTATCTGATGTCCCAGAAACATAAAATGTTCCTGTTCAGTGAAGGCATCGCTGTGTTCTGTGTTTGCAGGTATGAGGCAGAGAACGCTTTCTTCGCCAGTCTGAAGCTGACTGACTTCAACATCATCGACACGCTGGGAGTCGGCGGCTTCGGACGCGTCGAGCTGGTATGAACTGATTATAGTAACCTGTAATATCCAAATTACATGAGACTACTTCAATTTGAAATAGATGAGAATCGAATCAATCTTTATTTTCTAAAAGAATTTGAAAATTTCCTTCCACATTTGCAATGAATGATATGCAACAAATAAGAAGCAGGGTTTACCACTTCCATTGTATTGTGGTGATAAAAGGAGACTGACTACAGACATCTGAACGTTAAATTTCAGATCAGTTTATGAGCAGATTCAGATTCAGAAACCAGTTTCAAATTGATTTCAAGTTAGTTTCAATTTGGGCCAAATTTGGATTTCACAGTTATTTGGGTCCATTCAGAAACACATTCAAATTGTAAAGAAATCTAATGTAATGTCCAAAACTCAACATGGGTTTGTGTGTGTGTGTGTGTGTGTTAAAAGTGTGTAGGAGTGTGTGTGTGTAAATGTGTGTGTGAAGGGGTGTGCTCCTCTATTTGCAGTAACTTTCCAGTAACGTATCAGTGCTGGTAACTGGAAACCAGTCACCGTGTGATTGCGACAGATTCTGTGCTGTTCTGTAAGGAACCAAAATAACCACAGAGGACCACGCTGAGACACAGTTGTTTATTTCTCCATTCTGTGGTCATCATGCTGCAGCAAAGTGATTATTTCTCATTTAAAGCAAGTTTTTTCAGAACTTACATTTCTGGGCTTTATTGGATTTGTTTTGTTATTAATGAGTTTACTCTGTCTGAGTTCAATGAGCTCATTATCACCAAAGCGCCACTTCCTGTTGCTGCTGACTTTGATTTGGTAGATTAGATCAGTGGTTCCCAAAGTGGGGGTTGGGACCCCGAAGGGGTCACGAGATGCCTTCCAAAGGACAAATTATATAATAATTTTAGAAATCATTTAAAATTGCATAATAAACCTATTATTGTGTAAATTCTGGTTATAATCTTTGTTATATTCTTCTTTAACTTACTTAAAAATAATATTTTGGCTGTTAAGCTGTTGTTCTTTTGTGTTTGCATAGGTCTAATAGTGCACATGTGCGTCTGTGCACAATGTTAAACGCCACCTCCAGGGTTGATGGGGGTTCTTAGTCTCTGGCACCAGCATTTTCTGAATAGTTTGGGAACCCCTAGATTAGATCATATTTGCCTCCTCAGTGAGCACAAGGTGTGAGATGGAGGGGAAAGACAGAGCAAGTGGTGCACTTCAGCCGGGGGGTTGGGTTTCTCTGCCGCAGGAGGCGGGGTTTGAGGGTACTGAAGGTCAGAGGGGAAGCCCTGCAGAAGGTTTGCCCAAAAACAGGAAGGAATCCCCTCTCCCGGGTCTCCCATCATGCCTCTGGAGATATTTTAGGATGGCTGGTCATAGTGTAAATTTGCTCCAAGGAAAAAAGTGACCTCTGACGTCCAGACTGCCGGTGTGACATAACTCGAATTGCTCATCAGATTCTTTCCATCATGTACAGAGTAAGAGCGGAGCAATTCCTCGTTTGTCTTATTTTTTGAAATCTTCACACATTTCACAAGACATCTAAAAAAAAGCTGTGCCCAGAAAGAGTTCACACTAAAATCAAAACACATTTGTTCTCTGTGTTCTATTTTTGTGTTTGAACTGCATTGTGTGTGTGTGTGTGTGTGTGTTCAGGGAAAAAAGGTATATCAGACTGACACACAATCAGTAGATTATTGTTTTCAACCTGACGTTTGGTGATGACAAGAACAACACATTATTTTCTGACTAGATGTTTGTTTTTCAGGTTCAGTTGAAGAACGAGGAGGCGAAGACGTTCGCCATGAAGATCCTGAAGAAGCGTCACATCGTCGACACGAGACAGCAGGAACACATCCGCTCCGAGAAACATATCATGACCGAGGCGCACTCTGACTTCATCGTCAGGTCAGTGGAATTACCATCATCATCATTGTGGTCGTTGTCTCTTCATCCATCAAGTATCTGTGACACCTGAAATTATCTTATGTAACAAACATGAAACACGTCTTCAGCTGATCAAGAAATGAACAAATGAACGAAAACATTCACACCTCAAATTTATGGAGCTTTTTACAAAAGTAAAACTTAACGATACAGAAGAAAAAAATGTTTCCATTCCAAACCTTTAGACTAGTGTAGAACAGAGTGAAATAGAACTGAGGGTCCATTCTCCTCTTTTGTCAATTTAACTTAAAATTTATGTCTTAACAATCTCAGAAAAAATAGAATCTTAATTAAAGAAAATTCTGTTTGTGTTCAGGTTGTACCGGACGTTTAAAGACAGTAAATACCTGTACATGCTGATGGAGGTGTGTCTGGGTGGAGAGCTGTGGACCATTCTGAGGGACAGGTACACATTTCACACACGGCATCTGCCATCTGTCCGCACTGTGTGTTAACTGTTAAGATGGAGACTCAATGCTGCAGCTGTCAACTTTGAGCAAAAACCATTCAGTGGGCTTTAAAGTTCATCCCTCAGTCACCTTCCTAACAACTGTATTGTGTTTTAATTCCATGAATTACTGGATAATTAACAGATTTATCAACATCAAATTTGATAACTCATCAACCTTTAAAACGGTAAAAACAAGAACAGGATCTAAGGACCTAAACAGCAAAACAAAGGGTTAGAAAAACGCAGAGAGACATCAGTGTTTCACTTCCAACCTGTTTGTGTTTTAGGGGTTCATTTGAAGATTCGACCACGAGGTTCTACACGGCCTGTGTGGTTGAAGCCTTCGCCTACCTGCACGCCAAAGGCATCATATACAGAGACCTGAAACCTGAGAACCTCATCCTTGACAGCCGTGGATATGCCAAGCTGGTAAATTCACATTTCCTCCTAAAATACAAATCAACTTTTTACGCGTCTGTCATGTCTTTCTATCATGCCCTGGAATAAACATTTAAAGGTAATCAGTGCTAATGTTAGCAAGCTAAGCTAAGTCCGAATAAAGTACAATGGAAGTTTGTTCATTTCAATTTTATTTTTATGATTCTTGGATTTTGTAGCAGGTTTTTTTTTTCATCTTGCTGTGTTGATTCAGATAAGTACGTGCAACCTTGTAAAACCTACTGAACAATAAACCCGACCTCTGTGCAGTGATCAAAAACACTTAGGTTAGAAATATACAACATGAAAGCACCAAACACAATAAGAGTCTGGAGTGGGGACTTCAGTTTTAGAGTGAGGAAATAAATCCAGAGCTTCTGAAAGAACAGTAACGTTCATGTTGCGCTTCAGCGCTGTCTCGCGGATTTTATCAGCATTATTCATCCTCTGGAGAGCGGGAATGACATCAGGAGATTTATTGGCAATAGGCTCACTAGATTTTGATGTTTTTTGTGTGAAGGTGGACATTTTGTCCAAATGGTGGCACAAGAGAAAAGATCAAGAGCTGACCTGGGATATTGGGTTCATCCGTTGGTGATTCAGAATATCAGAAATAAAACTGATTTTACTTACTTCAGTTCTCTGTAATTTTCATTTTTGAGGTGCTGTACAGAAAGCACCATTAGCCAATGAGAGTTCTGTGTGATTAAATAGAAAAACACAAAACATGCAGTGAATGTGGAGAGACATGTTCGTTTTGTCTTCTCCAGGTGGACTTTGGTTTTGCCAAGAAGATCGGTGTCTGTAAGAAGACATGGACATTTTGCGGGACACCGGAGTACGTCGCTCCAGAAATCATCCTGAACAAGGGCCACGACGTCTCAGCGGATTACTGGTCTCTGGGCATCCTGATGTACGAGCTGCTGACGGGCAGGTGAGGACACAAACAGAGGAGGGATCAGCAGAGTCAAACTGCTGTTGTTCAGCGTCCAACAGTGTCTCTGTGTCCTCAGTCCTCCATTTTCAGGTCCAGATCCCATGAAAACCTACAACATCATCCTGAGAGGCATTGACATGATTGAGTTCCCCAAAAAGATCACCAAGAACGCCGCCAACCTCATCAAGAAGCTCTGCAGGTAGGTGGCGCTGTGTGCCGAAGAGCTAAAATCAACTGTAGGGTCAAACTTCATTGTTTTCTTCTTTGTGTCGACAGAGACAACCCCTCAGAGAGACTTGGAAACCTGAAAAATGGAGTCAAAGACATCCAGAAGCACAAGTAAGTGAGTTTAGAGGAAGCTGCACCCTGATTGACCGTTTAAAACCAAAGGTACACTCACGTAGGTGAGAATTAAAGTCAGTATTTGTCAAAGCTCAACTCACAGCTGTGTCAGATCTCACCTGTCCCTCAGTCATCACTTCAGTTTCAATCTTCTCTCTCTCTCTCTGTGTTCAGGTGGTTTGAAGGTTTTAACTGGGAGGGCCTGAGGAAAGGAACCATGACTCCACCCATCACACCTGACGTGAGTTCAAATCAACATCAGATCTTATGTTCATCAGAACAGCGTGCACATTAAGTTGAGAGTAAGTCAGATATTTTTTAGATAATTTAACGGAGACAGGTTCAGTATGACCTCACGCCCATATGTGAAAACCCGTTTAACACAAATCAGACAGTTTACTTAAGAAACAGATCAAAGGTAAAATG
The DNA here is from genome assembly GCA_029783665.1 of Naso thynnoides. Taxonomy (NCBI): domain Eukaryota; kingdom Metazoa; phylum Chordata; class Actinopteri; order Acanthuriformes; family Acanthuridae; genus Naso; species Naso thynnoides. Next base: position 3,209,269 of record JAQLOL010000014.1, read on the forward strand.
ATTATCGTTTTGGCTAATCCAGCAAATTGTAACTGGACAAACAGGGTGTCTGATAGCACCCTGGGGGCTAGAGAGAGTTATGGCACCCACCATGAACTCAGTTTATGTTCAGCTGGAGATGTTCGTTGAGTATTTTCCATCTTTCTCTTCTTTCATATCCTGTCAGTTCTCTATGAGAGACGAAAATGAACTAAAAACTTATCCCAACCTTACTAAGCAACCATGTAGAGTACTTTTTAATATTTTGAGAGTTATACTGGCATCAATCTTGGAACCCATCAGCTGCATTTGCTGCCTGACTTCCAGTAGACAGGATACAGCCTCTGGGGGCAAACCCCATTACTCTTGGGCTACTGCTGGAAAAGGCGAATGTCCGTTTCCGACTTCCTTCTCCGTGTGCTGCTCGCTGTTTACAGTCCAACTGTTTACAGCCTGACGTGAGAATGGAGTTGGAGTTGAGAGGCCACATCTACCAGCGGATCTTTACACAAGTAGCCAGTTTACACATAACAGTTAACAGTCCGCCGTTAATTAGCCTAGCAGACTAAAAAAGAATACAACCGGAAACCAGGGCTTTTCCGGTACCAGGATCGGCCTACCTTGCCTCCAGACTCTACATTCACTGGAGTCTGTTTAGAAACAACATGACCGGTGACAGAACAAAAAGGCTAAACTGGATGTGATGTGATGAGGTGTAACTGCTGGTAGTTATCCCTGTGGTCGATGTGTAAAGAGCAGCACGCAGCTCCTCCTCTTCCTCACTATTTTATGAATGAAATCTAAACACACGCACGGACTGACGTCAGCAAAGAGCCCAGCCCCCACTGATGCGGGAAAATCCTCACGATCAGAAGGCGGGAGGTGTCCTCATGTCTCCACGTCTCTCTCCCTTCCGTCTCGGTGAGCAGCTCCCCCACCCCCCTTCACGATCTTGAGGATGAGTAATCCAGCGAGGGGGGGGGGCGAGAGAGGTGGAGACCCAAAGAGAGAGAGTGAGAGAGTGAGAGGGGGGGGAGGCAGTGAGGATACCAGCATCATCATCATCAGTGAACGTGCAGAACGAGGATGAAAAGTCAAAACCTTCCACTGCTGAGCTCAGTCACATTGGAGCGGGCTAATTCCTGGACTGTCACCAAATACAAGGAGAGAAAGAAATAAGCTGGATGAGGAGCCGAGCGCGCTACCATCATAACTCACACAGTCACCGGAGCAGACTAATCTCTGGAGGGAGAGAGGATGAAGAGGTACCTAAAGGCGCAGGGGAGAACATTACGTTTCTCACATGTTCACTGGCATGTGGAAGATGACTAATCTCTGGAAGAGCTGCAGGGATCATGTTTTGTTTCATTGGATGGTACCTGACTACATCATGGATAGCAGGTTAACTGCCAAATATTGGGGGAGACTACGTCCTGAACAGCATCCGAACGAAGCCGCTGCTTACGACATCAGTGCCACTCCTCCACATGTGGTGTGTGGGGTGGTAGGACCAGACTAATACCTGTAATTTTAAATCCATGACAGCTCGTTGCTCCATACATTTCTAACTTAAGTATTGACTGTCTGCTGAACACACAAAGCCTCCTGCTGGGACCAGGCTAATCTCTGGATCAGCGTGTCTGGCATGTTCTGTTTCTGCCTGCATAGCTCCCTGCTGAAGCTCCAGGCGCTGGAGGTGGAAGGGGGGCCATCGCTGGTTCCGTCCCCAGAGGAGAGCCCCCCTGCCCTGTGCAGCAAGGAGCAGAAGAGTCCCTGCGGCTCGCTGGAGCTTTGCAGGAAGGATGGGAAGACGGTGGCCCTGTGCCACAGCGCCCCCTCTGACAAAAACAGCCCGCCAGGTACACGCACCTGTCTGTCTGACTGGCACAGCTGATTTATGAAATCATGCTTAAGTAATCATCAAGTAATGTTTTGCTGTGAGCTTTATGACAGTGCTAAATACGGATAGACTGAGAACACACACACACACACACACACACACATCAAAGTGGTGGTGAAAATTCATTCTACCAGCTGTAGTAGGTTATGACGTCACAGGGCCACAGAGGAAGCCACATCCCTCGGTCATCTCTAGCAGAGCAGCTGGAGGTGTGGACCGTCGATGTGTGTGTGTGTGTGTGTGTGCGTGTGTGAGTGAGTGTGTGTTGCTATTTATAGTGCAGCATCCAAAAGTAAAAACACCTCAGCACATGAGACACGCTGACGGACCGTGCTCACACTCGACTGTTGGTTGTACATTCTCACACACACTCACACACACACACACACACACACACACACACACACACACACAGCATGGCTGGTGGCATGTCCTCAGACCATTGATGCTACCTGGCAGCACACAGATCACCGTATGGACCACAGGCAGTTACAGCGTCTGTTAATGACAACAGAACAAACTGAGTGAACTGGAATAAAAACGGTTTGAGCGTCTGAAGCCTCCTGAGCCACAGACGGGCCGAAAGAAGAGCAACACAACATCGGTGTTAGCCTGAACACACACACACACACACACACACACACACTGACAACAAGATCATATTCTTATTAAATTCGCTTCATATGGTCATCTTGATGAAAGCCAAATATCTGTAATTTTCTCCCACAGAAATTATGAACTAAATGTTTTAATGAGCTGAAATGATGAACTGATTGATCATTTCACATTTTGTGACCAAAAAAAAAAAAATTTATACTTTTAGTCTTTTTAAGTTTCAGTGTTTCAAAAACTTGTTCATTGTTGGGATTTGCTGATTTTCTGTTTCTGCTGGCCATTTAGGTTCTGTTGCTCCTTCAGGCATTTCCAGAGGTTGTTTTCATTTAAAATGAAAAAAGTTCTATAATAATTATTGTAATTATTTACAGTTTCCCTTCAGAGCAGAAGTTGTAGTCACTGACTCGTACTTTGGTCATGCAAAAGTAAAAGTTGATACTGTTGATACTGAACAGAGACACTTGAACTCTGAGCTCCTTCCTGTGTGTGTAGAGCTCCTGGCAGTTCTGAGCAGACCTCCACCGTCTCCCCGACACCAGCCGTTAACCTCCATCCACTGCGGCCAGCAGCCCCTGACCCCTGATGGAGCTCTGCCCCCCAGCCCACACCACTCCCCTTACTCTCCCCAGAGGAGCAGCCCTGGAGGAGAGGGAGGCGTAGGTGCGGGAGAAGGAGGAGGTGGAGCCCTCCTGCAGCTGCTGGCAGGTGGAGCCAGCCCTCTGCCCTCCCCCCGCTGCTCCAGCCTCAGCCACAGCCTGAGGTTCAACTCTGACCCCGACACTGCACCGTCACCACCCTGCAGCCAGCAGTACATGCTGTGAGTGTCTGTCTGTCTGTCTGTCTGCTTCCTGCTCTGGTTTGAGACTAGACTGACAACTTTTTCTTCACAACTAGCTACTAGAGACAAATCGACTTGTTGGACCTTCTCAGTGTTTATCTACCTGTTTTAGGCTAAACTTGAGACTTGTTGGTCTTATTTGTGAAAAATTACATTTTGAAATATAACAAGGGTTTAGTGAATTGTAATTTTAAAAAACAACTATTCTTCATATAAAAAACAAAACAGGATCTTTTGTTTCAGAGATCATTGTTTGAAAATACAAAATGATTTATAAAAATAAATCCAGACAAAATACAAATCACAGATCATTTTCCCCCCAGAACAATAGTTCAGTCTTCAACAAGTGAGCCAACAATTCAGCCTGTCTGTCTGTCTGTCTGTCTGTGTCCAGGTGTCGGGGTCGGGACAGGCCGGAGAGGATGGAGGGGTCTGAGGACGAGTGTCCCTCCTCCATCACGTTCCTCAGCAGACAGATTCAGACCCTGAAGAAGAAGGTGCGGCGCTTTGAGGATCAGTTCGAGCAGGAGATGAACTACAAGGTGAGCTGGTGGGAAGCAGGATCGTAGTCCACAATCCAAACCAAAACACAGGACAAGTCACGTGACATTCAGTGAAAAAAATGAGATCTGCCAAGCTGGCTGCCTTTAGCAGGAGCTTAGCTGTTTGTTTTGTGTCAGCTGCTTTTTTTTCATTTGACTTTGAGGAAAAACAAACTGAACAACAAAATGTGAGTTCATCATAGTGCTTAGTGCTTTGTTTATTTTTGTTATGCAGAAAACAGCGACAGCGACTCAACAACCACACTTAGCTTTAGTTTCAGCCCAGGCTAGCATCGGCTACATCACTAGCTCTAACTTGATATAGCAGTCTGACGTTTGCTGTCTTTCCTCATACTGTGAGTTTATTACTTCAGTCCAGTTTTTCACTTGTTGCTGAGTAGAAAAGGTTTTGATGGATCTGTGATGTTTCTCAGCCATCTCACAACGATAAATACTCCAACCCAGAGATGATCCGAGTGATGAGCGAACTAGCAAAGGCTCGCAAACAGCTCAAAGGTAAAGTTATCAGCCCGATGAGTTGAGCCACCAATTTGCACTTAAGTACAATCCTTGAGTAATGTACTTAGTTACATTCCCCCACTGTCTGATGGTGTGTTTTCTGCAGAGCTTAGACTCAGACAGTCTGTGTTTGAGTCGAAGGAGCAGGGCGGTCCAGAAAATGTCTGCAGGTAACAACAGCACAACGCAGCACAGTGAGTCAGTGTGATACAGCATCATCAGAGCCATCAGTCTGTCAAATGTGTCCTGCAGGTCTGTCTCTGGCCAGCAGGGGGCGTCGGAGCACAAACCCACTCTGGAGGAAACAGTTGAGTCTCTGTTCAGACGACTGAGAGAGAAGAGACAAGCTCTGGGCCTGCCAGATAACATGAAGGTCACAGAACACACCTTTACACTGAACCCATCACTCCCCGTCCTCTACTGCTCGTCTTTGCTTATTCCCCTCTGCTCACTCTGTGTGCGTGTGTGTGTGTGTGTGTGTGCAGGAGATGACTCAGGCTCAGATGGTGTTGGAGAAAATCACTTTGCAGAAATGTCTGCTGTACTTTGAGAGTCTGCACGGCCGGCCGGTGAGTCCTCGCAGCTGTTTATGTAAACTAACAGTGCCATCTGGTGGGTGGCCGCAGCATAACAGCACAGAAACACAGAGAGCTAATTAATGCACAAGAGATGATTGGAGAGGAAATGAAAAAAGTGATTTTAAAGAGAAACTGATGTTTCTGCTTTTTAATTTTGCTGTAAAACTTAAATACAGAACTTGTTTTTAAGGACCCACTGGATATGTAATAATAGTCTCATCTGTGTGTGTGTGTGTCTGTCTGTCTGTCTGTCTGTCCTTCAGGGAACAAAACAGGAAAGGAACCTGGTGAAGCCGCTGTATGACCGATACCAGATGATCAAACGTTTGCTGTGTGCCAGTCCGACTATCACCATCATAGTGAGACACACACCCACACACAAACACATACACACACAAACACATACACACACAAACACAAGTTTGTATTGCTATACTTGTGATGACACTTACTGACATAATGCATTTTCTAGCCCCTAACCCTAACCATCCAAACTAAAGTGCCCAACCCTAACCCTTACCGTAACCTTAAAGGTGGAGTCAGTAGAATTCGTTTGTTGCCGTTTGTAAACACAACATTCAGACTGGCCCCTCCTCCCGGCTCAACGCACCAGAAGTATCGTAACTTAGCGTGTACTACATGTACTGTTATACTGCCTACCTAACGTTACACAGCAAGCTACATAGGAATATTATATTTGTTTAATGGAGAAGTCGATAATTTAGCAAGCTAACAACACCCCCTCCACCCCCCACCTCACCCAGGAATGTCCCAAAGAAACCAAAACATCAAAATACAGGCAGAGGGCGCCGTGTCCTCATACACAGTCACCACCACACATTTAGAGATGTTCAGAAGTGATGATTGAGCAGCGTTAC